>QNUK01000191.1:1090000-1256143 GCA_013621035.1 Clarias magur
TGGAAGGTATAGAGTGTGTAAAGTTTGTGTACTGTGTGGAGAGTATGTAAAGTGTTTTGTGTGTGCAGTGTGTAGAGTGTGTGTTGTGTGTAGTGTGTGTTGTGTGTGTACTGTGTAGCGTGTGCAGTGTGTGTAGAGTGTGCAGTGTGTGTACTGTGTAGAGTGTGTTGTTTGTAGAGTGTGCAGTGTGTACAGTGTGTGCTGTGTGTGTCGTGTGTAGAGTGTGTCATGTGTGTAGAGTGTGTGGTGTGTGTAGAGTGTGTGTAGTGTGTAGAGTGTGTGTAGTGTGTAGAGTGTGTGTAGTGTGTAAAGTGTGTGTAGAGTGTGTGTAGAGTGTGTTGTGTGTGTAGAGTGTGTAGAGTGTGTATAGAATGTGTTGTGTGTATAGAGTGTGTTGTGTGTGTAGAGTGTGTTGTGTGTAGAGTGTGTTGTGTGTGTAGAGTGTGTTGTGTGTGTATAGAATGTGTTGTGTGTATAGAATGTGTTGTGTGTGTAGATTGTGTTGTGTGTATAGAGTGTGTTGTGTGTGTAGATTGTGTTGTGTGTATAGAGTGTGTTGTGTGTGTAGATTGTGTTGTGTGTAGAGTGTGTATAGAGTGTGTTGTGTGTGTAGAGTGTGTATAGAATGTGTTGTGTGTATAGAGTGTGTTGTGTGTGTAGAGTGTGTTGTGTGTAGAGTGTGTAGAGTGTGTTGTGTGTGTAGAGTGTGTTGTGTGTGTAGAGTGTGTGTAGAGTGTGTTGTGTGTGTAGAGTGTGTGTAGAGTGTGTTGTGTGTGTAGAGCGTGTTGTGTGTGTAGAGTGTGTTGTGTATGTAGAGTGTGTAGAGTGTGTATAGAGTGTGTTGTGTGTGTAGAGTGTGTTGTGTGTAGAGTGTGTTGTGTGTGTAGAGTGTGTATAGAATGTGTTGTGTGTGTAGAGTGTGTTGTGTGTGTAGAGTGTGTTGTGTGTGTAGAGTGTGTTGTGTGTGTAGAGTGTGTATAGAGTGTGTTGTGTGTGTAGAGTGTGTGTAGAGTGTGTTGTGTGTGTAGAGTGTGTATAGAATGTGTTGTGTGTATAGAGTGTGTTGTGTGTGTAGAGTGTGTAGAGTGTGTGTAGAGTGTGTTGTGTGTGTAGAGTGTGTTGTGTGTGTAGAGTGTGTTGTGTGTGTAGAGTGTGTGTAGAGTGTGTTGTGTGTATAGAGTGTGTTGTGTGTGTAGAGTGTGTATAGAATGTGTTGTGTGTATAGAGTGTGTTGTGTGTGTAGAGTGTGTTGTGTGTAGAGTGTGTTGTGTGTAGAGTGTGTAGAGTGTGTTGTGTGTGTAGAGTGTGTATAGAGTGTGTTGTGTGTGTAGAGTGTGTGTAGAGTGTGTGGTGTGTGTAGAGTGTGTTGTGTGTGTGGTGTGTGTAGAGTGTGTTGTGTGTGTAGAGTGTGTAGAGTGTGTTGTGTGTGTAGAGTGTGTTGTGTGTGTAGAGTGTGTTGTGTGTGTGGTGTGTGTAGAGTGTGTTGTGTGTGTAGAGTGTGTATAGAGTGTGTTGTGTGTGTAGAGTGTGTTGTGTGTGTAGTGTGTGTTGTGTGTCGGGCTAGTTGTGTACTAGTGCCATTGTGTGTGTGTGGGTGGTGTGTGTACTGTGCCAGTTGTGTGTGTGTACTGTGCCAGGTGTGTGTGTGTGTGTGTGTACTGTGCCAGGTGTGTGTGTGTACTGTGCCAGTTGTGTGTGTGTACTGTGCCAGTTGTGTGTGTGTACTGTGCCAGTTGTGTGTGTGTGTACTGTGCCAGTTGTGTGTGTGTGTGTACTGTGCCAGTTGTGTGTGTGTGTGTACTGTGCCAGTTGTGTGTGTGTGTGTACTGTGCCAGGTGTGTGTGTGTGTGTGTACTGTGCCAGGTGTGTGTGTGTGTGTGTGTACTGTGCCAGGTGTGTGTGTGTGTGTCCTGGACCTGTAAGCAGCTCAGAGTAGGACTTCACTCTCAAGTGGTTAAAATTCTCAAAGTGATGAGATGAGTGAATATAAGTCCTAATTTTAGGAGTAAGCATAAAACAAGCTGCGTTCCTGCCTGGTTTACATGGAGATGTAGGCATGATCCATGGTGCACACACTAAAGCTGACGAGGAGGCTTATGTGAAGCAAAAACATAATACAGTAGGTATAGAAAAGACTCCCCCCCCCCCCTTCAGAATAATCACATTTTGTTGCTTTGCAGCCTGAAATGAAGACAGATTCAGTTTTTGTTTCATCCTGCTGTATTTCCTCAGTGCAACTTTTCACATCCAAGTGAAAGAGATATCACCAACATGTCTGAAAACAAACTGTTTGCTTCAGGTGCACTACCAGGGATTAACATCCTCCAGCTTTTCATGCTTATTACAGGCGGAAGTCAAAAGGGTTTGTGTGTCACTGAGAAGGCGATGAGCTTCACCTGATTGAGTTTACAGGTCATTTTAAAAAATGTTTTTTTTTCCTTTTATTTTTTTTTGTTAATTTTTTTTTTGTTTGATGTTAAATCTTCCACTTAAAATTTGGAAAATGTGAATCACTCCAAAGACTAATTGGGTTTGTTGAGAAAAACTGCCTTTCTGCTCTCAGTTTTTTAAATACATGCATGAAGCTTGACATTGCACAAAAACACAGTCTCCTCTCTCAAACGATTCAAGAAGCAAAGGTTTTGCACCTTAGCCTTCTCATAAGTAATATTCTCACAGGCGTGCCATCATATCGAGCTTTTCACTTCAAAAACATTCTCTGTCTGTGAGTTTCATGTGCAGGAGAATGGGCAGCAGCAGCTAGAGGCCCAAGCCACGCCCAAGCCACGCCCCTCCACTCACACCCTGAATCACAGGCACTATACAGAGTCATGTCTTTGTGACTGTATGGGGGAGGAATGAGCTATGTTCAGCGTTCTGCTCAGAAAACGTGGTGCACCATTGCACCCACTACTTCACAATGTCTCTTGGAATTGTCTAATTATTATTATTATTATTGTTATTATTTTTGCTGTATCAGATTCCTTCTTGTTGTACCAGCCTCTTTTTTGAAGATGTTAGTTTTGGACGATTTTAGATTTTTTTCCATATTTCCAAAGTAAATGTTGTTCCCTCTTCCCCTGCTGTCCTCTTTCCTACAGGTCCTGAATTTACCTCTGCAGGAAAATCAAGAGATTCAACAATGATTAATCCAGACGAGATTAAATCTGAGAATGTGGAACCCATAGAGATCTCCAGTACTTTCCAAACATCATCAGGTACTTTCTACACCAACAACAAATTTGTCACAAATGCAAAAAACGTCATTGCTCACAGTCTGGGAAGCTTGAATAGATGTTTTAAAGATATGTGCACAGTGATTTATTTATTGTTTAAATAATAGAGATGGTCACAAAGCAGCTTTACAGAAATCTAGGTGTAGATTTGGAGGAAGCCGCAGGTGTAAGTGGTGAAGAACAATTTTCTGAGACCGCATTCGTACTGAAGCTTAATAGGAACCAGCCTTAAAAAGGAACACATTCTCCTCTGAGTGTTATTTCCATGAAATGGTGGGATAAATCGGCACTTTATAATAAATTAATCAATGATAATAAAGATAATAAATTGTACTTCAGTATTTTGTTAAAATAATGGAACCAGTGTTTTCTTGTGTTTCACTATGAGTATTGTCCTGTTTGCTGTTTCTGCTATCCTTCATACTTTATATACATCATCCTTTCACAGGCGCTTTGATGGTGAAGCCAGGTGAGATTACGGTTGAGATTCTGGAGCCGACAGAGAGCTCCAGTACCGACCGATATTCACCTGGTACTTTCTACACTAACGCCTCTGACAGTCGAGTGCAAGAGCAAGTTTATCAGTGTCCACATTGTGGGAAGTGTTTTAGCAAAAAGACTAATCTCAGAAGACACCAGCACGTTCACGCAGGAGAAAAGCCGCATCAGTGCTCGGAGTGCGGTATGAGTTTTAGCCGAAAAGGTAATCTTAAAAAACACCAGCTTGTTCACACGGGCAAGAAGTCGTATCAGTGCTCGGACTGTGGCATGAGTTTTGCACAGAGGTATACTCTGCAAAGACATCAGCGCGTTCACACAGGGGAGAAGCCGTATCAGTGCTCACACTGCGGGAAGAGTTTTGCCGATAACCATAATCTGATAATACACCAGCATAGTCACACAGGAGAACGACCGTATCGCTGTATGGAATGTGGGAAGGCGTTCAAGCGCAAGGATGCACTACAAGAGCACAATCGCATTCATAACGGAGAGAAACTATGTAACTGCCCAGAGTGTGGGAAGAGTTTTACTAATCAGAGTACTTTCAAACGACACCAGCGGATGCACAAAGGAGAGAAGCCGCACCAGTGCTCAGAGTGCGGAAAGAGTTTTGTTGAATACAGCAGTCTCAAACAGCACCATCTTATTCACACTGGGGAGAAACCATATCGGTGCTCACACTGTGGGAAGAGTTTTACACAAAGGAGTAAATTCCAGCAACACCAGCGCATTCACACAGGAGAGAAGCCGCATCAGTGCTTACTGTGCGGGAAGAGTTTTACTGAGAGAGGGACTCTCGTAAACCACCAGCGCATTCACACGGGTGAGAAGCCGTATCGGTGCTCAGACTGCGGGAAGAGTTTTAACCAGAGGGGTCACCTCCAACAACACCAGCGCATTCACACAGGAGAGAGGCCTTATTACTGCTCACAGTGTGGGAAGAGTTTTACAGAGAGCGGGCATCTCGTAAACCACCAACGTATTCACACCGGAGAGAAGCCGTATCAGTGCGCGCAATGTGGAAAGAGTTTTAATCAGAAAAGTCATCTGAAACAGCACCAGCGCGTTCACCCTAGTGAAACCATACTGACTGTGACGATAGTTTAAGGACACAAAGAACTTTTCAGGGACCCAATCTCATTCAGGAAGTTATAAATAAGGACATGCTGCTGTTACCCTTGAAAAGTGTAGCTACGTTTATCGTAAATAATTTTTTAACACTAATTGGATGATCAGAAAGGCGTCACTGCATCCACGTATAATCCAGATGTATATACAGTATGTAATTTTTTTTATTTTATATAATTTATGTAAATTGCAAAGATTAGATATGTAATAAATGTACATATACAGATGTACAGATTGTTTTATGATTGAAATTTGGGTTTGTTCCTTGCATCTCTTACTGCACATTTGGGGCGGACCGACGATGTCCTGCTGCTGCCGTGAACTTTATAGAACCAAATAAACAACAATAATCGTGTTTCTTTCTTTCTAAGTTAACTGTTAAAATGGTCATCCATAGCGAAGCTACGTTATGTTTTGTTTTGTCTTTAACTGAAGTTAGAATCTGAGTACTGAGTTATGTTACTTAAATTTAGTTAACTCCTGACTCCTGTCCTGTCTTATTTTAAAAAATAATAATAAAATTATTTGGCCATATTTAAGGTTACATGTGGGTTACATTTAAAATGTATAACTTTATTGGGCATTTGCAGGGGGGATTAAGATTGGATGCCTATTTGTGATGTTAAGCATGTTAGTGTATGCAACCATGTTGTAGATTAGACAACAGAATAATTCAGCAATGTACTTTTGGTATGTTGTACCTGAGAAGAAAAGGACATAGCATTAATATATCATTTGTAGTAGGTTTAGAAACTGTGACAGTAATTTGATGAGTAAGGACAATTACCTTGTTTTTGATTAATGTATGCCGTGTATTTGTCTTTTGTATAATAAAATATTTTGTTCCTATATACTCAGTCGTTCTTCTGCATGAATATTGTGCAGTAGGAGTGTGTGATTTGAGTGGTCATTAGAAAAAGACTTGACCAAGCCAGTTTTTGTAAAATTTGCAATATTTGCAAAAACAATTCTATAAAAAAACTACTGACCAGTAAAGAGAAAAGGCACAGGCTGGCAGAAAGAGGGCGCCATTTCAGAAGGATCAAATAAAACTGAACAGCTGAACTGTCAACTGGAGTTTAGAGATCACTTAAAGCTTGGTGATGCTGAATGGTAAAACAAAAAAAAATCAACTGTAGAAGTCAGAGCTACGTTAGCTAGTAAAATGGACCATTTTCCATACTTGCACAGTGTGATGAGAACCCAGAGGATTGGGACTAAACAGCTGTGTGTCCATAAGAAAACCATTTGTTAGTGAGACTCATCAGAAAACAAGGCTTCAGTTTGTTAGGGAGCATAAAGGCTTTGGAGCGATGGAGAAAGGTCATGTGACTTGATGAGTCCAGATTGAGTCTATTCCAGAGTGATGGGTGTGTCGGGATAAGAAGGGAAGCGCATGAAGCGATGCTCCCATCATGCATAGTGTCCACTGTACAAGCCTCTGGAGGCAGTGTTATGATCTGCTTTTGCTATTTTTCTTTAATTAACATTAATGAAGACGCACAACTTAATTGTTCCATCAAGCTATGTGATCGTCATTCCTGTGTGCTATACATCTACATCTACAGCTAGGCATTTGGCAGACGCCCTTATCCAGAGCGACTTACATTTTTTATCTCATTATACATCTGAGCAGTTGGGGTTAAGGGCCTTGCTCAAGGGCCCAACAGGGACAACTTGGTGGAAGTGGGACCTTCCGAACCGTAAGCCACTGCCTTGACCACTGCGCTACCCCTGACCGCTATAGCTATATACTATAAACCATCCAATGAACTATGAAATAACAAAAAGTGTCTTTTTTTTTTTTCTTTTTTAAATCAGTAAACTAACACTGACGGCACCAGAAGCACAACAGCAGCTCAGGATGTCAAGTGACATTAAAGTTAGTTGGAATATTTACAGAATTTTAACTTCAGCCGTTATTGTAATGCAGACATGATCCCTTCCAAAAACAAATATACTGTTGTGCTCTGAGAAACACTGGGACTTTCTGTAATACTCGTCGTGGTAAGTGAGTACTTTGTTGTGGACTGACTGTGTAAAGTGTTTTATGTCAGTCTTTGTACTTTTATGGAATAAAATTACTGTCAAAAATAATCGTGCATAAAAAAAAAAAAAAAAAAGATTTGTGTGTAATTCTGTGTTTTGTCCGAGTTGATCTACGACCAAAATCTACGGCCACAACTCTGAAAAACACGACTCTGACCACCTACAGACACAAAAGTCGTTTCTACGTCTCCGCTGTTACACGGACGAACTGCGAAATTACACCAAGGTCACGTGCACAGGCGTTAATATCCGAGGGAAGAGGAATCGATTCGACCAGCGTTTTAAACCACCGGCGCCAAAATGGCAGATCAGCAGCCGAGCGCTCGCTCATCGTCTCAGGTAAGTTTTCTTTTTTTTTTTTTTTTCACAGATTCGTACATGTATAAGAGAAGTAAAATTACAGATATGTTTTAACTATAGCAGGGAAGATTTTAGGGACGAGTCAGCAGGTGCAGAGGGCAGATGGGGGTCTGGATCATTGGGAGCTCAGGAGCAGCATGTGGAGCTCCAAACCATCATGAAGAAGAATCCAGCTGGAGCAGGTCCTTCTCTGGATGCCTCAGGAACAAAGCAGGGTCGGCCTCTGTCTACTGAAGCTGGCACAATCTCCAGATGCCTCGGGATGGGTGGAAAAATACGGAGCAGGTGGAGAGAATTAGCGTGGTTGCCATTCAGGATAGATGTACTGAAGTATCAGGTAAAGAAATTAATTATGTGTACGCCAGATTAAAGAGATGCGTCTTGAGTCTTTTTTTAAATTGGGAAACTGTGTCTGAGCCCCGAACACGGTCAGGAAGGCTATTCCAAAGCTTAGGAGCCAAGTATGAAAAAGCCCTGCCTCGTTTTCCTGTATGAATGTGCATATTTGAGCTGATACTGATACTTTTCTAATATCTTTGATATAAACGGAAGGTTTGAAATCAGTCTGTAATTTGTTATATAATTTGGGTCTAAATGAGATTTTTTAAGAAGAGGCTTAGGAACTGCCACCTTGAAAGGTTTAGGGACGTGACCTAGACATAATGAAGAGTTGATAATGTTTAGAAGTGGCGCTCCAGCTATATTTATCACTTCTTTTAAAAGTCTAGTTGGGATTGGATCCCACAAGCATGTTGTTGATTTAGCCGAGGTGATAAGTTTCTACAGCTCTTCCTGTCCTACACCTGTAAAGCTCTGAAAATCTAATTGTGAAGCTTTAGACTGGACTGGATCATGAGATGTTGTTAGACGTTGAATTTCCATTATTTTCTTCCTGATACTATCAATTTTTTCATTGAAGAAGTTCATGAAGTCTTCACTTCTAAACTGTGATGGGATTCTCCCTGCAGGCGAGTATCCCTTAGGTTTTGTTAGGCGAGCCACTGTACTAAATAAGAACCTGGGATTGTTTTGGTTTCTTGCTATCAGTTGGCTCAGATGCTCAGGCTATATGACATAATTCATATTCTGAGATTTTAGATTTTGCGGTTCATTCATTCAGTACATTCATTCAGTACATTCAGATAAACAGAACTGCATCTTGTTATTGTTGTACTGTTTTTTTTTTTTTTTAGTTTAAAAAAACATTATAAAATATTTTAACTTGTAACATGCTAAAATAAGAGTTTCTTCTTTTTTTCACCTTTAAGTAATTTGAATGAACTTTGGCCCAAAAACATACTGTGCACTAATCCTCCAGTAGGTGTCGCTGTGCGTTTCGATTTATTTCTGTTTATCATTAAGGTATGTCAAGGTCAGTCATACAGTAATCATTTAAATTTCACCCCAAGCTGCTGTCGTCCTGCTTTTCATCATTTCAAAAGGATTTACGCTGCTTTTGACAAAAATCCATAACGAAAAATTGATTAAAACTGTGTTTTTTTATGCAGAAAGAGATGGCCATTTGCCCATTTACTGATATCAATAATAATAATAATAATAATAATAATAATAATGAATGCAGCATTAAAACTTTTTTTTTTCTTTTAAAGAAAGCCTACAGTATGATTCAACCTAGTCTTTCCAAACATAGCATAGACCCTCATAGACAAATTTATCACCATAACTTTTCATATTTATTTTTAATCGGCTACAGCAATCTAATTTTTTTTAAAACATTTTCTTCACTGAACAATTAACTGGCTGCTTTAATGATACAATTTCCCTTTGGGATTAATAAAGTACTCTGTCTATCTGCCTGTCAATCTTACTTTACATGACTTTATCTACCTCCAGCAGGTGTCGCTGTGAACGTCTCGGTCGCGGTCCTCCACACATTCCCAGAAGCAGAAGAAGCCGTGCTGCAGTGTTGCTGATTGATGAGCTGAGCTCTCCGACTCTACTAATCATCTTTCTATTGCAATATTTCTGACAGGGTTTTACCCCCACAGTTCCGTCTGATCCGCTGTGGGTGTATTTGAGGTGGTTAACTGCGTTCTGCTGTAAAGCTCAAGGTAAGTTACACTCGGCTAACAGTGGCTCCGTCCTAAATTAAATAATCTAAACTGTGTTAAAAATGCTGCATTTTAATAGATTTTTTTTTTACTTTTATAACAGGATCACGTAACTGTACAACGTATAATGTGAGACAATGTGATGTGTGATCCAGAGTGATGTACAGTCTACAGTTTTACTCCTTTGTGTTGTGCACTGCCCTCTGGTGTTCAACTGCTGCAGTTGCATTAGATAATAATTTATGTAATATTCATATGCACCATGTTAATCACAGATTCCTATGATGCACATTTCAATGTTTCTGCATCTGGATCCACCCCTATTCCACGGAATAATATATTACGGCATTAGTAATTTTAACTGCCAGTTTGGCAGAACACTACCTCATAACCTCCTGGCCATTATTTGAGTCACAGTGTTGCAGATCATTCACACCTTAGTATGAGAAAGTCTGAACATTGTTATTATTGCCAAAAAATGTGTGCTTTTTTTTTTTATCCAGGGATGAGTTGTCCAGTCTCTCCGTACTGTCCTCTTTCTCCTCTACACACTGTAAATCACATCTGTAAGAACTTCTAGGATGAATTCGATAAGGATTAAATGTGAGGATTTAGAACCCACAGAGCTTTCCAGCATTCACCAAATATCACCAGGTACTACTTACACTATCATCATATATTATCATTTATATGAACACTTTTCAGCCTTATAGGACGTGACACAGTGATTGACTCGCTGGTCAGTGGATTGAAAAAATACATAAGCATGAGAATGTCATCTGACTTCGATATAATTACATTTGCACCAGAATGTTTTTTCTGTTGTTCAGTTTTTAGACAGAAAAGCATTTTAAAGAAAATTTCAGGGTTTATTAATTTGTATTTGTTAGGGACAACCAGGGACTTCCTTATACGATATTAATAGGATAATGGCTAAAACATTGTATTTCCTGTCCCCAGTGAGTAGTGTCATATCTTCTGTACTGTGATATGATCATCATTTATATCTGTATATGTTCCTCCACAGAAGTTCCACCTCTAGTGAAGCCAGAAAAGATTAAACTAGAAATTCTGAATCCCGAAGAGACTCCCAGTAGTCCCCAACGTACGCCTGGTCACACTGACACCTCCGACAGGAAAATGCAAAAACATCATCATCATCATCATCAGTGTCCACGATGTGGAAGGAGTTACAGAAAGATGGGCAATCTCAAAAAACACCAGTGTGTCCAGAAACAAAGGAAGCTGTATCAGTGCCTGAACTGTGGCAAGAGTTTCAAACAAAATCACTATCTCAAAGTACACCAGCGCATTCACACCGGAGAGAAACCCTATCACTGTGGAGAGTGTGGGCGGAGTTTCACCATCCTGAGAACACTCCAACAACACAAGCGTACTCACACAGGAGAGAAGCCGTATCGGTGCTCGGAGTGCGGCAAGAGTTTCACACAAAGCAGTTTATGCCAACAACACGAGCGCGCGCACACAGGAGACCGGCCGTATCAGTGCTCAGAGTGTGGCAAGGGCTTCACCAAGAGTAATAATCTTATAAAACACCAGCGAATTCACACGGGAGAGAAGCCGTATGTCTGCTCAGAGTGCTCGAAGGGTTTTACTGATAGCAGTCATCTCATACGACACCAGCGTGTACACACGGGAGAGAAGCCGTATCAGTGTGTGGAGTGCGGAAAGACTTTTACTGAAAGGAGTAACCTCCAACAACACCAGCGCATTCACACTGGAGTGAGACTCTACTGTGCAGAGTGCGGCAAGACTTTTAGGAACCAACGAAGTTTCCAGCGACACAAACGCATTCACACACTTACAAATAAAGACATGCTGCAATGAAGTGTGCTAAATTTATTTTAAATTCTTCTTTTGGACCACATCATAGACTCATAATCTAATATTCAAATCTAATACACTGATCAGTCAGAATATTAACATTAAAACCACCAAGGGTTTTGGGTTCCCCTTGTGCTGCTGGTTTAACCACGAACACACAGGGTGGTGCTCCAGTGATCCTACAGGTTTTATGGCCATTAAATATTGTTTAGTTCATTTCCACTCACCCTGTATCTCAGGAACAGTTTGTGCAGTTTCATAAGGAAATGAGCTGCTCAGTTTTACTGAACATCCTGCAGAACCAGCCACAGTCCTTTCACACCTGCTTCTTATTTCATGCAGCAAAACTTTCTTTTGTGGTCCGAAAAGTAAAAAAAAAAACATTTTACATAATATGCTACTTTCTTTACTGGCCTATTAGATTAATCCTATAAGATTAAAAGGTTTTTCTGAAAAGCTAATGTTTGGAAATCAGAAATATTTTTATAATGAAGTCATAAACATGTATGACAAAGTTTGTACAAAGAAAAAACATGGGATTCCTAAGACTTTGGCACATAATTATATAAATATATATTTGTACTAATAATAGAAATTTGAGTTTGGTCCCTGCACCTACCTTCATGTTTTAACGCCGAGAGTCACGTGATCACAGCTGAGTCAATGGTCCTTCTCTCTCAAGCTGCGGAACTGTGGGTAATCACCTCCCCTGCTGGGTCTTAGTGCTCGTCTCTCAATGGTATAGTCAACATCTGTGCGTGTACTGTTTACTATAACACTGACCACGCGTGTGCGCATAAAAAAACATCTATTTTGTGTTTGTAAGCGTGTGTGTACAGGGCGCGTGTACTGTTTATTAAAACGTGTGTGTGCTCACATATAAAACAAAAGAAAGTCTCATTAGAGGTTAAAGATCCATTTTCTCTCTCTCCCTCTTATGTGTCTGCGTTCGTGTAATTTGACACTGTGCCCCCCCCCCCCCCCCACACACACACACACACACTCTCTTGCCTTTTCACCTGCCTTTACAGCAGTGATTGTAATTTTTCCATTAAAACAGTCTTTCCATTAATGTGTGTGTGCACGCACATTACACACACACACACACACACAGCGCCTGCGTGCATAAATGGAAACACTTATCTGTCGGGATTTATTTTTACTTTCTTTAAAGATTAAGTGCAGGTTAACTTGTTTTATTTTTTATTTATATATTGTGTTAATTATTATTATGTATTTATTTTTTGGGGCTGTGGAACGAATAATTTGAGTTTCATTATTTCTTATGGGGAGATATGATTTGGTTTATTAGTGTTTTGGAATACGAGCATGCTTCCGGAACGAATTATGCTTGTAATCCAAGGTTTCACTGTAATTCATATGGCCAAACTTACCAAAGTTTCTGATCAGACCATTCTTCATTTACTAGCTCTTTTCTCCTCCATTCCATACTTGTATGTTAGTACTGATCTTAAATGACTGTTATAATAGTGTTGAGTGTTTATGAAAGCATATAAATGTATGGAATGTATTTAATAGATCCAAACAGCTATAAGATAACTGCAGTATTATAGACATGGGTGACTTCAGAATTTGATTTCTACTTCTACACCCCGACACACACACACATGCAGTAAACTCATAACTGGATGGTGTTAATAAAACACTCAGTCTTAATTTAATACTGGGACTTTTGCTGCACAGGTACACACATTTTAAATTTTAATTTGTTCAGATGTTTATAGATACAGTTATGGTATGAAACAATTGTGGAATAATTTCCACATTTTTATGGGTTGTATTCTAAACACTTGCGACTTCACCAGTCTAGTCCTCTCAGCTTCACGAGACAATAAACAGCTTGTCTCCTAAATTATGAAACTTACTGACTAACACTAATGCGCCGTCCTCTGAGGCTCTTCTCATAAATAGTTACATAAAAATATATATATTTTTAAGTTTCACCAATTGTTTAAAGGTTCATGAAAAAAAAGTCAACTATATATATATATATATATATATATATATATAGTGTGCCCTCCATAATTTTTGGCACCCCTGGTTAAAATGTGTTCTTTAGCTTCTAAAAACAATTCAGTTTTGTTCTAAATAACATAGGACCAAAATGGAAAAAAGAGGACGTTCCAACCTTTAATTCAAGTGCATTTATTCAGTGGGAAAAAAAATCCCACATTATGAAATAATTCTTTTACATCAAATCATGGATGTCACAATTATTAGCACCCCTGATGTTTAATACTTTGTACAACCCCCTTTTTGCCAACAAAACAGCACCTGATCTTTTTCTATAATGTTTCAGAAGATTAGAGACCACAGAAAGAGGGATCTTCGACCGTTCCTCTTTGCACAATGTCTCTAAATCATCCAGTGACCTGACTCCTCTCCTCCGCCCTCTACTCTTCAGCTCACTCCACAGGTTTTCAATGGGGTTGAGGTCTGGGGACTGAGATGGCCATGGGAGGAGCTTAATATAAACAGGTTTGTTTACTACTGTTCCAGTTTTTGTAAACTTCTTAATGATTCCTCTCACAGTAGATTTGGGCAGGTGCAGGCGGGTGGCTATTTTCTTGTACCCATTGCCTGACTTGTGAAGGTCGACACACATCTGCCTTACTTGAATGGTGTGTTCCTTTGTCTTTACCATGTTGAAGAGTGGATAAGAGAAATGGCCTCTGTGTCACGTCATATTTATACCCCAGGGAAGCAGGAAGTGATAAATTACTAATTAAATGTTCCTAGATACTCTGATCCACTTTGTAAGCTACTGTAGAAATGACAGAAATACTTCAATTACATTTATTTTCTAGGAATTGTGTGACAGGTTATTTTATGCAAAATAATTATTTGTTAGTCAGGGATTTTTATTTCCCCTTAAAATTCACTTTAAGTTCACGTTATATTTTTCTACAATTTTCAGTGTGACAATATGCTTCTGCAATAAAAACTGAATTTATTTTAAGGCTTTTAACGCATCTTAACCAGGGGTGCCAATAATTATGGAGGGCACTGTATAATGTTTACATTGTGTTAAATAAACACTTATAACTGCAATGTACATAAACATTTTCTAATAGACAGTTTCATCACATCAATCAATTTTTGCTTAAATGTTAAAAAAAATTGTAAAGCAACATTTAAAAAATCAGTTTATTAGCTTTGCATTCTGTGGAACGTCAGCCATAGAGTACTGATTTATAAATTATTAATACAGTGATTAAAGATGTATAAATAAAAAAGTAAAATACTGCAGATTTGGGAAGCACAAGAACAGTTCAGTTTGTGCCTTTCTTATTTGATTTATAACATTTTAAAACTGTTTTATTTACATTTAGGCATTTCGGCAAAATACACAATACACACAATAGTCAAAGTGAAAAACAGTTAAAGAGTAAAAAAAAAAAAAAGATCAAAAGCTAAAATCTCTTATTTAGATAATTATTTAGACCCCCAAGGTAAAGCGTTCTGAGTGGAGTCTTGTCCGTTTATTTACGCGAGTGCACTAATCTTCCAGCAGGTGTCGCTGTGAGCGTCTCGGTCGCGGTCCTCCACACATTCCCAGAAGCAGAAGAAGCCGTGCTGCAGTGTTGCTGATTGATGAGCTGAGCTCTCCGACTCTACTAATCATCTTTCCATTGCAATATTTCTGACAGGGTTTTACCCCCACAGTTCCGTCTGATCCGCTGTGGGTGTATTTGAGGTGGTTAACTGCGTTCTGCTGTAAAGCTCAAGGTAAGTTACACTCTTATTATATTTCACAATATTAAATTGAACAGTAATTAATTCTATGAACTTGAATTTCTTTCAACTCTTTCTCAGTTTACAGAGTGACGTCACTTCAACATGGCCGCGCTCTCTGTGCTCAGTATCCCACTACTCTCCTCTTTATAGCAGCTCAGCTTTGTGGCTTTATATCAGTTACACACACACACACACACACACACACACACAGTGCCTGGTTAAATATAAAACCCTGACCATACTAATCACTGAGCTCATTTTTGACCTCAGATTTCCCCACAGGAGGATGAGGTGAGTTGGTTAATAAATAACCTAGTTAACCTCCAACCAGCTATTATATTAGGACATGTAACCAGGTCGGCTTAGTTCAGTGTAAATGAACCTAATCATATGCAGATTAATATTCCATCCATTATCAGATATTTGGAGCTGAAGTGTAAAATGATTATATATAAAAAAAAGTTACTTACCATGTGTGTGCGTGTAAAGAATCTTTTATTTTGTGTTTGTGTGTGTTTGGGATGACTTTCACACACACACACGCCAGTTTACAGAATAGAGACTCGCCTGCGCACTTGTGAGGGTTAGTCTCTTTTCGGTAAACTGATTGTGTGTGTGTGAAAGTGGTTCTACACAGTAGCCGCCTCCTCCCAACTCCCTCATGTCTGCAAGTGTGTGTGTCCATGTGTCTGTGTGTGCGTGCATGTGCTTTTTCGAGTGAGACTCGTCCTACACAGCAGCCCAATTCCCCCTTCTCTCCTCTCTCTTGTCTCAAGCACTTCAGCCACTATTCTTTTCAAAGATAAAGTGCAGGTTAATTTTTTTTTTTTTGTACTTTATATTTTGTATTAATTATTTTTATATTAATATTTTTGGTTGTGGAACGAATCGTCTAAGTTTCCATTATGTCTTATGAATTTGCTTTGATATATGAGCATTTTGATATACAAGCATGCTTTCAGAATGTGCTCGCACTCCAATGTTCCACTGCCAACTATCGCATTGATTGGCTCTGTTGAGTGACCTGTATAGCCACAAACACCTAGAGGGGAAAAGCGGTGTATACATCCAACGCAGTGGTAAAGCACTCGCTCTATCATCCAGAGATTGCGAGTCCGATTCCTGGGTGATGCTGTAACCTCTCGTAGCCGGAGGTCTAGAGAGAGCTGATTGGCCGAGCCCTCTTCGAGGGGAGGGATGAGAGGTACTTGGTGCTCCCACATTAATCACGCCTCTACAGCCAATCAGGGGCGTCTGTGAGCTCACGCAAGCGGAAGGAGCGGATAGCGCTGTCCACCAAATGTGTTACTCCGCCCCCAACGTTGCATGATCGAGCAGTTCGAAAAGATGCGGTCGGCTGGCGTCACATAGTTCGGAGAAACCACGTGATAGTCTTCGGCCCTCCCGACTGAGTGGTAGTAGTAGCTAAATGTGAGAGCGCCCCTAGTGACGGGGAGGAATTGACACGATTAAATTGGGGGGAAAATCCCCCCCCCAAAAAAATGTTTAATAAAATCCTGTTGAGCTAGTATTGCGTGATGCTGTCACAAAATCAATTTGACAGGGATTCAGACAGAAATTCTTCTGAGACGGGTCGGCAGCACAGTGGTGTAGTGATTAGCACTGTCAACTTGCACGTCCAGGGTCCGGGTTCGATTCCCCTCTCTGTGTGCATGGAGTTTGCGTGTTCTCCCAAAGACCTGCAGATCAGGTTAATTGGTGTTTCCAAATTGCCCATCGTGTGTGAATGAGTGTGTGTATGTGTGCGTGCCCTGCCATGGATTTGCACCCTGTCCAGGGTGTACCCCGCCTCGTGCCCTAAGTCTCTTGGGATAGCCTCCAGGCCCCCCGCAACTCTGAATACAGAATAAAGCGGTATAGACAGTGAGTGACTGGTTTCGGGTCCTCCAATGTATGAAATGTTCCGACCAAACCTCTATTATTTATGTAAATATCATTTATTTATACAATTTTCTGGCTTTACGTTCTTAAGTTTCAAATCTTAATTTTTACCCAATATTTTCAACTTTATTACTGAAATATTTAAGTTTGATGTTATTTGTACAGCTATATAATTGTCCATTTATGATTCTTTCTAATGCAGGTATGAGTTGTCCTGTCTCCTCATCCTGTCCTCTTTCCTACGCGTCCTAAATTTATTTACCCGAAATCATTAAGAGATTCAGCTGGGATGAACCTTCAGATTAAATGTGAGAGTTTGGAACCTACAGAGATCTCCAGTACTCACCAAATATCACCAGGTACCCACACCAACAACTCCCACAGAAACCCTTTATAGAACCGGATTTAAAAATGAACACCAAATAGTGAGTTATAATTCAATACTGTTCCACAAATGTGTGCTATAATTTAACAAATGTGTGCTATGATATAACAAGTCAGCAGGATCCGGATTAAACACTGAAGCAAGAGTCTATTGACCATAAACTGTTTTTGGAATGTGCAATTTTGATGGCAATTTTTCAGCTAGAAATTGGAATCCATAGTCTGCTTTCTTTCATATTTGATACCTCTATTTCTCCATAGGAGTTCTAGCCACGATGAGGTCACATGAGGTTAAATTTGAGATTCTGGAACCCACAGAGAGCTCCAGTAGTCACCGAACTTCATCTGGTCCTGTCCATGCTAACACCTCTGTCAGAAAAGTGCACGAACATCATCATCCTCATCAGTATCAGTGTCCATGTTGTGGGAAAAGTTACAGTAAAATGGGGAATCTTAAAAAGCACCAGTGTGTTCAGACACGACGAAAGCTGTATCAGTGCCCGAACTGTGGCAAGAGCTTTAAACAGAACCACTCTCTTAAAGTACACCAACGTATTCACACCGGAGAGAAACCCTATCACTGTGCAGAGTGTGGGCGGAGTTTCACCATCCTGAGCAGTCTCCAACACCATCATCGTGTTCACACAGGAGAGAAGCCTCATCAGTGCTCAGCGTGCGGCAAGAGTTTCACACAAAGGAGCTCTTTAATAAAACACCAGCGCATTCACACAGGAGACCGGCCATATTCATGCTCAGAGTGTGGCATGAGTTTTACACAAAGAGGTAATCTACTAATACACAAACTGATCCACACGGGAGAGAAGCCATATCAGTGTGTGGACTGCGGGAAGAGTTTTACCCAAAGGGGAATTTTCCAAGAACACCGGATGATTCACACAGGAGAGAAGCTGCATCTGTGCTCAGAGTGCGGGAAGGGTTTCACTAAGAGGAATAATCTCATTAAACACCAGAGAATTCACACAGGAGAGAAGCCGTATGTCTGCTCACAGTGCTGGAAGAGTTTCACAGAGAGCAGTCATCTCATAAAACATCAGCGTGTTCACACAGGAGAGAAACCGTATCAGTGCTTAGACTGTGGGAGGAGCTTTACCGACAGGGGGAATCTCCTGCAACACCAGCGCGTTCACACTGGAGAGAAACTGTACTGTACAGAGTGCGGCAAGAGTTTTAAGAACCAGAGAAGTTTTCAGCGACACAAACACATACATGCAGTTACAAATAAGGACATTCTGCAGTTCACCTCAGAAAGTACGGGAGTTAGTAAGGTTTATTCTAGCTAATATTATATATTATTACAATTTCATAGACTCAAAAAGAATGATTTGGGTCATAACATTTACATACAATATATTTATATTCAGATGTATTTTTGTTCAATGTTATGTTTTTGTTTTCCAATTAAGGTAAATTGGACATGTGATTAGAGTAAAGTTGCTTACATTGATGGCTGAAATGTGAGTTTGTTCCCTGCACCTGCCTCCTGCTCATCAGTGACGGAGGTGATGGCATGCTGCTACTGTGAACTTTCTATAACTTCCTGGAGTCTTCAGGATTCAGACCTTTGATACATTAAGTATATTTAAGAATTGTTAACAGCAACAAGGAACGAATAAAAACCCAGGTACAAGATACAACATACTCAGTTGTTTTCAACTTTGATAGGTAAAGCTGTGTTTTTATATATGGGTTTTTTTCTGTCATTATCTGTCATTAGAAACCGAGTATTGAGATTATTTAGTTCATATCTCCAAATTTTCAAAGTTACTTCTGATTAGGTCATATTAGTTCTTATTTGGGGAAGGAAAAAAAGTCTTTGACGATTCCATACTCAAATGTAAGTTGTATGGAAGTTTTTCTGTGTCCAAATTAAAATGTAATATGAAAATGAAATGTAATGCTAAATTTGAACGCATATTTGCAACTTGTACATGAAACTCTGGCCTCAAAATTCAAATTCAACAGAAGTTATTCCATTTACATTTGCAGTTTGGTGTACTACTATTGGGATTTCATAATACACAGGTAGTATTGGTTCAAATTAAAAACCTTTCAACTTGTCCATGCAAATTTGGGATTGAAATTCAACTTCAATTATTCCATTTATATTTGCAATTGGATGTTGCATACTACTAATGATATTTAATTTGCACTAATGTTTGGATGCTTCATACCACGGCATCATTAAGGAGCTGCGTGTGGATTTGGTCACTAGAAATGAAAAAAAGTAATATTTTACTATTATTGCATTCCTATGGTGAAAAGTAACACATTATATTACTAGTACTAACAAAAGTAATATTGTAAAAAAAAAAAAAGAAAGAAAGAAAGAAGGCACCTTCATTTTGTTCTTAAGTGCTAAAGTTTTTTCAGAAAATAATTAGTTTTACTTGTCTGCTTTTTGATTTCATTGGTACATGATTCATATTCCCTTATGCCCATAGCAGGCTTTGAAATGAAAATCAAAATGGCTCTGAATGCATTTTGACTGGCCAATTTTGACACCGTTAGCACAAGTATATTTTAGTTTTAATAAAATAATAATGCATCTCTAGTAAGTACAGATGCATAAAATGTGAATAACATTTCAGTGATCATTTTGACATCATAATTTCATAACCAAAAGCAGCATAATTTAATTTGTAAAATACACTTTAATTTCAATAATGATTCTCATAAAGCATCCAAACAAAATCTCAATAGTAGTACCACAAACTTAAAATGTAAATTGAACAACTGAAGTCGAACATGAATTTCAGTCTCAAAGTTGCATGTACAAGTTGCAAATGTAAATTCTAAAAGAGGTCAAAAAGCAACGTCATGCAGCATCAGTTACACAATAATCATGTACTGTGGTACCTCAGCATACGAATGCCCGCTTTAAGAACTGAAATTTTGTAACAAATGTGCCTCGTCATATGAAGCATTTTCACGATACGAGTGACCGAGCCGAACTAAGCTGTGTGTACATCAGTGGAAAGTGAAGTGAAGCGAGTTTACATCTTTTTTATGTGTTTTGTTTTTTTTGGTGCAAGATTTAGTGAAAACATAAGACCAAGGGTCCCAAGAATGTTCTCGAGGTCAGTAGCAAGAAAAAAAGGGAGCCACTTTTGGTTTGGTTTTTAAAGCAGCTGGTGCCAAGAGGAATCATAAATTAAGGTTAAGTGAGGTTTAATGTCTATTTATTTCATATTTACATGCCTTTTGTAAATGTTTTGATTGTTTTTGTTTGCAGTTATAGTGTTGGAAATTGGTAATGTCTGTAATATTATTGGGTGGCTGGAACGGATTATCTGCATTTACAGTTATTTTCTATGGTAAAATGCGTACCAAAGAACGCGCCTCCATTAAATCCATATGGCGAGTTACGGCAGTACAGTATGTTACACCTGGAGCTCGTGTCAGCCTCGATGTTTTGATCTGTGTACGTGCACTAATCCTCCAGTAGGTGTCGCTGTGAGCGTTTCCACACATTCCCTGAAGCAGAAGAAGCCGTGCTGCAGTGTTGCTGATTGATGAGCTGAGCTCTCCGACTCTACTAATCATCTTTCCATTGCAATATTTCTGACAGGGTTTTACCCCCACAGTTCCGTCTGATCCGCTGTGGGTGTATTTGAGGTGGTTAACTGCGTTCTGCTGTAAAGCTCAAGGTAAGTTACACTCGGCTAACAGTGGCTCCGTCCTAAATGGGCTTCTACTTCCTATGCTAGTGCGCTACACAGGCTGGAACAGAGTGCTGCTGTTTACCTCACACACTCTGTAGGGCACTAGAACATAGTGCTGTTTAACACACTCACTCTGTAGGGCACTAGAACATAGTGCTGTTTAACACACACACTCTGTAGGGCACTAGAACATAGTGCTGTTTAACTCACACACTCTGTAGGGCACTAGAACATAGTGCTGTTTAACTCACACACTCTGTAGGGCACTAGAACATAGTGCTGTTTAACACACTCACTCTGTAGGGCACTAGAACATAGTGCTGTTTAACACACTCACTCTGTAGGGCACTAGAACATAGTGCTGTTTAACTCACACACTCTGTAGGGCACTAGAACATAGTGCTGTTTAACTCACTCACTCTGTAGGGCACTAGAACATAGTGCTGTTTAACTCACACACTCTGTAGGGCACTAGAACATAGTGCTGTTTAACTCACACACTCTGTAGGGCACTAGAACATAGTGCTGTTAGAACATAAACACACACTCTGTAGGGCACTAGAACATAGTGCTGTTTAACTCACACACTCTGTAGGGCACTAGAACATAGTGCTGTTTAACTCACACACTCTGTAGGGCACTAGAACATAGTGCTGTTTAACTCACACACTCTGTAGGGCACTAGAACATAGTGCTGTTTAACACACACACTCTGTAGGGCACTAGAACATAGTGCTGTTTAACTCACACACACTCTGTAGGGCACTAGAACATAGTGCTGTTTAACTCACTCACTCTGTAGAGCACTAGAACATAGTGCTGCTGTTTACCTCACACACTCTGTAGGGCACTTGAACATAGTGCTGCTGTTTAACACACACACTCTGTAGGGCACTTGAACATAGTGCTGCTGTTTAACACACACACTCTGTAGGGCACTAGAACATAGTGCTGTTTAACTCACACACTCTGTAGAGCACTAGAACATAGTGCTGTTTAACTCACTCTGTAGGGCACTAGATGGATAATCGGGACTCTGCTGTTTGCATTTTTGTTTGTTAGTTTGGAATAATTACATTTCGCAGCATATAATAAAAAACCTTGAAGAAATAAATAAAGAGAAATGATGAGAAAAACGATTAATTCTCCACTTATGTCCTGTAAAACTCACAGAAAACACTCATCTGGTTAAAATTTCCCGCTTGGAGAGAAAGTCTTATAATTATTATTTTTTTTAGATACATTGTTTAAGTTTGAAGCTATGTCAGCGTAAATCTATGTACTTATTTAAATATCGTATCGTATATATACACAGGTTATGGACAAAAGTATTCGGCCAAACCTGTTCATTATTAATCTTAATGCTTCAGCATACCGAGACATCTTGGACAATTTTGGTGAAGGCCCTTTTCTATTCCCACATGCCTGTGTCTCAGTGCACAAGGACTAGAAAGACAGGGTTTGATGAGTGCAAGGAATCATGGGATGGTGGTTATCAGACTGTTATCAGATAGGATACTATGTAGGTCTAAATGATCAAATTAAAGCATGTTCTTGTTCTTGTTTTTTTCCTCTTAAATATTGAACTATTGGCCATTTATGCTTCTTTCTAATGAAGGTATGAGTTGTCCCGTCTTCGCCTATTGTGACAACAGGTCTTAAATATACTGTGGCAGAATCTTGGAGAAGATCAGGATGAATTCAGACGAGATTGAATGTGACAACTTGGAACCCACAGAGATCTCCAGTACTGACCAAATATCATCAGGTACTTTTACTCACAGACAAACACGACAACAAATCCACTCCTGCTCACAGTCTGAAAGGTTTTTACTTGTATATTTAGAGAAAGCCATAAGAAGGAACCAGAATAAAAAGTATATGGGTGTATGACAATGTACACTTCCTGGTCAAAAACAAGTTGCACACTCTTAAGATTTCATTCATACAGCTACCTCAGATGTGGTCCAGTAGGTATTGGAACACCACTTCAGGATCGCTACCCAAAGAGTTCACACACTCAGCATCTGCAGAAGAAGAGATTTTCTGGAGACCCAAATGTCCTCATATGAGGATGTGACATTTTCTGCCAATTTCATTGTACATATATATTCTTGTACCATCCTCATATAAGGACTCTTGGGTATAATTGTTTTGTCTAATTTATATTTATTAGTTATGAATAAAGAGATGCAGTCAGTAGAATTTGCCCAAATAGAGTCTCAGGAGGATATCAGAATGTTAATCAGTGAATAATCACATTTAATTGTAGATTCTTTCTTGAGCCTAAAAATGTTTTTAAAGAGGTTTGACCAGAACTATGGTCACTTTATGAAGATGCACTGTATACGGTCGACTGGTATAATATATTAGCATAATGCAGGTTCAGTTGGATTGTAATTAGCTTGAGCTCACTAGCAGCTTTCTTTTCTTTCCTAGTAGCCCCTTTCCACTGGAAACCACCCAGTGGTTTTAACTCGCCAGTATGGGTGGATATCATGTAACTTCTGAATTCCTATTTGTGAATTTAGCTATGTATATTTGTTTAAACGATTGAGCTACTTGTTGCTGTTAATGTCCTGTCTGCATTCTGTTACATTTTATATTTCTCTTCACAGAAATTTCAACTATGACGACATTAGATGAAATCCAGTTTGAAGTTCTAGAAAGCACAAAGAGCTTGAGTCGGCAAAGAAATTCGTCTGGTTACGTCCACACTGACCTCTCTCACGGACAGACTTACCATCAGTGTCCACACTGCGGGAAGAGTTACAGTAAAATTAGTTATTTCAGAAAACACCAGCAGACTCACACAGAAGAAAAGCTGTATCAGTGCACACAGTGTGAGAGGAGCTTCAGTCGAGAGGACGCTCTCCACATACACCTGCGCATTCACACCGGAGAGAAACCCTATCACTGTCCAAGCTGTGGGAAGAGTTTTACTCAGAGGAGTACTCTCCAAAAACACCAGCGCATTCACACTGGAGAGAAGCACTATCAGTGCTCGCAATGTGGCAAGACTTTCACTGAGAGCGGTGATCTCAATAAACACCAGCGCATTCACACAGGAGAGAAACCGTACCAGTGCTCGCAGTGTGGGAAGGGTTTTACCGTTAGTGGCAATCTCACAAGACACCAGCGCATTCACCAAGGAGAGAAGCCGTACCGGTGCTCCGACTGTGGGAAGAGTTTTACTCAGAAGAGCACTCTTCAACAGCACCGGCGACTTCACACGGGAGAGAAGCCGTATCATTGCCTTCAGTGCGGGAAGAGTTTCACCGAGAGCGGCAACCTCATCAAACACCAGCGCGTCCACACCGGAGAGAAGCCGTATCAGTGCTCAGAGTGCGGGAAGAGTTTTAACCAAAGAGGTGCTCTCCAGTACCACCGGCGCCTTCATACTGGCGAGAAACCCTATTACTGCTCAAAATGTGGCAAGAATTTTAGGACACAAAGAAGTTTTCAGCAACACAAACTTGTTCGCACTGTTACAAACACAGACATGGCGCAGTTCACATCAGAAAGTGTAGGAGAAAGCTAGATTTATTCTAAATGGACAAGTTCATTCTGCAGCTGTAGGGGCAGATTTGATTTCATCCTAATGGATGCACTATTCAGACTCAGTTCAGATGTACTCTGAATAGAGTTTCTTTATCAAAAATGCATACATAAGTTGCATATAAATTGCAGTACAGGAATACAGTCCTGATTGTTCCTGTTTTTTAGATTTCGGTTTTTTAAAACAGTAGCAGGTAAATAATTAACCAGTAATTTGAACATTTGCTAGGACTTCCTCCATCGTGCCAGTAAGTCTAAAGAGACTGAACAAATGTCATAACGCTGTAATCTAACACTGTAAAAAGAAAATAAACGGGATGGATTTGCTCAGATGTCCCATAAGAAAGTTGTTGTCATACAGGAATAATCCACCATCAGATGGTACAGTACAACCCATGCTGAAGATTCTCATATGAAGGTGTTTTATTATGTGTATTGATCTATTCCTGTCACTTGACATCATCTGTCGCAACAGCACCATTACCAACATTACACTTCTGTGTAGTTCTGTTGATAATTATGTTTGAGGTGTAATTCAGAGCCAAAAATATTAAGGCAAAGATTAACAAATGAAGTAGTGGCCTCGATCAAGGGTTGGAGAGGGATTTGGGATTCAGACTTGTGTTAGGAACTAGTTAGCTTTTTAGAAGCGATTACTGCAGGGACAGCGTGTTGTTTAAGATGACATAACGTTATTAGACGTGTGTTCTTCCCGAGTGCTTCTGTGACTGGTTGTGAATGTGGGCTTTGGTACTGGCATCCAATAAGAAATGTCCCTTTTACCATCCTGGAGTAGGAGGGATCATGGAGACCTCTGTCCTTGACATCACATGCAAGAAGTGAATACTCCTGGTAGGTGTTTATAGTTACATGTTGTGTTGTAAATTTCTAAATGATTCACAGAAGTTTGTCTGATGATGTAATTGGGTTCTCTTAGAAGTTTCGCTTGTGTCTCTTCAGGTTAAGGGGACAGTAACAGCTTGTCACAGAGAATTCCTCCAGCTTCAGGAAAATTGCAGACTGCTAAAAATAATGCATCACTAGAACAGTTATTTCTCATTCAATTCAATTCAATTTTATTTATATAGCGCTTTTAACAATTGACATTGTCGCAAAGCAGCTTTACACGATAAAAAGAAGTAAGTTTTTATGCAATGTGTATGAATCAAAATGATAAGATGGTCCCTGATGAGCGAGCCGAGGGCGACGGTGGCAAGGAAAAACTCCCTGAGATGGTAATAGGAAGAAACCTTGAGAGGAACCAGACTCAACAGGGAACCCATCCTCATCTGGGTGATAACGGATAGCAGAGAATGATCAGCATAATAATGTGTACTGGAAGTTCAGTGTAACAGGAGATGTGTTAAAATTTAAATTAAAAGGAGTCCAGTTTGTTCCCGGAGGCTCAGGTAGACTGTAGGAGATTCCAGTCCTGAGCTATCGAACAACTGAAGTCACAGGTCCCCAGAGCATCAATCGATGATAGGACAGTCTTCATGGAAACCATCCCCAGCCACCAAGCGCATCCAGGCAGACCACACGGGGCATCCATGTGACGGGATCTCCAACCAGAAGCAGGACTCCAGGACGGTTAGACGGCTTCAGAGGGCAGAGGGGTCTGGATCACTGGCAACTCAGGAGCGAACATGTATAGCCGACAGAGAGACAGAGAGAGGGAAAGGAGAGAGGGAGAGAGAGAGAGCAGAAAGAGGAGAACAGAAAATATGGCAGTTAGGTATGGTCACAGTCAACATGTATAAGGTGAATGTATATTAGTGCAAAGTGCAAGCAGGGACTCCGGCAGGACTAACTATAACAGCATAACTAAAAGGGAGAGCCAGAAGGAAACACAAACATGAGGGCTCCCTGAGATGTAAAGCAACCAATCACCTCACCGTCAACAAACCTGAGTGAACAATGAGAGTGGGGAGGACAGCATCTAAACATAGCAGTTCACCAGAATACTCTACGTCCATGAGTCCCCCAGATCTGCTCCTTTACCTAAGGCTCATCTATTTACAAACATGCTGCGCTAAATAAATAGGTTTTTAGCCGAGACTTAAACACTGAGACTGTGTCTGAGTCCCGAACATTAACAGGAAGACTATTCCTAACTTTGGGGCTTTGTAAGAAAAAGCTCTGCCCCCTGCTGTAGTTTTAATAATACGTGGTACTGACAGGCAGCCATCCTTTGATCGAAGTAGGCGGTGGGACGTAAGACACTAACAGTTCACTCAAATACTGTGCCGGAGAACCATTTAGTGCTTTAAATGTCAAAAGTAGTATCTTAAATCGATGCGAAATTTCTGGGAGCCAATGCAGTGTAGATAAGATAGGGGTGATGTGCTCGTATCTTCTGTTTTAGTGAGGACTCTCGCTGCTGCATTCTGCACCAACTGAAGCTTGTTTATACACCTAGTTGAACAACCAGACAGTAAGGCGTTACAATAGTCCAACCTAGAGGTGATAAAAGCATGAACTAGTTTTTCTGCATCATTTAGTGACAATATGTTTCTTATCTTGGCAATATTTCTAAGGTGAAAGAAAGCTATCCTGGTAATATTATCTACATGAGCTTCAAACGAAAGGCTGGAATCTATAATCACACCGAGGTCTTTTACTGTTGCACTTGATGGAACAGAAAGGCCATCTAAAGTTACAGTGTGATCAGAAAGCTTACTTCTAGCTACTTGTGGTCCTATGACTAGAACTTCTGTCTTATCAGGATTAAGCAGAAGAAAATTAATTAACATCCAATCTCTTATGTCCTGCACACACTGCTCAATTTTAGCAAACTGGTTTTTCTCATCTGGTTTTGCTGAGACGTATAATTGTGTGTCATCAGCATAACAATGAAAACTAATACCATGTTTACGAATTATGTTGCCCAGAGGAAGCATGTAAAGGGAAAAAAGCAGTGGGCCTAAAACTGAGCCCTGTGGAACACCAAACTCCACTTGAGAACATGAGGAATGATCACCATCTAAATCTACAAACTGGTAACGATCAGTCAAGTAGGATCTGAGCCACAAGAGGGCAGTTCCCTTAATTCCAACTACCTTTTCTAATCTGTGAAGGAGAATACTATGATCAATGGTGTCAAAAGCTGCACTGAGGTCCAGTAACACAAGTATAGTGACGCAACCCTGATCAGAGGCCCATAGGAGGTCGTTTACTACTTTAACAAGTGCTGTCTCTGTGCTGTGATGAGGCCTAAATCCTGACTGATACACTTCATTTATGCTATTTCTGTGTAGATGTGAACATAGCTGCTGTGATACTACCTTTTCCAAAATCTTGGAGATAAACGGAAGGTTTGATATCGGCCTGTAATTAGAAAGCAGACAGGGGTCAAGGTCAGGTTTCTTGATTAGCGGTTTAATAACGGCTAATTTAAAGGATTTGGGGACATACCCACTACTGAGTGAACAGTTAATTACTTTCAACAGGGGTTCTATTATTGCTGGTACTATCTGCTTGAGAAAATGTGTCGGTATAGGATCTAATATACAGGTTGACGATTTTGAAGAAGAGATGAGTGAAATTAGTTCCCTCGCTTCAAGGGGAGTAAAGTGTTCTAAGTTCTGATGTGATGTGGTTAGATCATCTGAATTATTTAAATTGTCTGCTTTCAAAGCCTGAATTTTTTGCCTAATATTTATGATTTTATTATTGAAAAAGTTCATGAAATCCTCACTACTGCATGATGATGTTGTGGAGATTTCTGCAGTGGTCTTGTTTTTAGTTAATTTAGCTACGGTATTAAATAAAAATCTCGGGTTGTTTTTGTTATTTTCTATTAGAGTGGAGAGATGCGTTGATCTAGCATCACTGAAAGCTTTTTTATACTTCAGGATGCTCTAATTCCAAACTATTTTGATTACTATCAATTTAGTTTGGCGCCATTTACGTTCGAATTTGCGAGCGGTTTGTTTTAAAGCACGTGTGTGGTCATTATACCAAGGAGCGAGTTTCTTATCTCTAATCATTTTCCTTTTAACTGGAGCGATATTATCTGAGCTATAACGAAGTGCTGACTCTAGATATTCATTCGCCTGTTCGAGTTCTGTGAAGTCAGATGGCGATCCAATCAAAGTAGATAATTCTGGAAGATTATTGATAAAGCTCTGTGCGGTATTTGATGTAAATGTACGTTTAAGGTGGAAGCGCGGTGCTGTGCGTACATTATTACTATAACACGCTTTAATCGAGACAAGGTAGTGATCTGAGATAACTTCAGACTGTGGAATTGTGGTTATATTTCCTATACTTAATCCGAAGGATAATATTAAATCCAAAGTGTGAGCTGCTTTATGAGTGCGTCCTACTACACTGATTTACTCCTACTGAGTCCAGTATGGACAAGAATGCTGTTCTCAGAGGGTCTTCTGGATTCTCAAAATGAATATTAAAGTCTCCAGCAATTAACGCTTTATCTACAGAAACAACAAGGTTTGAAAGGAAATCTGCAAATTCTCAGAGAAACTCCGAGTACGGCCCAGGGGGTCTGTAAATGATGATTAGCGGGATTGACTGAGCTGACTTTATGTTACTATAGAGAACTTCAAATGCATTAGATTTAAAACTGTGTTTTTGTACGAGAGACAGATTATGGTTATAAATAGCTGCGACTCCTCCTCCTCTACCAGTTAGCCGAGGCTGGTGTATGTAGCTGTATCCAGGAGGACTAGCTTCATTTAGAGCCACATACTCGTCCTGTTTAATCCAGGTTTCTGTTAAACATAATATATCAAACTCCTGATCTGTGATAGTTTCATTAACAATAATTGCTTTAGATGCGAGAGATCTAATATTTAACAGTCCTAGCTTCAGATCAGAGGTGCTGGCTGCGCATTCAGTGTGATCTGAGTTTGTGGTGTCTATGTTAATTAAATTACTAAAACAGACTTTGAGTCTTTCTAAATGTATGTTTATGTTTATCTCGGGGGAACAGACACAGTCTCAATCTGATGAACCCTGAGTGACGACTCTATGCAGCTAGCAGACGGTTGGTTTAGCCTGTCTGTCTGCTCCCTGGCCTTGGCTCTGGATTGTCACCGATTAACTAGGCCTCTTCTGAGACTATGTGCTATACTACAAGAAATGAGAGCAGCACCTTCCCGAGTGGGATGGACACCGTCCCGCCCTAACAGGCCAGTTTTGCCCTCAAAAGTCTTCCAATTGTCAATGAAGCCCACGTTGTTTTCGGAGCACCACCTGGACATCCAGCGGTTCATCGACCATAACCTGCTGTAAGCTATGTCGCCACGTCTCATTGGGATGGGACCAGAGCAAACTACTTCTTCGGACATCGCCTTCGCTATTTTAAACACCTCTGTAAAGTTACTCTTACTAACCTCTGACTGACGAAGGCGTATATCGTTAGCTCCAGCATGTACCACTATCTTTAGAGAACCTATGCTGACCTAGAGCCCTAAGATTACCTGCTATGTCCGGTGCTCTGGCTCCCGGGATACACCTGACCACTGCCGCTGGCGCCCCCTAAAGGCCTAGCTAATTTCACATGTCTCAGTATAGAGTCTCCTATAACCAGAGCTCTTTCAGGTTTCTCAGCGGGTGCATCACTGAGGAGAGCGAACCTGTTGGACTCGTGAAGCGCAGAAGAGGTGTGCTCCGGCGGGCTAGCCTTAGCGTTAGCTTTGGCTGAACGAGTATGCCGCCGAGTCGTCACCCACTCGCCCCGCTGTGAGGCTCTACTGCCGGAGTCGGGGGATGATTATCTCCACCTGTGGCACCCTGACTTTCCACTACAGGATTACCGCTGCTCTCGCGCTCTCTAACCCTCTCTAAAGTCTGGATGCGCTCCTCTAATGCTACTATCTTCTCCGTCAGGGTGCTAACTAACACACACCTATCACAAATAAAATTATCACTAATGACGGAGGAAGAATGTCTAAACATCCTGCACTCCACACACTGAGCGAGCTGAATGGTAGACATGATAACGTACCTTCGTGCCGGAGTTGTGATTATTTGGTGATGGATTCGGTTGTTGTTGGTCAGATGATACGCGCGTTCTCCCAAAAAGCGCAAAAAATCGGATAAAGTCCAGTAGTATTAAAGCGTAAAAACGGGAAAAATATATAATTATAAAAAACTAAACAAAATATAATATAAAACGCTGTTTCAAACAGACGAGGAACTTTCGCGGGAACAATACGAAAAACAGGAAGCTACGTCACCAGAGCATTAGCGTTCATCATTTGTTTATTATTAAGGTATGTCAAGGTCAGCCATACAGTAATAATTTATATCCCACACCAAGCTATCTATAAAATCTATAATGAAAAAGTGATAAAACTCAGAATTCAAATCAAATTAAAACTTTGTCACATACAGAATCATACACGGTACAATATGCAGTGAAACGCTTAGACGACTGCCCGTGACCTTAAAACAAAATACCTACTAATAGGAAATAAATATGAACAAAAAAGAAATAAAATAGAAAGTAAATTTAGCTAAGAAAGCATAATATCTATAGAATATAAAATATAAGAAAAATATAATTCAAGTCAATTTTATTTATATAGCGCTTTTAACAATTGACATTGTCGCAAAGCAGCTTTACACAATAAAAAGAAGTAAGTTTGTATGCAATGTGTATGAATCAAAATGATAAGATTGTCCCTGATGAGCAAGCCGAGGGCGACGGTGGCAAGGAAAAACTCCCTGAGATGGTATTAGAAAGAAACCTTGAGAGGAACCAGACTCAACAGGGAACCCATCCGCATTTGGGTAAAATGGATGGCAGGGATTGATCTGCATCATTATGTGTGAGATTGGAAGTAAAGTATAACAAGAGATGTGTTTAAGTTAAAATTGAGTCCACTTTGTTATTGGAGGCTCAGTAGACTGTAGTAAACTCCAGGCCTGAACTATCGAGTGACTGAAATCACAAGTCCTCAGAGAACAGCTTTCTGCATCAGGTGAGGACGGGACCGTCTTCGTGGAAAAGTGGAACCGTCCCCAGTCACCACATGCATCCCAGGCAGACCACACACATAATAAATTTTCTTCTGCTTAATCCTGATAAGACAGAAGTTCTAGTCATAGGACCACAAGTAGCTAGAAGTAAGCTTTCTGATCACACTGTAACTTTAGATGGCCTTTCTGTTCCATCAACTGCAACAGTAACTTTTTGTAAGGTGCTCTGGATTAGAGCGTCTGCCAAATGCCTAAATGTAAGTAAAAGACCTTGGTGTGATTATAGATTCCAGCCTTTCATTTGAAGCTCATGTAGATAATATCACCAGGATAGCTTTCTTTCACCTTAGAAATATTGCCAAGATAAGAAACATATTGTCACTAAATGATGCAGAAAAACTAGTTCATGCTTTTATCACCTCTAGGTTGGACTATTGTAACGCCTTACTGTCTGGTTGTTCAACTAGGTGTATAAACAAGCTTCAGTTAGTTCAGAATGCAGCAGCGAGAGTCCTCACTAGAACCAGAAGATACGAGCACATCACCCCTATCTTATCTACACTGCATTGGCTCCCTGTGAAATTTCGCATCGATTTCAAGATACTACTTTTGACATTTAAAGCACTAAATGGTCTCGCGCCACAGTATTTGAGTGAACTGTTAGTGTCTTACGATCCGCCACGCCTACTTCGATCAAAGGATGCAGGCTGCCTGTCAGTACCACGTATTATTAAAACTACAGCAGGGGGCAGAGCTTTTTCTTACAAAGCCCCAAAGTTATGGAATAGTCTTCCTGTTAATGTTCGGGACTCAGACACAGTCCCAGTGTTTAAGTCTAGGCTAAAAACTTATTTATTTAGCGCAGCATGTTTGTAAATAGATGAGCCTTAGGTAAAGGAGCAGATCTGGGGGACTCATGGACGTAGAGTATTCTGGTGAACTGGTATGTTTAGATGCTGTCCTCCCCACTCTCATTGTTCACTCAGGTTTGTTGACGGTGAGGTGATTGGTTGCTTTACATCTCAGTTCCCCCTGATGTCTGTGTTTCCTTCTGGCTCCTCCCTTTTAGTCATGCTGTTATAGTTAGTCCTGCCGGAGTCCCTGCTTGCACTTTGCACTAATATACATTCACCTTATACATGTTGACTGTGACCAGACCTAACTGCCATCTCTCCTTATTTTCTGTTCTCTCCTCTTCTGCTCTCTCCTCTCTCTCTCTCTCTCTCTCCTTTCCCTCTCCCTGTCTCTCTATTGAGCTATACAACCCCTGGCAAAAAGTATGGAATCCCCCCTCTCAGAAGATGTTCATTCAAATGTTTAATTGTGTAGAAAAAAAAAACAAGCACATACAAGCCACAAAACTATTTTCATTCAACAATCCAAGCTTGTGCCTGTATAAAACACTTTTTTAAAAAAAAAAACAAAACAAAGAAAGATAAATATAGTCAATGACAACTGTTCAAACAGAGGAAAAAAATATGGAATCACACAAATCTGAGGAAAATTATATGGAATCACCAAATAAAAACACTACGAGCACTTTGTTGCACCACCTCTGGCTTTTATAACAGCTTGAATTCTCTGAGGCCTGGATTTAACTAATGACAAACAGTATACTTCATCAATCTGTCTCCAGCTGGGTCTTATTGCAGTTGCCAGATTGGAGCCTTGTCATGGACCATTTGCCTTAATTTCCACCACAGATTTTCAATTGGATTGAGGTCCGGACTATTTGCAGGCCATGCCATTGCCATTATATGTCTTTCCTGTAGGAATGTTTTCACAGATTTTGCCCCATCCTGAAAAATGATGCTACCATCACCAAACATCCTTTCAATTGATGGAATAGGAAAAGTGTCCAAAATCTCAACATAAACCTGTGCATTTATAGAAGATGCAATGACTGTCATGTCTCCCAAACCTTTACCTGACATACAACCCCATATCATTAATGATTGTGGAAATTTGCATGTTTTCTTCAGGCAGTTATCTTTAAAGATTTCATTGGAACGGCACCAAACAAAAGTTCCAGCATCATCACCCTGTCCAATGCAGATTCGTGATTCATCACTGAATAGAACTCTCATCCAGTCATCCGCAGTCCAAGATTGTCTTTCGTTAGCCCACTGAAACCTTGTTTTTTTCTCTTTAGATGTTAATGATGGTTTTCGTTTGGCTTTTCTGTATCTAAATCCCATTTCTTTTAGGCGATTTCTTACAGTCCGTTCACAGACATCGACTCCACTTTCTGCCCATTTGTTCCTCATTTGTTTTGTTGTGCATTTTCTGTTTTCAAGACATATTGCTTTAAGTTTTCTGTCTTGGCGCTTTGATGTCTTTCTTGGTCTACCAGTACGCCTCCCTTTTTACAACCTTTCCATTTGATTTGTACTTGGTCCAGATTTTAGACACAGCTGACTGGGAACAACCAACATCTTTTGCAACATTCTGTGAAGATTTTCCTTCTTCAAGAAGTTTGTTTCTCTCCTTTGTTTCAACTGACATCTCTCGTGTTGGAGCCATGAGTTATGTCAATCATCTTGGTTCAACACATCACTGATGTGTGCGAGCACTCTTTTTTAACTGCAGTCTAATTAGCAGTTGTAATCAGATACAGGTGTTTGTTTTAGAAATGCAAAGTGCATGGTGATTCCATATCATTTTCCTCAGATTTGTGTGATTCCATATTTTTTTCCTCCGTTTGAACAGTTGTCACTGACTATAGTTATCTTTCTTTTTTTTTAAAACGTGTTTTATACAGCCACAAGGTTGGATTGTTGAATGAATAGTTTTGTGGCTTGTATGTGCTTGTTTTTTTTCTACACAATTACACATTTGAATGAACATCTTCTGAGAGGGGGGATTCCATACTTTTTGCCAGGGGTTGTACATGTCGCTCCTGAGTTGCCAGTGATCCAGACCCCTCTGCCCTCTGGAGCCGTCTAACCCGTCCTGGAGTCCTGCTTCTGGTTGGAGATCTCATCGCATGGATGCCCCGTGTGGTCTGCCTGGATTCGTGTGGTGGCTGGGGATGGTTTCCACAAAGACTGTCCTGTCCTTGATTGATGCTGACAGCTGTTCTCTGGGGACCTGTGACTTGCGATAATGTCAATTGTTAAAAGCGCTATATAAATAAAATTGACTTGACTTGACCACACGGGGCATCCATGCAATGAGATCTCCAACCAGAAGCAGGACACCAGGACGGGTCAGACAGCTCCAGGGGGCAGAGGGGGTCTGTATCATTGGCAGCTCAGGAGCGACATGTATAGCTCGACAGAGAGACAGGTAGAGGGAAAGAGATAGAGGGAGGAAGAGAGAGAGAGGAGGAGAGACGGCAGTTAGGTATGGTCACAGTCAAACCATGTATGAACCATATATGTATAATGTGAATGTTTCTTTAGTGCAGAGTGCAAGCAGGGACTCCGACAGGACTAACTATAACAGCATAACTAAAAGCGAGAGCCAGAAGGAAACACAGACATGAGGCTCCCTGAGATGTAAAGCAACCAATCACTTCACTGTCAACAAATGAGTGATCAATGAGAGTGGGGAAGACAGCATCTAAACATACCAGTTCACCATAATACTCTACTGCGTCTCCCAGATCTGCTCCTTTATCTAAGGCAAATTTATTTACAAAAATGCTTGGCTAAATAAATAGGTTTTTAGCCTAGACTTAAACACTGAGAATGTGTCTGAGTCCCGAACATTAACAGGAAGACTATTCCATAACTTTGGGGCTTTGTAAGAAAAAGCTCCGCCCCCTGCTGTAGTTTTCATAATACGTGGTACTGACAAGCAGCCTGCATCCTTTGATGGAAGTAGGCGTGGCAGATCGTAAGATACTAGCAGTTCACTCAGATACTGTGACGCGAGACCATTTAGTGCTTTAAATGTCAAAAGTAGTATCTTGAAATCGATGCGAAATTTCACAGGGAGCCAATGCAGTGTAGATAAGATTGGGGTGATGTGCTCGTATCTTCTGGTCCTAGTGAGGACTCTCGCTGCTGCATTCTGTACTAACTGAAGCTTGTTTATACACCTAGTTGAACAACCAGACAGTAAGGCGTTACAATAGTCCAACCTAGAGGTGATAAAAACATGAACTAGTTTTTCTGCATCATTTAGTGACTGCATATTTCTTATCTTGGCAATATTTCTGAGGTGAAAGAATGCTATCCTGGTGATATTATCTACCTGTGCTTTAAATTAAAGGCTGGGATCTATAATCACACCGAAGTCTTTAACTGTTGCACTTGATGGAACAGAAAGGCCATTTAAAGTTAAAGTTAAAGCTTCTAGCTGCTTGTGATCCTTTAACTAGAACTTCTGTCTTATCAGGATTAAGCAGGAGAAAGTTCATTAACATCCAATCTCTGAGATGTATAACTGTGTGTCATCAGCATAACAGTGAAAACTAATACCATGCTTACGAATTATGTTGCCCAGAGGAAGCATGTAAAGATAAAAAAGCAGTGGGCCTTTAACTTAACCCTGTGGAACACCAAATTCCACTTTAGAACATAAAGTGATTCTGTTGATTACAGTGTTCTGGTAGTTCCTCTCCTGCTTTGTACTAAAGTCTACAATCAACTCCTTTGTCTTGCTGACATTTAGAAGGAGCCAGTTCTCCAGATTTCCGATCTCCTCCTCGGTAGGCCGTTGCATCGAATTTGTTGTGTGCGTACATTGAGTACAGTAGGGGGCTCAGAACACAACCCTGGGGGGCTCCAGTGCTAAGAGTGAGGGAGGCTGAGATATGTCCGCCCATCCTTACTGCCTGTGGTCTGCCAGTTAGGAAATTGGAGATCCACTGACAGAGATGAGCTGAGTTCGAGCTGAGTCGCAGGTGCTCCAGCTTGGTGGTGAGTGTGGGGGGGAATTATGGTAGTAAATGCTGAGCTGTAGTCGATGAAAACATTTTAACATAATTCCCCCTTCTATTGTCCAGGTGAGTGAGAGACGTATGGAGAAGATGAAAGATAGCATCATCTGTAGAGCAGTGCGGACGGTAAGCAAACTGTAGTGGATCCAGTGTGAGGAGATGATGAAGTCTCTGACCAGCCGCTCAAAGCATTTCATCACTACTGACGTTAGGGCTATAATCGTTGAGGGACACAGGTTGGGGTTTCTTTTGGACAGGAACAATGATGGACTCTTTAAAGCATGTGGGAATTACTGACCGAGATAGAAGGGGAGGTTGAATCCACCCACGGCTTCTGATTGGGAAACATTCTGATGTTCGTTTTTTGTACAGTATCATCCGCTAGATTCCCGCAAATCCCACAACCACTTTCGTGAACTCGTTGATGTCATCTGAGCTGTTTCGGTACATGTCCCAGTCTGTGTCATCGAGTGCGTCTTGTAGAGCGGCCACAGATTGGTCCATCCAGTCCTCCCTCTGAACCGGAACTTCCTGTTTGAGCCCTTATTTGTATTTTGGCATGAGGAAGATGGCAGCATGGTCAGATTTCCCAAACGGGGGATGAGATTGTGCCTTGTAGCCATCTTTTATTGTGGTGTAACAGTGGTCCAGTGTCCTTTCACCCCCGGTGGGGTAGGTGATGTGCTGATAAAAGGTTTTCAAGTTCCCCGCCGCAATAAGCACAGGGTCCCAGTGTTGCTTTTTGTGCTGTGTGAGTGCCTCATTCAGCTTGCATAAGGCAGTAACTGTGTCCGCTTGTGGTGGAATGTAAACAGCGCTGATTATGACCGATGTAAACTCCTGAGGAAGGTAAAAAGGATGACATTTAATGGTTAATAGTTCCAGGTTGGGTGTGAGGAGCATGTAAGAGGAACAATGCTCGCGCTGTTGTACCAGATGTTGTTCACCATTAAACACACACCACCTCCCCTTGACTTCTCCAAGTCCAATGTCCAGTCCATGTGATGAACTGAGAAGAACTCGCCCGCTGGATGGCATGGTCCGGCACCGCTGGGTTCAGCCATGTCTCGGTGAAGCAGAGGAGGTTGCAGTCCCAAATGTCTCTCTGGAATTTTACCCTAGCCCTGAGGTTAGCAAGCTTGTTCTCCAGTGACTGGCTTTTGGCCAGTTTTAGGAAATGCTTGTAATTGTAATTTAGTATACTACAATAATAAACAACATCGGTCATTCATCATTCATGAGTGTCTTTCACAAAACTTTTGGCCACGGCCACACATCAACCTTCTGTTATATATAATTGTTCAAGTTGGGCTTTCTGAAGGACTTTTCCAGGCTCCATGTAAAAATTTACCATCTCGCTCCACAACGAGGACAGGTGTTGCACTTAAAGGAAATTAAGACAGTATTAGTTCAGGTTAGTGGCAGAAAGACAATAAATGTCTGTGAAATCTGCAGGAAAGTTAATATTTCTCTAGTGCTTCTGAAGAAGTAGTTTACCTTTATAGTAGTTCAATATAATCAACTGGTTGAAAATATAATGTAGAACATTTAATTAACATTAAAAAAAAAAACCTCGAAACAGAGTTTGCAGAAATTAAATAATTAATCAAAATCAATGAATAATTAGCTACACACACTTTAGTGGTTCACTTGGGACACAAATATACATCTAGTGCCCCAAGTGTGTAAATTTAACAAAGTGTAACTTACTGTGAGCTCAGCTCAACAATCAACAACATTGCAGCACGGCTTCTTCTACTTCTGGGAATGTGTGGAGGAACACGAGCAAAATACTCACGACAACACCTACTGGAGGATTAGTGCACTCACATGAACCAGTTAGCAAAGGGAAATCAACTTGTTTAAAGGATACAATTTGAATGCTTGAACTGCTCCTTTAAATTAAAGGACAAACTCCAATCCCTCTATTAAAACTTTCCTGAATAATACACCTAAAAGATATTACCATTGTTTTCTTATTGCTACAGAGCCCCTCTAGTGACATTCAGCGTAAAAAAAAGAAATTCCAGGGAGACGACTTAAGGCGTGGGTGTAAGATACTATGTTGTTGCCATGACTTATTAACACATGGAAACAACATACTATAAAACGTCGTCAGAACACTGAAAAGAATTTACGATAATTTCGTCGACAACATGTATATAATAATTTTTTTAACATTCATACCAATACTGCTGAATTGAACGGGTGACCTGCAATGCCTTTGCATTCCTCCAGGGTGACTCCCTCCTTTTCCTAAACCTTGTATCCTTTTTTAGGGACCCAGTGGGTTTAGAGCGTCTCTTTGAGGAACATCCTGAGTGGGCTGCCCACAGGTCCTCACCCACTTACTGGTTCTGGAACAGATCAGAGTGTGCTAGAAAACATCTAAAAAATAAAAAAATAAAAAAAACCACCTTGTACAGTCCTAATAAGATTCTTGAATGAAAATGAAACCAAGATTAACTTGAGTACCAGAATGATGGTAAGAAAAGTAAATGGAAAAGGAAAAGATGGTGGTAGGACCGTCATGATGGAACAGGTTTGGGCCTCTTAGTTCTAATGGCAAAAAAGGCTTTTTATTTTATATACTGTTCTTGCTTGAACTAAGAAGTAAAAAAAAAAATCTCATACAAACATTCTAAAAAATTGGTTACATTTTTCATGGCATTCATAAATAAGCAAAAAAAACAGAAGACAAAATCTGATTGATGTTTCTTCTCTGTTTGCAGGCAGGGAAGCAAATCCCAAATCCTACAGTGTGCTGAAATCATCCTGTGTTTTTTTTTTTTTTTGGACCACACAATTTACATAGTAATAACTTTGGCCGGTTACACAAAACAAAGAGCTCCCATCTTACTGGCAACAAACAAGAGGTTACACTTTTTGCTAGTACAGCTTACATAATCTTCCTGCAAACTCTCTCCCTTCTCTCACTGATGCTCAAATGTTGTCCCATAGTCTCAATCTGGGACACACACACTCTGACCTCATGTTCTCTCTCTCGTTCTCAGACAACTCAGACCTACAGAAAAGGTCTAACAGAATGTGGCTCAAAGCCCTGATCATTCCAGCGTTGCATGAAACAGAATCTCAACATACACCCGAAACATTCCTTTAATACTTTACATGTAGATTCATACATATTTAGCTGAATAAAAGAAAAGGATAATCCACCCCGGCAGTAAAGAATTCAGAAATACTGTATTATAATATATTATACTCTCACAGTTATATTTTAATAAAACAATGTAGAAACGTCTAATCATCTTTCTCGAATATCTTGTAAAGGTTTAACAAACGCAGAGGTACAAACAGCAGACTATCCATTCACACTGAGAAACCTTTTTGTTTTATGATTTGATAAAGAGTTTGGAGTGTGGCACGTCATAAAATTAAATCAGTTCACACTGTGATTAGAGGTGCAGTCATATCATTATCAAAATGGAGAAGAGCACTATGCTAACAACAGCCAGCGTTTCCTGTTAATTTCATAAGCGTAAACCCGGACAGGAACCATCAGGGGTTGCCCGATACGATAGCACAATACATAGGTACTGATTCTATTTATATTGTAGTTAATTCAATATAAATTGCCAATGCAATTGTAAACAAACTTACCACGACTGCCAATGTGTGAATAGTTTACCTGTGGGATCATAGAGGAACTGCAGTGTTTTACAACTCCAAATATAAAATGTATAAAAATGTCAAATTTATATTAAAAATTAATTTTGGGCTCATGAATTGCCATAGACCAAAATCATGAAATGTGACTGAATCATAAGAGATTAGATCGAAGAGATTGTGTTTTTAGTGTTGTCGCTTTGGCAAAGTATCTAACTCCCAGTCAGGCAGTCCCTTCTCTGCTCCCAGTTTAGGATCATAACACACACAGACACACACACAGACACACAGGAACTGGAAGGCATTATAGAGAAGCTAGTGAAGTCATCCAGTTACACTATCCACCATCATTATCAAATTATGTATCACTGATAACCATCATTCATATAATATAACCAAAAGGGTAGCGGTAGTTTAGGCAATTATGGCTCAGAGTGTTGCGGGTTAAAGGCCTGCCACTGATGGGGTAACATCATAGGACCATTGGGCAAAGCCCTTAACCCTGTGCCTATTCAACAAAAACTATAGAAGTGGCTTTACCGGTTTTAAGGCCTGAATGAGAAAATGAGGAGGGTTAGACGTCAGGATAGCTAATCTTAACATTAGCTAATGACCCTAGTTGCCAAACTCCTTGCTTATGTTGTAAGAAATATCTGTTTGCTTGTCATGATAAAAAAATTGTTATTATGTATAGTAGTACTGTATGTAACGTTAGATCTATATTGCTAACGTTTGTAATTATCTAATGTTAACTTTATTGCCATCTGAGAATTGAATCGTTTCATTATGTTATGTCTACTTTTTGCTTTTTAAATCAAACATTTTAGAATTTAAAGCATAGCAAGTCATAAAAGAACAAAAAAGCTTGTACCAGTGCTTCATAAATCAAGCCTCTTATATTTTGCTTTCCAAGTGCAATAGACGATGTGTTTAAATAAAAAAATTCCTTCGAAGATTCAAAATTTCCTTCTAGTTTAGAGAATCTCAGAAAATCCTGTGAGAAACACTGTGCAGCAAAGAAAGTGAACAGAACTGTTTTCAACTGTCAGGATGCATGAAAATACAAAAGTATAATGTGAAGGGAAACTTCACACATTACTGTAGACTGTTATCTGGATATCATTTTACTGGGAACATCCCACAAGAGCTGCAGTTTTGGGGTTGCTCTAATCCAGATATCACAATGCAGTTTCTAACACATCAAGTTCAGAAACAAAATGTTCACTTACTGACTGCCTAATATATACCCCACCCACAACCATGTGCCATTGTAATGGGATATCATGCAGAGGTCCAGACATACAAAAAGTGTTTTGAGGAAAAGGAACCAGTGAACCAGCTAGCGGTCACTGATGCACATGGGGAGTGACGACTGGCCTGTGTAGTCTGATGCAATAAAAGAGCTACTGTATGTGAAATTTCTGAAAAGGTTAATGCTGATAGATTCTGACAGAAAGGCGGGACCAGCTCGACATCACAAGGGTGGTCATAATGTTATGATTGATTGGTGTATTTAAACTACACACTGATTAGTACTCAAATACTAAAAACTTCTGCTGCCCTTCATTGAGTGATGAATGTTCACATTTAGTAAATTGTTACCTCTCAAACTATATAAAACTGATTTATATTTGTGCATACACATTATGTATATGTGTATAGCCTCAATTAATTTGCACACACAGTATGTCCTCGATCTCAGCTGTGTGAAGGAGTTTGTGACGCTGCAAATTCGTATGGCGGGTAAAGCTCTTCCCGCAGACTGTGCAGTGATGCGGCTTCTCTCCTGTGTGAACATGTTGGTGCCGCTGGAAGCTACTATGCCGAGTAAAACTTTTCCCACAAGCTGAACAGTAATACGGCTTTTCCCCGGTGTGAACATGTTGGTGCGCTTGAAGCTCATGTCCTTGCGTAAAACTCCTCCCGCACTCCGAGCAGCGAAAGGGTTTCTCTCCTGTGTGAAAGAGCAGGTGCTTCTGGAGATTCCCCTTCTGTGTAAAACTTATGCCACAGGCTGAGCACTGAAATGGCTTCTCTCCCGTGTGGATGCGCTGGTGCTGCTGCAGATTACTCTGATCACCAAAACTCTTCCCGCACTCCAAGCAGTGATACGGCTTTTCTCCCGTGTGGATGCGCTGGTGCTGCTGGAGATGACTTCTCTGCGTGAAGCTCATCCCGCAGTCGGAGCAGCGATACGGCTTCTCTCCCGAATGGATTCGCTCATGCTGCTTGAGGTTACTCTTCTGGCTGAAACTCTTCCCGCAGTGTGAACACTGGTACGGCTTCTCACCCGAGTGGATACGCTGGTGTTGGTTGAGGTTACTCTTCTGACTGAAACTTTTCCCACACTGCGGACACTGGTGAATCTCCTTCTGCATAAATCTGAGAGATGTTTCTGTGAGGAACGTATCAAAGGTCCACTGCTGTCCACTGGAGCTCTCGGTCGGTTCCATGTTCTCGGATTTAATCTCATCTGCTTTCATCGTGTTTGGAGCTCTTGACAGTTGTGTGGAGGTGAGTTTGTAGTTGATAGGAAAGCGGACAGAAGGAGGAGAAGACAGGGCGCTGCTCATCTAGAACAGAAACAGGAAAAAATGGTTTACCAATATTACAAAAAGAGACACTGAATAGTTTTATAAGCTAAAATTGCTCAATTACCCAATCAAAATCTTGTTGGCGTAAGCACTCTGGTACTTTCACAATCTAAGATTTACAAAGTAAATAACATGGTACATTTGTTAAGAATGTGATTGCGGTCCAGTCAAAGAGGAGCAGTGCAGAATAACAAAAAACAGCTCTGAAAGTAAAAACTCTATTTTATCTGTATATAATTCCCTGCTACACTAACGCGCTTATCCGCATAACGTTGAGAGGTTCAGGCGGCTTCCACAGATTTGGTGCACAAGGGGTGAAGTGTTGAACCAAAGTTCTATCACACGCGGCAATGCGGCAATTATGTAGTTTTTGCTAAATAACATGATTTTCATATTTCTGAGAGAATGACAAATTAGGTTTTCAGCATCTGAAAATGCTGTGTAGCTCGTATTCCAATCAGCCAATCACACGGCAGGATTAAAATCATGCAGACCCACATCAGAAGAAAATGAGATGTGTGAGATTTGTGCCAGATGGTCTGGTTTGAGTATTTCAGAAACTGTTAATCTCTTGGGATTTTCACACATACTCACACACACATAACATGATGGTGTATTTGTTTTTCACACTGAGTGTGTGACACGTTTTATGTGGGTGAACGTGTTGGGCATTTTGAGATGCTGTCCCGCTCTCCGTAAGCAGTGATAATACAATGTACCATGCCATATACGCCCCGACAGTTCGCACCATTTTCCTTCTGACGTCTCTCATCAACAAGCCGACAGAACGGTAATGCACTCAGCATGGTTTGTTGTTCACACCGTTCTGTGTGTAAACTCTAGAGACTGTTGTGTGTGAAAATCCCAGGAGATCTGCAGTGTCTGAATTAACCAAACTGGCGCCAACACACATGCCACGGTTAAAGTCACAGAGCTCACTATTTTGTGACGGGATGTAAACATGGTAAACAACTGAAGCTCTTGACCTGTACCTGCACAAACTCTGCTTCTGTCACATGATTGGCTGATTAGATACATTTACAAAATGTTAATTTTCATGAAGAATTTTTTTTTGCATAAACTAATCCAATTCAAATAGGCCTTTGACTTATGTGATGACGCTATGAAAATTAAAACAAAAATAAAATACTTTGCTTCTAGTTAGAAAAGTAAAACAGCATCTTTACTTGCTGTTAGACAGAAAAAAGCTCAACTATCTCCCCACATGCTAGAAAGTTTTTATTGTTGCATCACTGAAACCAACCTTGTCTGGTACAGCAACTCCAATGTGGTCAGAAAGGAAAGCCCTATGAAGGGTGGAGATTTTTTTTCTTTTCTCTTTACATGCTTCCCCTGGGCAACATAATTTGTAAGCATGGTATTAGTTATCACTGTTATGCTGATGACACAGTTATATGTCTCAGCAAAACCAAGAGGAAAAACCAGCTTACTAAGGTTGAGCAATGTGTGCAGGTCATAAGAGACTGGATGTTAATTAACTTCGTTTTGATTAATCTAGATTAAGACAGAAGTTCTAGTCACATGACCACAAGCAGCTAGAAGCAAGCTTTTCGATTTAGACTTTTTTTAGATTTTAACTTTAGATGGCATTTCTGTTCCATCAAGTGCAACAATAAAAGACCTCGGTGTGATTCTATATTCCAGTTTTTCATTTGAAGCTCATGTAGATATCATCAGGATACATTCTTCCACCTCAGAAATATTCCCAAGATAAGGAATATATTGTCACTAAATGAGGCAGAAAAACTAGTTCATGTTTTTATCACCTCTAGGTTGGACTATTGTGACGCCTTACTGTCTGGTTGTTCAACTAGGTGTATAAACAAGCTTCAGTTAGTACAGAATGCAGCAGCGAGAGTCCTCACTAGAACCAGAAGATATGAGCACATCATCCCGATCTTATCCACACTGCATTGGCTCCCTGTGAAATTTCACATCGATTTTAAAATACAGTGGAACCTCGGATTGCAAGTAACATGATTTACAAGTGTTCCGCAAGATGAGCAAAGATTTTAGAAAAACAAGCAAACAAGCAAAAAAAAAAAAAAAAACACGCATGCGCTCTTGTTTTGACACAGAGCATCACTTGATCACAACTGAGCCAATGATTTTTCTCTCTCTTGCGCTGCGGAATTGTGGGTAATCCTCTCCCCTGCTGGGTCTTAGTGCTCGTCTCTTACTGGTATAATCAACATCTCCCTCTCTGTTTCAGCGCGTCTCCTATGTGTGTGCGCGCGCAATTTGACACCGACACACACACACACACACACACACACACACAAACTCTCGCCTTTACACCCCCTCCCCAGCTTCACACACACACACACACACAGACAGACGCACTCTCTGCTTTACACAGAAACTCTGCCCTGTCGCGATTCTTTTCAAAGGTAAAGTGCTGGTTCATTTTTTTAATTATTTTTTTTAAATGTTATAGCAGTGATTCCGTTAATATGCGCTAACGCGAGTGTCGGGGATTTATTCCCCGCCCCCCGTTTAAAACAGTGTTTCCGTTGTGTGTGTGTGTTTGTTGTGAAACTTCAAAAGCGAGGTGGGGGGAGGGAGGAGGTGTTTTACTGTCGAGGCGAGGGAAGGGGCAAATTCCACACACACACACTTTCCCCAAAACTAACAGACTGCTAAACTCTACACTAAAACATTAAACCACTTGTACCTTTACCTATAATACAGGTTTCTCGTATTCCATTAAAATCGCTATACATAATAAAAATTTTATTGGACTAATTGAATTATATATTCACTCAGCCATTGTCTACACCGCTTTATCCTGTATACAGGGTAGTGAGGCCCTAAACCCTATCCCAGGAGACTTAAGGCATGAGGCGGGGTACACCCTAGACAGGGTCCCAATCCATCGCAGGGCACAAACACATAGATACACACTCACACTACAGGCAATGTGGGAACGCCAATTAGCCTAATCTGCATGTCTTTGAACTGTGGGATTAAACTGGAGTACCCGGAGGAAACCCACCAAGAAGATGCAAACTCCACACACTCTAAGTCGAAACTTCAGGCCTGGAGGTCCAAGACAACAGTGTATTCTGTAATGTATGTATGTACCTGCTTATATTCCCTTATTTATAACTTATATATAACTTATTTTTTTAATTCTAAACCTCATTATTTACACAATATACAGTACATATATAATTCCTATACTTATGTATTGTTGCACTTCTGCTAAACTGCATTCTGTTGCTGAGTGCCTGGCCTGCAGTGACAAAGTTGTATCTACCTGTACCAACCTTGTGTGTGGATTTAAACACACTCATGCGCACAACTAGGGTGCAAACGTTCCCTCCTGAAATGACAGTGTTTTATTGTGAAAACCGTTTTAATAAAGACACACAATGTGATAATGAATGTGTTTGTGTGCAGACTGATGAGGCCCAGTGCTGTGGAGATCAACTTACCTTACAGACTCACAGCCTCCCTCTCTGTCCTGTAACGATAAAACAACAAGATCCTCTTTATTACAGTCCGCATCAATCCACTCACCGGGTCCAAACAATTAGCGCCAAATCAGTCCCGAGTGTATATCTAGTGCCCTACAGAGTGTGTGTGAGGTAAACAGCAGCACTCTGTTCCAGCCTGTGTAGCGCACTAGCATAGGAAGTAGAAGCCCATTTAGGACGGAGCCACTGTTAGCCGAGTGTAACTTACCTTGAGCTTTACAGCAGAACGCAGTTAACCACCTCAAATACACCCACAACGGATCAGACGGAACTGGAAACCCCTGTAAAAACCCTGTCAGAAATATTTTAATCACACAAGCACAAACTGCCCCACGACTTCTTCTGTTTCTATGAATGTGCAGCGGAACGCGAGCGACATGTTCACAGCGACACCTACTGGATAGTGATGTTACGCATGACACTGGCGCTCTGAAGTTTGCGTCGAGCAAAAAAGGGGGGCGTTTCCAAACGAAGCCTCGTTTCGAGGCGCGAGCCGTTTCCCCGAGTGTCACGTGACAAGGACAATCGACGCCTCGTCTTTGCCGGAGTCACGTGACTGATTCATTTGGCGCTTCAACTGGTTTGAATAAAGCCCCATTCGCGTGAAGTCTCGTTACTAACATGAGCACTCCGAGTAAGCGGGACACTTGTAAATTGAGAGACTTCCCCTATTTGGAAATCATTTTAAATTCATTTCTCCAAATAAGGTAGTTACTTTAATAAATTGCTAGAATTTAGTCAGAGTCGTTTTTCTCTATTTTAGAGGGTGGATGTGTATTTTGTTCTTTACTTATTTTTCATTTAAATGTCCAGGGACGTTAATATGGACACAGAACACACAGTGCATTTTTAAACAAAACTAATACGATTGCAGTTGCAGTGAGGCAGAGTTTAAAATAAATGTAATTGAATAATTATTAGTTACAAATATTTTTTTAAGGAGAAACCGCCTAAAATAATTACACACGTGATTTTATATATATAGTGTGTGTGTGTGTAGCGTATGTAGAAATAACTGACAGCTGTCAATAATGAACGCTATATTACTTGCAGCTACATGGCTATTATTCTGTAGTTGTGTTGCTTTGCAATGTGTGTGTCTGTTAGTTACACAATATTTATCCACTAGATGGCAGTATAACGAGCTCTTAAATAAAGCTTCATGAAATGAACCTTCTGGTGAAACTTTAAATACTTACACCTAAATAAGGCTTCAGCTCAACATCACTAGCTCATACGCCCAAATAGCCCTTATATCATAAAGGGCCAGTTGCCTTTTGAGGCACCGTCTTCGACCTAATCGTCATTTCTAGACAAGAACCTTGCATTGTACTTTTGCCTTTGCCTGTGTATGGTTCTGCCAAATTACTGCTTGGGCATACTTATCAGTGTTACATTTACCTGTGCGTGTTGTTCCAAACATCTGAATAAACACTTGAAGCAACGTTTGAGCAGGATGGTGCTCTTTGTTTTTGTCGCAGGCGGGGTGATGATCTGCCAGCTTGTTCAATTTTTGTACCTTGGAATTTTTTATTTTTTTTGCTTTTAATATTTTTCTGCCAAATTATACAGACAGTGGTGGTAAAAGATCTGGGAATGTGTTCCTACCTTGGCAATTTCCTCTTAGGCCTGCTGGACCACTGCTCTGCTCATAGACAGAACATAATTTTCACATACACTGAAACATTTTATTTAATATTATTTATATTCTATCAAACCTGCCGCACAGATTCTGCCTTACAGATCATGCCTTACATTGTACTTTAATAAAAAGAAATGCATCTTGAACATTGAGATTTTATTGAACTTGTTTAACATTTAAAACATGGACAAAATTTCTTTAAATTAAGTGTTCTATAGGTAATAAATGTATGATAAACGCAGTGCTCATAATATTTCAATTTTATATATTATACACACACACACACACACACACACAGTCATATTAAAAGAAAATATACTGTTTCATTTAAATTAACCTAATCTTTAATTACACGCTTAAAAAACAGCCAGGGTTTTCTGGCCAAAGATGATGAAAAGTGTAAAAGCTCTTCCTAAAGTTTCCAGCTGATTAAATACTTCATACTTTGCATTTGTCTAAAAAAAAATATTGTTTTCCGATTAACAGTTTTGCACACGTACACACCTTAACAGATCGGCATCCATGTAGACGGATGAACTGGAATCTGATTTTAAACAGTTTCTATGTCCTGTATTTCACCTGTTCTAGTATTGATGTGAACACTAAAGCGCTTGATCCGTCTTAATCTGCCGCATGTCTTCATTCTGAGCAGCGTGAATGCTCTGGTGTCTCTGAAAGCACCTGAGAGTGTTGTATCTCTTCCCACAGTGTGAACACTGATACAGTTTCTGTCCTGTGTGATTGCGCTGGTGCTGCTGGAGGCTACTGCGGTAAGCAGTGCGATAATTACAGACAAGGCAGCAATATGGCTTCTCTCCTGTGTGAACTAACTGGTGAGTTTTCAGAGAACACTTCAGGCCGAAACTCTTCCCGCACTCGGAGCAGCGATACGGTTTCTCTCCCGAGTGAGTCCGCTGGTGTTTTCGGAGATTGCAGTAGGTATGAAAGCTCTTTCCGCACTGAGAGCAGAAATACGGCTTCTCCCCGGTGTGGACGCGCTGGTGCACGTGGAGAGCGGAGTGGACGTTGAACCTCTTCCCACACTCCGAGCACAGGTACGGCTTTTCTCCTGTGTGGATTCGCCGGTGATTTAACAGACACTTCTGGTTACGGAAGCTCTTCCCGCACACCGAGCAGGAATACGGTTTCTCTCCTGTGTGAATGCTCCGGTGTATGCGCAGGCTGTCTACTCGGTTGAAACTCTTCTCACACTCCGAGCACTGATATGGCTTCTCTCCAGAGTGAATCCGTTGGTGTTTGCGGAAGTTATTCTGCGCAGCAAAGCTCTTCCCACACTCCGGGCAGGAGTACGGCTTCTCTCCAGTGTGAACGCGCCGGTGTATGTATAGAGTCTCGGCACGATTGAAACTTTTCCCGCACTCCAAGCAGCGATACGGCTTCTCTCCCGTGTGGATCCACTGGTGCTGTCTGAGAGTCCTCTTCTGCTTGAACATTCTGCCACACACCGGGCAGGAGTGAATTCTTCTTTGGGATAATCTGTCAAAGTCGTTCTTGTGGAAAGCAGCAGATAAACTGGAGATCTCTGTGGGTTCTGGATCTTCGCATTTAATCTCATTTGACTCCATGCTAGCCAGAGGCATGTGGAGGAAACACACCAGCTGAGACACCGGACAGGACAGGACACAAAGGACAGGAGGCACAAATAAAACATTGTTCAATATTTAAAAAATAAATGGAAAATGGCATATGTAAGAACAAGAAAGGTTTTCCTACATTCCTAGTGTAAATGAGATTAAATATCATTTCACACGTTCAACACAATGGTTAGGAGTTTTCCATGATTGCAAAGATAAAGTCCTGGGTTCAGTCTGGGGATTTTCCCATTCTGTGCACCAGTTTAAAAGATCTACATCGTCCTGAGATCTGAAGCCTTTTTTGCTACGCCAAAGCCTAGATTTTATCCAGGAGAGTGTGTACAGTATATGTGTGTGTGTGTGTGTGGTGGGGGGTTACGGGAAGCGCATTAGCATAGGAACTTACCTTGAGCTTTACAGCAGAACGCAGTTAACCACCTCAAATACACCCACAGCGGATCAGACGGAACTGTGGGGGTAAAACCCTGTCAGAAATATTGCAATGGAAAGATGATTAGTAGAGTCGGAGAGCTCAGCTCATCAATCAGCAACACTGCAGCACGGCTTCTTCTGCTTCTGGGAATGTGTGGAGGACCGAGACCGAGACGCTCACAGCGACACCTGCTGGAGGATTAGTGCACAAAGAAGTGGAAAGAAAACCAAAGCCGCCTTGTTTAAACAAGTTTTAATGTTTTGAATCAATAAAGCATTTACTGTACGTCCACTTAAAAATGTATTTGGCTGTCACAATAAATGTTAAATAATTTTAACAGCTAAATATTTAAACACTGATTAAAATTTTTAATGGATTAAAAACAATTTGTATAATTTAACAAATATCCTCTAAAAACTACTGCATACACAGTCGTGTTATGAAAACGTATTATAATATTTATGTACTTGGTTATTACATTTAATGTATTCACGTGACTATGGCCCATTATAATATACAAGCACTTATTCGCAAGACTAGGACTTATACTCATCATGCTGGACGCCCTTCCAGATGCTACATTAGAAATTGAATTCGATTATAATATTTAAGTACTTTAATTTTAATTCAACTTTCAGTATTTCTCACAGAACTTAATTTCTTGTGGGGGTAGTTGACTGGACTTGGTAGGTTGTGATAGGGGCAGTGAGCTGCGCAGACACGCCCATGCTTTTCTGGATTCCTTATTGAATATCGCAGTATTTTTCTTAAAAAAAATTTAACCAATGTTCTGACGTGTCGCTTACATTTCTAGACCGTTTTCACTATTACCTCTAATTCAGATGGTCTCTGTGCCTCAGCTCTCTGAAAAAACATATATATTCAAAGTTACAAAAAAACAAGCAAACAAACAAAAAAACACACACAATATCCTTGACCACATGCAGGAGCAATTGATATTAAATAACATCTATTCACTGCTTACTAACTTTACCAAAAGTTCTCTTTAACAGCCACATGCCTTACATGCATATCTGAAGATCTGATGCTCTAAAAATGAGCTTTCCCTTCTCCCGGCCCTAGACGAGTTGTAATAATAAATAATACCCGATACCTGTTAAAATCAACAACAGTTAAGAATTGAGTTAAAATTAATTGCATGAGTTTTAAAATAAACTCTTGAAAATCAGTTACTGCAAGTAGCACATAAAAAAAAAATGAAGTAAAATTGAAACAAAAATATTGGTTTCATTGGAAATCCCAAAATAACAACAACAACAACAAAAAAACTTTATTTTAAACAAGTATTTTTAATGAGCAAGTTAATTAAAATAATCAATATCTAATTTCAGCTAGGAAGAATAGACAAAGAAAAATTCATATCAATCAATCATATCAAAAGATGCATATCAATTCAGACAGGACACGAACAGTAAAGTTTGTGAAACAGTAAAGTTTGCGTTCTAGACACATGGAGTTAGGTTTTTTACAATAAAATACATGTAACAAAGATGGTTTCCGCATTTTCAGATCACACAAATGAAACATTGGTTAACCCCCAAAAAAACTGGAATTAGTTAACCTTACAAAACAAACTGAACACTCTATCCACAAAACTGTTGTTCGTGTATTTTTCCCCTCTCAGTGCACGATGCCAATTAACACAGGATGAGAACGATTCAAGTTTGCAGAACAATTTTTGGTGTTTTTGTTCTAGGCAAAAAATGTTCAAAATAATTACTTTTAAAAAAGTACCTCTCTGCTCAAATCAACAGATCACTGCTCATGCTAAAAGCAAGAAAGAACAATAATTAATACATGTCCTCCTCATAAACGTTTCTCTAATTTAGTGGTGTAAAGTAGTGGTAAAATTAATTTGTCAGGTGAGCAATATGACTGTTTAAGTCTGGTTTTATCCAGTAACCCGCACTTGTTAAAATGTTTTTACTCAGCAACAGAAGCTGCTGACTTTCTGCCCGAAAGACCTCAAGCAGTGCGGATCGGGAGCTACACCTCCAGCACCACCACACTGAGTACTGGGGCCCCCCAGGGCTGCGTGCTCAGCCCCCTGCTGTTCACACTGCTGACTCATGATTGTGTAGCGACACACAGCTCCAATCATATCATCAAGTTTGCCGATGACACGACCGTGGTGGGTCTCATCAGCAAGAATGACGAGTCGGCGTACAGAGAGGAAGTGCAGAGGCTAACGGACTGGTGTACAGACAACAACCTGGCTCTGAACCTCAAAAAGACAAAAGAGATGGTTGTTGACTTCAGGAGGACACAGAGCGATCACTCTCCGCTCAGCATCGACGGCTCTTCTGTGGAAATCGTCAAGAGCACGAAATTCCTGGGCGTCCACCTGGAGGAGAACCTCTCCTGGTCCCTCAACACCAGCTCTCGGCATAAGAAAGCCCAACAACGTCTTTTCTTCCTGAGAAGGCTGAGAAAGACACAGCTTCCACCACCGATCCTCACCACCTTGTATAGAGGAACCATCGAGAGCATCCTGAGCAGCTGCATCACTGTCTGGTTTGGGAATTGTACCATGTCAGACCGCAAGACCCTACAGCGGATAGTGAGGACAGCTGAGAAGATCATCAGGGTCTCTCTCCCCTCTGTCGAAGACCTTTACTCCACACGCTGCATCCGCAAAGCCACCAGCATTGTGGCTGACCGGACACATCCATCACACTCACCACACACACACACACACACACACACACACTCTTCACACTCCTGCCATCTGGAAAAAGGTACCGAAGGTAAAAAAGGTAGGCCTCACATCCAGACTGAGAAACAGTTTTTACCTGCAAGCCATCCGTCTCCTTAACACAAAGAGACTGGACTGATAAACACGCACGCACGCACGCACACAAATCACTCAGACGAACTAAATAACATCTGGACTGAACTGATAAACACACATGCACAATCACACTGATGTACATCCATCTCAATCTGCTCATACCTTCCTACCTGTGCTGCTCCTCGCAATTTTTTGCACAATATTTATTTGACTGCTATTTGCACACGATACTCTTGTCAAAATGTAAACTGTTTACTGCTGCTCTTCCCACTACCTCAATTCATACTTAATCAAAAAAGTACTGTTATGTCTTACATTGTTGTGTCTGTCATGTACCACTTTGTTTGCACATTTGCACGTGCACTTTGTCTATTGTGTATTTTTTGTATAGAAATTTGATAAGTTCTTTTAGGTTAACTTAAAAAATGTAAAATTGTGTATTTATGTTGTTGCATGTATGTAGCACATAGTACTGACTGTACAGTACTAAGTGTATATGGTTGGAATGACAATAAAAGCCCACTTGACTTGACTTGACTTGACTTGACGTTTGCAAAATTTAAGAAGAGGCCTGAAGCACTGCAGGTCTTCAGAAAGACCTTAGACCCAAGAGGGTTTTACCTGGCTTCACTGGTTTTGTATGAGGAAGCTGAAAGTATACAGTAGGTGTGAACAGCTGAGGCATGTTCACACCTGGGGAAGGGTGAATTATTTGCATCTGAATAATTTCTGCCATTGTAAAGCACACACACTAACACTTAAATAACAACAACAACCTAGAATAAATAGGAATAAGACGCCCTAATTATATTGCATAAATATTATTTAGCACAACAAAGTTCCTGAAAAAAAACTTCTATGAAACATTTACACAAATGTAAGGCAATTAATTGTTTTCTAAGTTATTCTAATGTTCTATTCTGAAAGTCTATTTTTCTAGTTCTTTCTATATTTAAAGTTTAATGTACCAGTTTTTAAATACAGTGGAACCTCAGATTGCTAGTGTTCCGCAAGGCGAGCAACGATTTTTAATACATTTTGACTTGGAAAATGAACAAGTCTTGGTTTACAAGTGCCAAGTATCATGTAACATGCATGCACTTCTTGTTTTGACGCCACGTGTCACGTGATCACAACTGAGCTAAAGTTTTTTTCTCTCTCCTGCGCTACGGAATTGTGGGTAATCATCTCCCCTGCTGGGTCTTAGTGCGTGTCTCTCACTGGTATAATCAACATCAGTGCAGACGTGATTATAGAAGCCACTGTGCTCTTAGGAACCTTAAGTGCAGCAGAAATTTTAACCTTGGCCAGATCTGTGCCCTGCCACAATTCTGTCTCCGAGATCTTCAGGCAGTTCCTTTGACCTCATGATTCTCATTTGCTCTGACATGCACTGTGAGCTGTAAGGTCTTATATAGACAGGTGTGTGGCTTTCCTAATCAAGTCCAATAGTATACCCAAGCACAGCTAGCCTCAAATGAAGGTATAGAACCATCTCAAGAATGATCAGAAGAAATGGACAGCACCTGAGTTAAATATATGAGCGTCACAGCAAAGGGTCTGAATATTTAGGACCATGTGATATTTCTTTTTAATAGATGTTTTTCTTTTTAAGAAATTTGCAAAAATGTCAACAATTATGTGCTTTTCTGTCAATATGGGGTGCTGTGTATACTGTATATTAATAATGAAAAAAAGAACTTAAATGATTTTAGCAAATGGCTGCAATACAACAGAATACAACAGACAAAAATTTAAGGGGGTCTGAATACTTTCCGTACCCACTGTATGTATATAGAATTTGCCTTACTGGCACACTTTAAAGATTCTTTAAAATAGTGTCTCTGCCATATGCATCATGTTCATTGAAAGGCATGTGGAGAAACAAGGGGATCAATGAGAGTTAGGGAGGGTTTTTCCCCACTCAGAGATGTAAACTGCCTCCTTTGTTTATCAGATTGCCAATTTACACCGTTGGAGTCGAGGGCATCTGGACTTTTATGGCTCCAGGCGCAGCAGACTACCTTTGCCCGACTAGTTTAAGTATCCTGCTCCTTGATGTCAGAAAGTGCTTTGTTTTAAAGGACAGATAAGATTAGCGAGATGGTGCCATGCAGGCTGGGAGGGCGGTTCTGGAATATAATAGATTGAATGCTCTCTTTGGGGGCCTGTTCATCTCTACACAGGTTTCCACCTGGATCTCAGCATGTCTGGCATACATCTCATCCTGGTCAATATGCACAATATGTTCAGCAAAAATTGATGCATAGTTACTTCTTATGCTATAAATTGAAAATAAATAACTAAAAAAAAAAAAAAATTATTATGGCACTGTGCAAAAGTTTGGCCACCCCAAGAGTTCCAGAGTCTCAGATTCTTTTTATAAGGTTTCAGATCTCAAGGTTTAGATCTGATGCATGGCAACAACTGTCATTAGCAAATGCCAATTTCAAGGCTTTACAAACACCTTTGGCACACACTTGCGGACACTCAACAACCATGGGTTCCTCTAAGCAGCTGTGTACGACTCTGAAAATGAAAGTTATTGATGCCCACAATGCATGAGAAGGCTACAAGAAGATAGCGAAGCATTGTCAGCTTGCAGTTTCCACAGTGAGAAATGTAATTAAAAGATGGCAGTTCAGGGGAACTGTGGAGGTCAAGATGAAATCTGGAAGACCAAGAAAACTCTGAGAGAAGTGCTCAAATGTTGGTCAGAAAGACAAATCAAAACGCCCATTTGACTGCAAAAAACCTGCAGGAAAATTTAGCAGTCTCAGCAGTGGCATCATAAAATCCAATGTCGGAAGTATGCAACAGAACATCTACAGAAGTCTGATGCATTTTGGAAACAAGTGCTGTGGACTAAAGTTAAAATAAAATTCTTTGGTCACAATGAGCAAAGTCATGTTTGAAGAAAAAAAACGGAGCAGCATTACTTAAAAAGAACACCTTGCCAACTATTAAGCATGGTGGTGGATCTTTCATGCTTTGGGGTTGTGTTGCAGCCAGTGGCACAGGAAACATTGCACGGGTGGAGGGAAGAATGGATTCCACTAAATACCAGCAAATTCTGGAAGCAAACATCACACCATCTGTAAAAAAGCTGAAAGAGGACGACTTCTACAACAGGACAATGATCCTAAACATACCTCGAAATCCACTATGGAAAACCTCAAGAGATGCAAGCTGAAGGTTTTGGAACAGCCATCGCAGTCCCCTGATTTAAACATCATTGAAAATTTGTGGGTAGATCTTAAAAGAGCTGTGCATGCAAGACGATCAAAGAATATTACAGAACTAGGAGCCTTTTGCAAGGAAGAATGGGAGAAAATCCCAAGTACAAGAATTTAAAATTTTTTAGCGGCTATAAAAATCATACATGCTAAAATGCTAATCAGTTAAAGTATGCCAGTAGGGCAAATATAAAATTATACGTATGCGCTCACATAGGATGTTTGATGTATGTGTTGTGTTTAACATGTTTATCCTAAACTTAGGAAGGGTAATCAACAGGTATAACCCTTTCTATAGATAAAGGTATGAATGAGTATTCGAAATATGGGATGTTTGGTATTAAATGAAAGCTTCTTGGACTCCAAGAGCATTGATGTGTATGAAAGATTCGTCATATGAACCGGTCTCATGTTAATACAGTTTGTGTAAATTACCACCACTCAAAACAAAACCATAGGTTAATATATGCTAAAAAGAGGGACCATTCGGGACGTGCCTACGCCCACAACCACCTCTGATTCTGACAAACGACTGAGGGATGGATCTGTACCATAAGGTCAAAAACTCAAGGTCCAAGCAGGCTTCCACGATATTCGTCATGGCCGTCTGAAGGTAACCAGCAGGCTCGACTACTTCCTCGCAGCTCATGCTTCCGCCCTTGCAGGCACTCGCCGTCTGTACATCATGACTGTCTGACGCAAGCAGGTTCATCCTCTCTTTCAACTGCTGTTCAAGATATCTCAACGCGACTTCCAAAGTCCTGCAACGAAGAAACCCTGGGAAGAAGTTCCAGAGCACCGCCATCGTTAACCAGGCAAACAATGCCTCACCGAAGGGCTTCTCTGAAAGACGTCATATCAACCTCAGTGCACCAACCAATCAGCAACACCATGATCGCCTTCGCTGTAGGCGAACCAACGGATGAGAATAAAATGTAACCCAAGTAAACAAACAAAGCCTCATACCTTGCTAAGAAAATTGGGGTTCGATTCATAACTAAACCATAAGATTAAACCCGAGGCTCTCTTGTGACTTTCTCAGATCTGGTAAACACTACTAGAAGAACTCCAGAACTTTCACCCTCTGAACTGTTTGTATACGCGTGTGTCCATGTAGCATAGTTTCATGTAATGTAGATTAGTTCAGTAAATTATTGTTTCTTTATAAAGACTGTTGTCTTGGTCATATATTTTAAAGTCTAATAATTTGCCCAGATCTTGTTCCCTTGCTCATAATTGGTAAATACTTGATTTTGTATCATCATTGTCACGGTTGCTGTTTGTGGGCTTAAGGAAAGGCATGATGGCAGAGGTGATGTGCTTGAAAGTCTTTCAATGAAATAAATAGAAACAGAACAGGAACTTAACCTGGAGATAAACAAACATGACAGACTATGCACCGTTTTGTTCTGATTCTAAAAGTTTGAATACTTGTTCAGTCTTGACTACAACTTCCTCTTCACTTCATTGTTCACCCCAGTTAGTCTTTCTGATTCTCCTCATTATCTACAAACTATTTTTATTATTAGTTATTGTTATTATATTATTATTAATATTACACTACTATATAACTATATAATTTTTTCCTATCACTTATGTACACAAATTCTTATCTATTATCAATTATGCATCAAAGTGTGCTTACACACATAATAGAAATTCACATATAACACATAACAATAGTATTGTTATCTTATGTGGTAACACCTTCTGAATCCAGATGAATATACATCCAAATGGCTCTTGTCCACTAGAACCCTTCTGTTTAATCAGGAGAATCAAAATGTATTTCCACTCTCCTGTTTGTCTCTGGGTCCCTCTATGACTGACATGTTAGTGACTGGTTCTTTTGATGTTCGGGACACAGCATCGCTTTAAATGTGCTCTCTTAGCTGCAAATCAACAGAGATCTTCAAACATCATGCCTGCGCGCGTGTGTGTTTGTCTTTGCCGGTCGATCAGGTCTGGATCGCTAAGTGTATCAAAGTGTGGCGGACACAACAAGAAATAATAAACATTTCATATACACACGTTATTAACTATTTATCAGTTCCCTCAATGTTCGTTAGGCCTAGATCACCGTTCATACAAAACACCAAACACTCGTATCACAACCTGAAGAAATTTTCAAATAACAACTGAACACAGCCCTATGTCCCAACGGCACTCTACCTCCAGAATGATTTCTCAAAGTACATAGCAGTATCCAGGACTCGCACAAATTGGTTTTCTTCTGGGCCCAGCCCCACGGTGGAAATCTCCTAGTTACTAACTGGCTCTAGCCCTGACTTCAGCGTTACCTCAGGGATCAACTGGGATACACACTTTCTGCAGGACTTTCAATTACCTACAGTAACTTGGACAACACCTGGACATGGCACTACTTCTGAATGCATTTTCTTCTGGGACCGGCGACACAGTTTACTCTTACTGTAGCGTTAACAAAAGCATTGGTTGGAAAACACCACCTGCAGGACCTTTTCTTCACACATCCAAAATAAATAAAAGCCTAAGCAGGAAGATCTCCCACTGTTATTTTACTTCAACCAGTCAATTTCATACATCAATAAACATTGCATTTACCTTTAACAATTATTCTGGCAGTAACTTACTAGGAGAACTTCAAGAATTGCAGATGCAGGATGGCAGCATGCACCTCAACAAACCATGAACCACTAATGCAGAAATTTGATAAGTTTTTCTGCTTTATGGTGGCACACATATTGATGATCTGTTGGTTGCTGCTAATTCCAGGTGGGGTTTTCCCAAAAAATCTGGGAGATTTATGTCTTCCACGGTTAATGCTAATTATGCTTCCGCGCTAAAACATACGCAGTTGCTCAAATTATAATAGTATCAAAAAAGACTCAGCAGGCAGTTTATCTGGATGGAGTAAAGTGGATTTTATTGCAGCAATAAAAGCCACGTGAGCCAACCTGGTGCAAGTTTAGGAACAAGCAAAACACTGATTGAAAAGCAGTTCAATACACACTCCTGAGAAAGTTATCCACAAATCACATCAAAATTGCAACTGCCACGTATCCCTTTCATCTTTATCAGCAATTTTTTTGTTTTCTATCAGCAGCTGTGTTCCCACAATAAAAAGCACAACACGTATGTTGCTCTGCTTCCTTACACAATGATTTGACAAGGTCAAGGTGATGTGCTCTATTCCCTTTCCTCTTACAAGCTCTAGTACTAGTAGACAGAGCATGGGTAAGCATCTCTTCTGTGCTATTCATTTATTTAAAAAAAATCTTATTTAGTTCTACTGTTCTTATTCTACACACTGAATTGTCACTAGGTGTGGTTATTGCTCGGAGTCGACAGGACTCTTCATCCAATTTGTTCACTGAGCTCTTATTCTCTGATGCTTACGCAGGCTCTATCCTTATATGTGGACAAAATTGTTGGTACCCTTCGGTCAATGAAAGAAAAACTCACAATGGTCACAGAAATAACTTTAATCTGACAAAAGTAATAATTAAAAAAAATTCTATGAATGTTAACCAATGAAAGTCAGACATTGCTTTTCAACCATGCTTCAACAGAATGATTAAAAAAAATAAACTCATGGAACAGGCCTGGACAAAAATGATGGTACCCCTATACTGAATACTGAAAATACTGTGACCAAAGGGACATGTTAATTCAAGGTGTGTCCACTAATTAGCATCACAGGTGTCTACAATCTTGTAATCAGTCAGTGGGCCTATATATAGGGCTCCAGGTCGTCACTGTGTTGTTTGGTGACATGGTATGTACCACACTCAACATGGACCAGAGGAAGCGAAGGAAAGAGTTGTCTCAGGAGATTCGAAAGAAAATTATAGACAAGCATGTTAAAGGTAAAGGCTAGAAGACCATTTCCAAGCAGCTAGATGTTCCTGTGACTACAGTTGCACATATTATTCAGAAATTTAAGATCCATGGGACTGTAGCCAACCTCCCTGGACGTGGCCGCACGAGGAAAATTCATGACAAATCAAAGAGACGGATAATCCGAATGGTAACAAAAGAGCCCAGAAAGACTTCTAAAGAGATCCAAGGTGAACTTCATGCTCAAGGAACATCAGTGTCAGATCGCACCATCCGTCGTTGTTTCAGCCAAAGTGGACTACATGGGAGACGACCAAGGAGGACACCATTGTTGAAAACAAATCAGAAAAAGCCAGACTGGAATATGCCAAACTACATGTTGACAAGCCACAAAGCTTCTGGGAGAATGTCCTATGGACAGATGAGACAAAAATGGAACTTTTTGCCAAGGCACATCAGCTCTATGTTCACAGACGAAAAATGAAGCATATCAAGAAAAGAACACTGTCCCTACTGTGAAACATGGAGGAGGCTCTGTTATGTTCTGGGGCTGCTTTGCTGCATCTGGCACAGGGTGTCTTGAATCTGTGCAGGGTACAATGAAATCTCAAGACTATCAAGGGATTCTAGAGAGAAATGTGCTGGCCAGTGTCAGAAAGCTGGGTCTCAGTCGCAGGTCATGGGTCTTGCAACAGGACAATGAGCCAAAACACACAGCTAAAAACACCCAAGAATGGCTAAGAGGAAAACATTGGACTATTCTAAAGTGGCCTTCTATGAGCCCTGACCTCAATCCTATTGAGCATCTTTGGAAGGAGCTGAAACATGCTGTCTGGAAAAGGCCCCCTTCAAACCGGAAACAACTGGAGCAGCTTGCTCATGAGGAGTGGGCCAAAATACCTGCAGAGAGGCGCAGAAGTCTCACTGACAGTTACAGGAATCGTTTGATTGCAGTGATTGCCTCAAAAGGTTGTGCAACAAACTATTAAGTTAGGGGTGCCATCATTTTTGTCCAGGCCTGTTCCATGAGTTCATTTTAAAAAAAAATAATTCTGTTGAAGCATGGTTGAAAAGCAATGTCTGACTTTCATTGGTTAACATTCATAGAATTCTTATTTATTAGGGATTTTACGGTATTGTAAATACCGTCGTACCGCAATAGCAATTTTTTTCAATATTATCGTGGTCGCATGACTCGATAAAACGATAGGTCTTCTGAGAAAAGTTTGCTCAGGCGATTGGAGAGGTAGCGGGAACTACAATTCCCATCAGCCCAGGCGTGGCCATCATCCTTTGCGGTCTGTTGTTGCTACAGATCCAGTAATGCGGAAATGGCGGGTGCAGCTAGTAGCGGCGAAGGAAAAGAGATGGAAATGGTCGAACCTAAAGCGGGTTTTAAATCGGATGTGTGGAAGCATTTCGGTTTTTCTCTGAAAAGAAACGAGAAAGGAGAAAAGGTAAAAGATTATCTGGTAAAAGGTCCCAGCTTTCACCAGATAATGTTGATATGCTAATTTTCCTTTAAAAAAAAACCCTGTCTCTGTCTGAATAAGTGAGTGTGTGAGTGAATGAGGTGAGTGTTCTCAAATACTCATTCAGCACATGGGCCAGCTGCAATAAGTAGGCTGCTAATTTAAATTTTTGAGTTTTCAAGAATACTAAATTGAAACTTTATTTTTTTTACATGGTTTAATAATCTTTTGTTATTAAAATTGAAAAATTGAAGTTTACAGATAGATGGTTCATTTGTATGGAATTGATATGTTCAGTGCTCATGTAAAATGTTTAATAAACACTTCTGGCACATTTTTCGAGTCTCTTCATTAGTTTAGCTTTTCCTGTAAATGATTCAATAAATACCGTACGGTGCCATTCATACCGAGGTATTACTGTACCGTGAAGTTTTGATACCGTTACATCCCTATTATTTATTATTACTTTTGTCAGATTAAAGTTATTTCTGTGACCATTGTGAGTTTTTCTTTCATTAACCGAAGGGTACCAACAATTTTGTCCACGTGTGTATTTCCATTGTCCCTTTTTATTTCTTATTATCCAATTTTATATTTCTTTATTTTATAATAGCCAGTGTTATGTTCTCTTTTCCTATTTCAGGAGATGATTAATCTGTACTTTTCCACGTCATGCTTGCTATGGTTTCGTCTAACTTCTGCCTGATGAGATAATGAATGCTTGGCACAGTCTCACACACTTGCTAGGCACAAAAAACATGCATAAATTGGCATGAATTAATATTTGACAATACTTCTGGATTTATGCAAATGCTGGACAACAATTTAACTCAAATATCTACGTACATTAGTAATTCTAATGATTAGTCAACAATCAACTATTTTTCCTTGTGAATTTAAATGATTTTCAATGCATTAACCGTTATTGTTTAGCATCGTATTTCTCAGTAGCTGGCATACATATTAACTAGTCCACCCCGAGAGCAGTTCATGTAATGCGGAGTTTTTCACAGCCTCTGATTTTTGTGACTGTTCCACTATAATTGTTTAAATGGTAGTTAAATTGAAAAACAAATGTGCCTGGTACTCATTAGTGATCAACTATTTAAGTGTGATATTTAAATTATATTTATTTTGTACCTTTACAGTTCCAAAAATAATCTTATTTTCTTTAAAAAAAAAAAATGCTAAAGTAATCTTTAATATATAGGGGTGCTCCGATTGATCGGTCGCCGATCATAATCGGCCGATAAATGCTTTGGGAAGTTTGATCGGCAGTCTCTATATTGGCCGATATAGAAAAGCCGATCACATGATGCAAAACTCACGGGAAATTTTTTGCGTGCTTCTAAAATGGCCTCATCGGTCTGGCAATTCTACGTGTTGTGTGAAAAAGAAACATGAGCAGTTTTCAAAGTTGGCTAGCGCTAAGAGAGCTGGAGAGCTCAGCAACTCGCGCGCCGCCACTCACTCAGTTGTCGGTAATTCCCCTATCTCACCTACGCGGTTTCGCGCGGTGGCCGTAAGCATGTTGAGCGAGCAGGGGAGACATTGCACGCCCAGAATCGAGCTGTTGAACGCAAAGTGGAGACACTGCCCGTGCATAGAGTGCTTTGTCTGCTCTCAAAATGTCAAACCGTGTGCTTAGAATTGTGGCAAGAATATAACGCCATATAAGTACGGTTCATCATGATTCAATGCAAGTTTTGGCACTGTGATTACATTTCCATCTTTCCGCACGTAAAATATATATTCTTTATTATTATTTCATTTTTGTTAATTATTAAACAATTTTTAAACATGTTTTTAAACATGAAAAATTACACATGTTTAAGGAAAAAAAAGTTAATTTTTTGACCTTGCAGAACTTCTGGCGACTCACGTCCTATTATCTGTTATTTGATTTAATTTTAATCTACGAGAAAGTTGTATTTGTCTCTAAGCTCTAAGCTGTTCCCAGTTACTAACCAAGCACAGGCTGCTATGTTTTAAGTTGACATGTTGCTGGCCAATAAATACACTTGTCAATTCATGACATTACTCTTCTTGTAATTTCAATGCTTGATTTACACTGTTGTTAGATATAGTTTAATAAATAATGCTACATGATAAGCCTTCGAGTAGACCCTGTAATCGGTGATTGGCCGATACAGATTCTAGTGATCGGCGATCGGCCCCAAAAATCCTGATTGGAGCACCCCTATTAATATATCATTTGTCATGTTAAAAATAATGTATTAAAGGCATCTGCTCATTTAATACTTTCCCAAGGAATATACAGTGGAACCTCGGATTGCGAGTAACGCAAACAGAGCAAAGATTTTTAATAAATTTTTAATCGGAAACCTAGCAAGTATTAGTTTACGAGCGCCGAATATCATGTATCACGCATGCGACTCTTATTTTGACACCGAGCGTCACTCTCTCACCTCCGCGCACACCAACGGAAACACTTATCTGTCAGGATTTATTTGTACTTTTTTTTTAAGGTAAAGTGCAGATTAATTTGTTTTATTTTCATTTTATAGATTGTATTAATTATTTTTATGTATTTATTTTTTTGGGGCTGTGGAACGAATAATTTCAGTTTTCATTATTTCTTATGGGAAATGATGATTTGGTTTACGAGTGTTTTGGAACACGAGCCCACTTTTCATAATCCAAGGTTCCACTGTACATGAATTGCTACTAGCCAGAGTTCATTTCTAGACTTCCTGCTGGGAACTGTCCATTAGCTTAGCCATGTGAATGTGTTTGTGTCTCAGCAAATGACTTCGTCTTGCAAAACTCTTCCCACACTCAGAGCACTGATACGGCTTCTCTCCTGTGTGAATGCGCTTGTGTTCTCTGAGATTACTCTGAACAGTAAAACTCTTCCCGCACTGCGAGCACTCGTATGGCTTCTCTCCCGTGTGAATGCGCTCATGTTGCTTGAAACTTCTGTGAGTGGTAAAACTTTTCCCGCACTGAGGGCAGTAATAAGGCTTTTGCCCCGTGTGGGTGTGTTGGTGCACTCGGAGAGCGTTCTTTTCTCTGAAACACTTCCCGCACTCTGAGCACTGGTAGGGTTTGACTCCGCTATGAATCAGCTGGTGTTGCTGTAGAGTCCCCCTGGCTGCGAAACTCTTCCCACAGTTTAAGCAGGGGTATGGCTTTTCTCCAGTGTGAACACGCTGGTGTTTTAACAGCGCACTTTTCTCAATAAAACTCTTTCCACAACATGAACACTGATACGGCTTCTCTCCCATGTGGATGCGCTGGTGTTGCTTGAGACTTCTTGGCCTGGAGAAGCCCTTCCCGCACTCTGAACAGTGATACGGCTTTTCTCCTGTGTGGACTCGCATGTGTTGGATGAGATTACGGTTCTCGATAAAATGCATCTCGCACTCTGAGCACTGGTACGGCTTCTCTCCAGTGTGAATGCGCTGGTGTTTTATTAGTTGATCCTTTCGTTTGAAACTCATCTCACACTCTGAGCACTTGTAAGGCTCCTCTCCAGTGTGAATGCGCTCATGTTTAATGAGCGTGCTGCTCTGTCTGAAACCTTTCCCGCAGTGTGAGCATTTGTATGGCTTCTCTCCAGTGTGAATGTACTGGTGTTTAATGAGCGTTCCCTTATTAGTGAAACTTTTCCCGCAGTGTGAGCACTGATATGGCTTCTCTCCGGTGTGCGTGCGCTGGTGCTCTTTGAGACTGATCATATGAGTGAAACTCTTTCCACAATGTGAGCAGAGGATACATGCTTTTGGCTTTCGTTTGAAAGATGAGCGTTGCTGACTGCTGAAGCTCGCTGTGGACTCTGGACTCTCACCTTTAATCCCATCTGACTTCATCCTACTTGTTAATGATGTTCTTGTAGAGATAAATGTATGATGCGTAGGAGAGAGGACTGCAGGAGACTGTGCAAAAGTTATCTGGATTAAAAAGAGAAAACGTTATTAACCACTTTTCAGCATAAGTTTAAGGCGTCATCACAGCTGACCTGTTTGAGAAATCAAAAATCCCTCTGCAATTTTGCATCCTCAATGTATTGAGATCACATAGGCCAGGTTTGTTGGCAACCGTGTAAATCCCCTAGGAGTTCAGTAATGTAAAAAAAAAAAAAACATTATTTCATTTGATAAGGTGACAGTGACACTGCATTATGCTCCCCAGCGGCAGGTAGGAGCACATGATGACATCATGCACTCGGGCCACCTGGATACACTGGAAGTGACTTAGGATGACTTTGAACTTTTTCAGCACCTATAGCACCATAAAAAACAGACAAAAGCTGTAGCCTACCTGGTGTCCTGGATTACAGACTACCGACTCCTTCCCACTCTCCCACTGGCCAGGGTTCACATAAGTATTTATTATTCGCCGTACACGTGCATATTTAGTAGCAATGTGAATCATCAGTCATTTCTGGGTTTGGCAGTATCACGATACCTCTGGGCTAATTTGATTAAAATAGCGATTTCATACGTATCCTAATTACATAAAAAATTTCCCCTGATTTTAAACCTTAATTATTGGTTTAAACATTAGTCTTCTCACTTCAAATCCAAGTGCAGCATTTAAACAATACAAACTAACTTTAAATACAAGAGTTCAACATCAACTTCAAATTAAAATATAGTTGCAAGCAACGATGACGGGCCCAAGCACCCTGTGCCATTTCCACCCCGGGCGCAACGCACAACCTGTGTCATTCGGGTGTGTTAAGACCTCGAAAAAGCCATCGGCACTCGATTGCACCTCACAACCTGCACACATCACACACTATACAGGGCTAATGTCAGTTTGGGCCCTAAATATTTGTTGAGTGCATTAGTGTGTGTGTCGTGAGAGAGGGGTGTGCGTATGTGTGTGTGTGTGTGTGTGTGTGGTGTGTGCATCGTGAGAGGTGTGTGTGTGTGTGCGCGCGAGTGTAAACATTTGTAATATGGGTGTTATGTATGTGTGCGATGTATGAGTGCGTTTGTGTGTGTGCATGCAGCGTGTGTATGAGTGTGCGCGCATTAGTGTGTATGTGAGTGAGGGAGAGAGGTGTGTGACGTGTAGATGTGTCAGTCTGTGTGTGACGAGTAAATGTGCTTGTGTTTGTGCTTGTTTTGAGTCTGTGTGTATTAACATTAGTGATGTGTGTGTTAACATTTGTGATGTGTATGTGTGTACAATAGGCCGCAGGTGCTGGAAGAAAAGCCTCACACTATGATGTTCCTGAACGCGACGTCACAGAAGGTGTCACAGAAATACGTCATCAAGGCCACGTGCACAGACATTAATATCCGAGGGAAGAGGAATCGATTCGGTCACCGTTTTAAACCGCCGGCGCCAAAATGGCAGATCAGCAGCCGAGCGCTCTCTCATCGTCTCAGGTAAGTTTTCTTTTTTTCACAGATTCGTACATGTATGAGAGAAGTAAACTTACAGAGATGTTTTAACTATAGCAGGTAAGATTTTAGGAGGTTTTTTTTTGGGATTTTTCCCTGATTTTCTCCCTAATTTAGTCGTGTCCAATTCCTCCCCGTCACTAGGGGGCTCCACATTAAGGCTACTGCTACCACTCAGCCGGGAGGGCCGAAGACTATCACGTGTTTCCTCCGAACCACGTGACGCCAGCCGACCGCATCTTTTCGAACTGCTCGCTCGCGCACCGTTGGGGGCGGCGTCACACACTCGGAGGACGGCGCTATCCGCTCCCACCGCCGCGCGAGCTCACAGACGCCCCTGACTGGCTGTAGAGCCGTGATTCATGGGCGTAATTTCGCAATTCGTCTGTGTAACAGAGGAGTTATAAAAACAAGTTTTGTGTCTGTAAACGGTCAGAGTCGTATATTTCAGAGTTGTACTCTAACAAACCCACTAAATATCGTATCTGTAATCTGTCGTGGCTGTAGATTTTGGAATCCAACTGGGACAAAACACAGAATTACACACAAATCTTTTTTTACGCACGATTATTATTGACAGTGATTTTATTCCACAGCGGTTTGCATTTGTCAGGCCAAACAAATTGCGCAAAAACACATCACAAGCTTTTTATCACTTCACACAGCTACTCCAGAGAATGACAAAGTAAAACTCTTGAAAATATTAAACCCTTTTGAATATGAAACAACACGTAGCTTTACCGCTTGATTAGAAATCCAGAAGCAGTGTTTTACACTCTCTAGTGCTATATATTCATGTCTTATTAATCATTTTTATTTGAATCATACCCAGATATGGAGTGACGGATGGCCTTTTAGAGCTACTGGAGGAGCGTGAACAGGCTGATGAAGGTGCTGTGGTGTTGAAGGGGACTGTAGTCCTGGAGTGCAGCAGTTTAAGTGATCTTTGCTAGTTTTTAAAAATGGTCATGATATAGTAATATAAAGAAAAGCAGTAAGAGACTGATAAGCATCTGGTGGTCTCCAGGTATTTTACTGACCTTTAAGAAATTGGAATTTTCTTGTTTTATGCAGATCACTGGTTTAAATTTGACTAGTTTTGGAAGGATAAAGGTATTTTTTTAAGTAATGCTTGTGTTTTAATTGTTGTTTTAATTATTGTCTATAAAGAAAAACAAGCATGATGAAGCAACTACATCAATGGGCTAAAGTGGGAGACAACTTACCTTTTTTGAATGTATGAAAAGTTGCCAACCCTAGAGAAATATAATTAACGGAGTCCATAACCAATACTACTTGGGCTAAAGTATTTGAATTACAAGTTGAGTAAACTTAAGAAACTGAACTGGGTAAACACATTGTGTCAAACAGCAATATAAAAGATTTTTTCTTTGGTCAGCAAATCCCTCTAAAAGTTGAGTAAACTTAAAAAAGCTGTGCAACTTGTTACTAAACTTTTTTACACTTCACTCAACTAAACAAAACCAATCATCTAATGAATATCTGATGAATACTGATACAAAAGTTGGATCAAACAAAGAAACAAGGAAGAGAAATCAGGTCAGTGTCAAGTATGTGTGGAAACAGGGAAGATGGTACGTCATGAGGAATCTGTCTGTCAGTCTGGCCAGTTCAGATTTGTCTGTCTAGTGTCCTATTCTAGTGGACTAGTATTATCGGGGGATCTCATGTGATTTGTAATAATTGCGGAGGTTGTCTGTGATCTTAATCCTGTGCAAATCGGCCATGTCTGTAATTTGTGAAGTAAAAAATCCTCCAGAAATGAACTGCCACATTTGGCTCAACACCGATAACGTCCTGTGATAATATTAGTCCCATGCGAATCAGCACGTCTGTGATTTGGCAGGGTTGTATAAAATACTTTTGCAAGGTACTCTGGAACCTTGGATTACGAACATAATTCGTTCCGGAAGCGGGGTTGTATTTTAAAACACTCATAAAGAAAATCAAATTTTCCATTAAGAAATAATGGAAACACAGATTATTCGTTCCTCAGCCCAAAAAAATAAATACATAAAAATAATTAATATAAAATATAAAGTAAACATAAAAAAATTAACCTGCACTTTACCTTAAAAGAAAAGTAAAAATAAATCCCAACAGATAAGTGTTTCATTTATGCGCGCAGGTGCTGTGTGTATGTAGCTACAGTAAGAGGAGAGGAGGAATGAGCCCCTCCCCTCGCCCTCTTCTCGTCTTACACAGTAACTCCTTCTCCTCTCTTATTTGAGTTTCACACACATGTGCACACTACGGGAAAATAAACAAGAAATCTCTCTAATGACACTCGAGTGAGCGCAGGCTGAATCAAAGGGAATCACTGCTATAAAGTAAAAATAAAACAGATTAACGTGCACTTTACCTTTGAAAAGGAGCGCAACAGAGCAGTGTTTCTGTGTAGAGCAGAGAGAGAGAGTGTGTGTGTGTGAGAAGGGAAGAGGAGGAAGGGTGTGTGTGTGTGAAGAAGCACAGTGTCCAATGACGCGTGTGCACACAAGACAAATGTAGTGCCGGCTGATGCACAGAGAGAGAGAGAGAAAATCGATCTTTACTTTACTCGTAAACCAAGACTTGTTTGTTTTTTCAAATCAAAATGTATTTAAAAAATCTTTGCTCGTCTTGCAGAAAACTTGCAAACAGCGTTACTCTACAAAAGTAGGCGAGCGCCTAGAGCCCCGGACTGCCAGGGCCCCATGATTTAAGCCTAACTAAGTAGTTTTAGCCAGCATTTATGTCTAAAAGGTAAGAATAATTAAAATCCAATCGCTGAAATAGTATTAAAATGCTATCACGCCACGCGAGTTGTGTTGTAGTGTTTTAGTCCCCCCCCCAAACACACACTACAATGGTACATTCCGTGTGACGAAAGCGGAAAGTTATTCACTGCAGTTTGATTGAGGAGCGCGAGACTTCCATCTACAGCCACGAAACGGAGTTACCCAAGTGGTGCCGACAAAACGGAAATAACGGGAGGAGAACAGACAATTAATAGGATATTTGGAAAAGGTAACAATTTTTCACGCCGTAACTCAGGCCAACAATGTCACAACAGAGGCTGTCTGCACGTGCTGTTCTCTCCATTGAGCAAAAAGTCCCAAAATCAGTGGATATGGAGTCAGTAATAAAGTTTGTTAAAGCCAAAGCTTGCAAGGCCAGATTTTACCGTCTTGGCCGACACTATTCACCCCATCGATGCACACAATAAGACTAATTATTTAAAATAATTTTAAAACATTATTTTCATATTATTCTTAATCCAACACCCCAATATTCATGTTTTCCCCACCCACTAAAGCTCATTTGATGAAGGAAGACTAAGCTATTAAAAAAAAAAAGCAAAAGAAAAAAAAAAAAAACAGGGAGAAAGAATAAAAGCTAGAGAAATACAGTGGCAAAAGGGGAGAAGAGAAGGAAAGACGTGAAAATAACATTTGAGGAGGAGAAAGAAAAAAAGAAGGAGAGAGATCCAAATCAAATAAAATCAATACAGGAGAAGGAGAGAGATGCAAAGACATAATACAAAGAAAATGAGGAGAGTAAATATAGTGATGATGAAGAGAAACAGTAAAATGCATTAAAAGGATTGGAACGAGAGAAAGAAAGCAGTCAAGTAGCAGGAGAAATACATAAAATCAGCAGCATTAAGGGGACAGAAGAAGACGGACAAACAGTGTGAAGAAGAGTAAGACAGACAAAGACAGGAAGACAAGGATAAAGATCAGAGGTAATCATTTCCTAAGTGTTCTTTGTGTCACTCCATTGACCCGTCACAGGGTTTCTTACTTTAGTGAGACAGCGTAGAAGACAATGAGGCCAACAACCAACCGCTATTATTCTGCTGATCATGATTGTGATGGAATACAAAGGAATCTGCATCAGACATGGAAACTGACACTGAGTTACATTCGAATTGTAGAAGATTGTTAGTGCATTATTTAACCTGTTAATGTTGTGTTGTGTTCTACAGTGCTGATCTACACATCTGGATAAGATGCTGTGGGATGACGAGTGAAGGGAAGTTTAAGGTAAGACTTTTAAAAACGCACTGAATGCAGAGAGCCCCATAAACCTGTTCGCCCTGAGCCCCCAAATCTGCTAAATCCGCCACTGTGTGTATGACAGAGAGAGAGAGAGAGAGAGAGAGAGACTGGTGCGTAGTCACACAAAACTAACCTACTTAACCACTCCACCCCCCTTGAAAGTTTTTTTTTTTTTAAACAAATCGACCACTGCTGTTAAAAGACACACTTCGGGATAAGTGAATAAAAATCGTATGAAATCGCCGGCTCCGCTTATCCCGTGCGACAGGATAATCTCTAAATCACACGAGGTCTCCGGGGAATACTTACCCCGTGCGAACAGTACAAAAGTCGGTCTTCAGTAAACTTCATTGGCTTTTTCTCTACTCAAATTTAGCTCCGTGATTTTTGTTTGAAAATGTTCGAAGTCCAAGAAACCTGCCACACTATCTGACTGGATATTTATCTAGTGCCCTACAGAGTGTAAGTGAGTTAAACAGCACTATGTTCTAGTGCCCTACAGAGAGTGTGTGTGTGTTAAACAGCAGCACTATGTTCTAGTGCCCTACAGAGTGTGTAAGTTAAACAGCACTATGTTCTAGTGCCCTACAGAGAGTGTGTGTGTGTTAAACAGCAGCACTATGTTCTAGTGCCCTACAGAGTGTGTGAGGTAAACAACACTATGTTCTAGTGCCCTACAGAGTGTGTGAGGTAAACAGCACTATGTTCTAGTGCCCTACAGAGTGTGTGAGTTAAACAGCACTATTTTCTAGTGCCCTACAGAGTGTGTGAGGTAAACAGCAGCACTATGTTCTAGTGCCCTACAGAGTGTGTGAGGTAAACAGCAGCACTATGTTCTAGTGCCCTACAGAGTGAGTGAGTTAAACAGCACTATGTTCTAGTGCCCTACAGAGTGAGTGAGTTAAACAGCACTATATTCTAGTGCCCTACAGAGTGTGTGAGTTAAACAGCACTATGTTCTAGTGCCCTACAGAGAGTGTGTGTGTTAAACAGCAGCACTATGTTCTAGTGCCCTACAGAGTGTGTGTGTGTGTTAAACAGCAGCACTATGTTCTAGTGCCCTACAGAGTGTGAGTTAAACAGCACTATGTTCTAGTGCCCTACAGAGTGTGTGAGTTAAACAGCACTATGTTCTAGTGCCCTACAGAGTGTGTGAGTTAAACAGCACTATGTTCTAGTGCCCTACAGAGTGTGTGAGTTAAACAGCACTATGTTCTAGTCCCCTACAGAGTGTGTGTGTGTTAAACAGCAGCACTATGTTCCAGTGCCCTACAGAGTGTGTGTGTGTGTGTGTTAAACAGCAGCACTATGTTCCAGTGCCCTACAGAGTGAGTGTGAGTTAAGCAGCACTATGTTCTAGTGCCCTACAGAGTGTGTGAGTTAAACAGCACTATGTTCTAGTGCCCTACAGAGAGTGTGTGTGTTAAACAGCAGCACTATGTTCTAGTGCCCTACAGAGTGAGTGAGTTAAACAGCACTATGTTCTAGTCCCCTACAGAGTGTGTGAGTTAAACAGCACTATGTTCTAGTGCCCTACAGAGTGTGTGAGCTAAACAGCACTATGTTCTAGTGCCCTACAGAGTGTGTGAGCTAAACAGCACTATGTTCTAGTGCCCTACAGAGTGTGTGAGTGTTAAACAGCACTATGTTCTAGTGCCCTACAGAGTGTGTGTGTGTGTGTGTGTTAAACAGCAGCACTATGTTCTAGTGCCCTACAGAGTGAGTGTGAGTGTTAAACAGCACTATGTTCTAGTGCCCTACAGAGTGTGTGAGGGAAACAGCAGCACTCTGTTCCAGCCTGTGTAGCGCACTAGCATAGGAAGTAGAAGCCCATTTAGGACGGAGCCACTGTTAGCCGAGTGTAACTTACCTTGAGCTTTACAGCAGAACGCAGTTAACCACCTCAAATACACCCACAGCGGATCAGACGGAACTGTGGGGGTAAAACCCTGTCAGAAATATTGCAATGGAAAGATGATTAGTAGAGTCGGAGAGCTCAGCTCATCAATCAGCAACACTGCAGCACGGCTTCTTCTGCTTCAGGGAATGTGTGGAGGACCGCGACCGAAACGCTCACAGCGACACCTACTGGAGGATTAGTGCACAAAGAAGTGGAAAGAAAACTAAAGCCACCTTGTTTAGAAACACCCTCAGTGATATTCTAAAACCTGGCATGTTGGTTCGCACTATTTAAATGTTTTACTGCAGATAAGAGTCTCATCACCGTCCTGTGCTTGAAGTCTGCTGTAAACATCAATTGGAAACCAGAAATTTCATCACAAGTTCCTGTATGACTTGAACACCCCTTGTAGTTTGAACAAAGCCTAAGTAATGGTAATGAAGGAGCTTCTTTGCAAGGTTATTAACCTCAGAGCTGTTAGTAAATTCCAAGCAAATCCAAGAGGCGTTCAAGTAAAAAATGGGATTAGATTATATTCAACTTTGTCACTGCACATGTAGATACAAGGCGACAAAATACAGTTAGCATCTAACCAAAAGCACATTTTTACAGTGCAGAATGATTTTCATATATGAACAGTATATAGCAAGGTAGGCATTGGGTGCATATGAATAAATTATTATAGATGGCTATATGATGACATTTCTCGTGAATATGAACCTTCATATGAAATTTTATAGACTCACTGTGGAAGTTTTAATGTACAATAACATGCAATAAAGAACAAGCATGAGAATGTCTTCATTATGGCCATCTTGAATCATCTTATCTTCTGCCAAAAAAATACAGTAGCTGTAAGAATGCAGGCTATTATATATAAAGCATTATTTATTCAACCATGAGTTTATCTTCATTGTACTCTAGTGTCCTATTTGTGTCTGTACAGCACACAAATTGCTCTTGCTGGAAATAATGAATAATTAATTTTATGCAAAAAACAAACAAACAAACAAACAAACAAAAAACCCTCAAAGCATCTTACAGCCAAGAGCCCAGTCAGTTATTTTGAGGTCTTTGCTAAATGCACACAATAGAAGTTCTAATACTCCTCCTGGGGAACTCTTACAATCACCACCAAACCAGGCCAATATGATCACAAAATTGCGATGGGATTTTTGATATCTCAAATAGTTCAACTTATGGTGAATAAAAAGAAACAGGAAGTGGGTAATAACTAGGGTTGGGCATCGTTTGGGGTTTTTTTGACACCAGTGCCAAATCGATACTTTTAAACCAGTACCGGTGCCAAAACGGTGCCTGAAACGATACTTTGTAAAAGCCACCCCTAACAAAAAATAACTGCAGTTTTCAAGTGGCAAAACTGCAGTTTTCTACATATGCAGTACATATGCAGGAAACGCAGTGATATGGACACGAAAACACTGCATTTTATTCTTAATACTGCAATGATGCTGCAATAACAACTGCAATAATACTGCAGTAATACTGCAATAATCCTGCAATATAATGCAGTAATACTGCGATATAATGTCGTAATACTGCAGTAATACTGCAATATAATGCAGTCATAATACAGTAATACTGCAATACTACAGTTAATATTAAACACCTACTGCAGTTAAAATAGTACTTGTACTGTAAATAAAATGTACAGGTATAGGCAATTTGAATAAAGCTAAAAAATTACTTACAATATTTCTATAATCTAAATGTGTGATGTAGTGTAATCCAACTACATTACAACAAAATTGTTGCAATTTATTTAAATTTAAAAAATTAAATTATCAATAAAGCAACACACTTAAATCATTAAAAACAACTAAAAAAAAACTGACACTGAAAGCACTTTTACACTTAGCAATATTACTGTCCAACAGTGCTGCTGCTAGGAGACACTGCTGTCAATCAGTGTATGACTGTTCAAGTACGTGAATATATTACAAGGCTTGAGGTGTGCAGCTGGACGCCTGGAGAGGTTTGACGCCCCTTCATTCTTCAACTTTGTTTGAATAAACACTTTCACCTTCCCTTGCTTCACTTTAAAGGCATTCTTGAAAAGCAAACAGCAAGACAAATATTCATTACGAGGTGTGTAAAAAACACATTTGAATAATTAAAATGAAATAATTCCATATATACTCAACATTACATGATTTACTGAGAAACGATCTATTTCTGTCATTATGTCCTAAACTATTGCTAAATAATGGCTCGAGTTTGCTGTTTTGATAGCGACCCTGTTAATTAATTAAGATTTCACAATGTAATGTGAATGTGATGACTCTGGCATTGGGCATTGGTTTAGAGATTCAGACTTATAATCACTCTGGTTGATTATATGTGGAATGACCAAATATTATTAAAATATGAACTCAATTTACTCACCTATCACAGCTGCTGTTTGTTGGGCTGGGAGGGTCCCCTTAGTGCCATGTGCGAAGTTTGAGGCTTTGTGAATTCTATTAACAAAAGACAACAAATAAAGCAAATGCTTATCAAGAAGAAAACTCAGAGAAGTGTTTTGTTGTCCAAATGAGCACCATTGGATTCATAAAAGAAAGTGGACCATTGGTAGAATGTGTGATCCAACCACACCTTTGTTCCACAGAGTGATGTCCACCTCTTGACGTCTTTCTGACACATAAACACAAACAGGTTTAAGACTGACTAAGCAGAAATATAAATGTGTTCTGAGAACCCCACACCCCACAAAAAAAAATCTTATTACACACCCAGCCAAATCTGAATGATTAAAAACATTGTCACAAACTTAAAATTTGTTTTTAGTAAAGGAAAATAAAGGGAAGAGAAAAACTATGTTTCCTACCAGGAGTGAAGTCTGCCCAGGGTCTAATGCTGACCTCTCGGCCTTCTCCCTCTTCCCCTTTCCCAGAGTCTGCTCTGAGGTGATCAGAGGAACACTGGAGAGGAACACAGTCCTCCTCTCGATCTTCTCTCTCGTGTAAGTGCTGATGGACGACTACAGAAACAAACACAGGACGTTTACAGCCGAATCATTTTTACTCACATTGTGTAGTGTTACACATTAAGAAATCAACTTGCACTTATATGATCTATAGTTAAACTGAGCTATACATTTACAACTGAATCCAATGCTAGCAGTGGGCTACCTCAGGTTAACCTAGCTAGCATGCTAACAGTATAGCGGTTAACATTAGAAAACACGCACACATTTAGGACAATGTCATTAACACCGCATAGCGATAAAATACAATAACTAGTTAAATAACTTATCATGTTGTAAAATAATAAAAGTTACTTAAGGTCCCGCTCACCTCTTAACTCAGGTGTTCCTCCTCCATGACACGCCCCCTTTCTAGATTCTTCCAACTGGACAAGTTTTCTTGGTTGAAACTTGAAATGTCATCATGATTTAATTCTGATATGTCGCAAATATGTATTATCAATAATAAAGTCTACAAGGGGGTTATAGTACTCCACCCTGTCTGAGTTTCTCAATAACGACATACACAAACCGTTAGTGCGTCTGTCTCTGCAGTTTCGGACAGCGCGCGCATCTCTAAATGCACGCGCATGCGCGGTACGGAACTGCATCGCGCGCTCTATAGTTCAAACTCTGTGTGAGGATTAGATGTGACCTTCCAGGCTTATTGGCTGGTGAGGACAAATCGTACAGTGGTGCATATTTTTGCACGTCTTAGTAGTTTACACTGGAAGAGTATAAGAGGAAGACGTTATTGTTTTCCTTGCACACACGCTATTTGCTTCTACCTGCTTCCAATTGGTTTCTGTTTGCTTGTGCCTGAAAATAAGATGACCCTGGCATTCTTTAATAAACCAAGGATTCAGAATCACAAACTCCAATTGAGACACACATCACTTCACTGAATGAATTTAGTAGGGTCCTATATTTCTTGAACCAAACAATAAACTTAATAATAAGTAAAAAAAAAAAAAAAAAAAAAGTATAATAATAATAATAATAATAATAGAATAACCTAGAAAAGGACTGCAGGATTCAGTGCAGGATTAACTGTTCAATAACTACAAAGTTACAAAATCATATTTTAATACAACTGCATTTAACTGAATTAGTACTGAATAAATAGTACTTCATTGTACTTCACAAAACTGCAGTATAACTGCAATTTTTATCCCAGAAGCTGCAGTTGTTGTTTTTTTTTTTTACAATGGACGTTACAGAACCATATTTCAATACAACTGCACTGTACTTCACAAAGTACTTCACTTCCCCCAGAAACTGCAGTTATTTTTTGTAAGGGACAAAATGATGGTGGATGACTCAAGAATACATTTTTATTGAATAAAACATTAAATGCTTAAAATTGAACAAGATATTAAAAGTTTCAGTACTAACTGTCAAGCCATAATTAGAAACAGAATCAATCTCGGATGGTCTCATTTCCTGATGATTTGTGCTTTTAATTTTTTATTCTAATTTAATAAACTTGTAATCTACAAAAATAAAATGTACAGTAACATTACTGCAACAGTGTTTTGGATTTGTATTATCAAAGCTTTCCGAAGTCCTCAAGAGTTTTCTAATTAAGGAAATAATTTATTTTTCCAATCATGTCTGACACCCCATGAAAGCATATTTACATTTTACTAGCGATCATGTGTGTTGATGAATCTAATGCTTATTACAACTGTGTCATCATCAGAGCCCCAGAGAACAAATATATGAATCGACAGTTCAGGCATTTAAGTGGCACCGAAATGAGGCACCGAAATTCGCGGTTTGTTTCGGTCCGGTACGTACCGGTTATATAGTTTGTTTGTTTTTTAAGAGGTTTTCGGTACTCAACCCTAGTAATAACTTCTGTGTACACTGAGTGATGTACATGAAACCTAAGGATTCTGTTAAGAAAAGAGAAGTGATCACATTGATATGCCTACTGTGAGTCGGTCATAGCGCTACCAACTGGCAGTGGGTCACTTTTAGAAATCTCTAATGTTTTGCCATTACTCTGATTTGGTTCAAAATCAGTCAGAATAAAGTCAAGACAATAATGTAATGTCACACAATATACTGTAACAATAATGTGAAGCTCACATTGAGCTGAACAAAGTTCATCCAAGTTGTTGTGGGATTTGCTAAACAGCAAGCGAGTTATTTTGCACTGCTTGAAAGACTTGACTTGAAAACTTTTGACCCATCAGTGTCCAATATAATCTCAATCTACTGGGGAGCTCAAATTAAAAGGGGATTTTACCATGTTAAATGGTTTAGCCTTAGTGAGTCCTTAAACCTATGGCGAATAAAGGTAACAGAAGTGGCTAATAACCTCTGTGTAAATTGAGTGATGTACATCAACCTGTAGTTTCATGTTAAGAGAAGAAAGCTGCTCACGATTACATGAGCATGAGTCCCAGGCAAAGCGCCACTAACTGGCACCAGAAAGTGGTTAATTTTAGTCATCTTTAATATTTTGTCACTAATTTTCAGCTAATTTTATTCAAATCAGTCAAAATTATTTCAAGACATGGCTGATGTGAAACCATAAAGGATTTAGTGATGTGTTGAACTTTGCTGCTATGACGAGGAAAAAGTGTGAAAAAGTGTTTGTCCCCTAACTGATTAAAAAAAAAAAAGTTTGCCACACTTTAATGTTTCAGATCATCAAACTAATCTAAAAAATGGTCAAAGATAACACAAGTAAACACGTGCATGCAGTTTTTAAATGAAGGTTATTATTTTTAAGGGAAAACAAAATCCTGTGAAAAATGTAAAAACTAATAATTTTTACATTTGCCAGCCCATTGACTGGACATGATTTTTGCCTGACCCCTGCAGTACTAACCTATGTACTCCAAATGAAGTTTCCCAATTTTCTTTTAATATCGCTTTATGGTCACAATTTAAATATTCAGTATACAGTAATAATACACACATGTACACTTATTCACCCAAATTTTCACTTTTGTCCTTTTGGTATTCCCCCTTTATATGCATGTGCCCACAGTGCACCAGTCTGTCTGGTGTGATCGGGCAGCGATGGCGCAGTTGCTTGGGCCCGATCATCATTGCTCGCTACAACATTATTTCTTTTGTACTTTAAGTGTTTTCTGTTTATTAAAATAATTAGAGCTTCTATAAAGACAAATGAAACTTTAAGATATAAATTATAATTTTGTTAATAATTTATTAAAGCATCTGCTCCTTTAATACGTTTCCAAATTCACAGTTTGAAACTGATAAAACCTTCAGTGTTCAAATGATGCATCAAGGAATAAACAATAATTGCGACTAGTCCGTGTTCATTCTTAGACTTCTTGCTGAGAACTGTCCACCATCTCAGCCACATGAATGTGTTTGTGTCTCTGCAAGTAAGTTCGTCTTATAAAACTCTTCCCACACTCAGAGCACTGATACGGCTTCTCTCCTGTGTGAATGCGCTTGTGTTCTCTTAAAGTACTCGGACTATTAAAACTCTTCCCACACTGCGAGCACTCATATGGCTTCTCTCCCATGTGAATGCGCTCATGTTGCTGGAAACTTCTGTGAGTGGTAAAACCTTTCCCACACTGAGGGCAGTAATAAGGCTTTTGCCCCGTGTGGATGTGTTGGTGCACTCGGAGAGCGTTCTTTTCTCTGAAACACTTTCCGCACTCTGAGCACTGGTAGGGTTTGTCTCCGCTATGAATCAGCTGGTGGTGCTGTAGAGTCCTCTTTTCTGTAAAACTCCTCCCACAGTTTAAGCAGGGGTATGGCTTTTCTCCAGTGTGAACACGCTGGTGTTTTAACAGCTTACTCTTCTCAATAAAACTCTTTCCACAATATGAACACAGATACGGCTTCTCTCCCATGTGGATGCGCTGGTGTCGCCGGAGATTGCTTAGCCTGGGGAAATCCTTCCCGCAGTCTGAGCACGGATACGGCCTTTCTCCTGTGTGGACTCGCAGATGTTTCATGAGATTACCACTCTCGATAAAACGCATCTTGCACTCTGAGCACTGGTACGGCTTCTCTCCTGTGTGAATGCGCTGGTGTTTTATTAGATGACTCTTTTGAACGAAACCTGTTCCGCACTCTGAGCAGTCGTACGGCTTCTTTCCACTGTGAATGTACTGGTGTTTAATGAGCGTGCTCCTCTGTCTGAAACTTTTCCCGCAGTCTGAGCACGAATACGGTTTCTCTCCGGTGTGCGTGCGCTTGTGCTCCTGAAGTGTGCTCATCTGAGCGAAACCCTTTCCACAATGTAAGCAGAGGTTAAGTGCTTTTTGCTTTCGTTTGAAAGATGAGCGTTGCTGACTGCTGGAAATCTTTATGGACTCGGGACTCTCACATTTAATCCTGTCTGACTTCATCTTATTCTTGATCTTCTTGAAGAGATAAATGTATGATGCCTAGGAGAGAGGACTGCAGGAGAAGACAGGGTAAAAGTTATATGACTCAAAAAGAGAAAAACAGTTCAATAATGTATAGCAAATAAAAAAGTTATTTCATTTGATAAGGTGACATTGATAGAACCTGTAGGAGCATAGGATGACATCATGCACACGTTCTATGACGCCTACTCTCACCTGGATATACTGGAGGTGACTTGGGATGCCTTTGGACTTTTTTCAGGATCTATAGCATCATCCCACCTCCCTCACAGAGACAGAGGCCTTTCTGTTCCATCAAGTGCAACAGTAAAAGACCTTGGTGTGATTATAGATTCCAGCCTTTCATTTGAAGCACACATAGATAATATTACCTTTCATAGATAATATTATTCTTTCACCTTAGAAATATTGCCAAGAAATATATTGTCACTAAATGATGCAGAAAACCTAGTTCATGTTTTTATCACCTCTAGGTTGGACTATTGTAACGCCTTACTGTCTGGCTGTTCAACTAGGTGTATAAACAAACTTCAGTTAGTACAGAATGCAGCAGCGAGAGTCCTCACTAAAACCAGAAGATACGAGCACATCACCCCTATCTTATCTACACTGCATTGGCTCCCTGTGAAATTTCGGATGGATTTTAAGATACTACTTTCGACATATAAAGCATTAAATGGTCTCGCGCCACAGTATCTGAGTGAACTGCTAGTGTCCTACATTCCGCCACGCCTACTTCCATCAAAGGATGCAGGCTGCCTGTCAGTACCACGTATTATTAAAACTACAGCAGGGGCAGATCTTTTTCTTACAAAGCCCCAAAGTTATGGAATAGTCTTCCTATTAATGTTCAGGACTCAGACACAGTCTCAGTGTTTAAGTCTAGGCTAAAAACCTATTTATTTAGCCAAGCATTTTTGTAAATAGATTAGCCTTAGGTAAAGGAGCAGATCTGGGGGACTCATGGACGTAGAGTATTCTGGTGAACTGGTATGTTTAGATGCTGTCTTCCCCACTCTCATTGTTCACTCAGGTTTGTTGACGGTGAGGTGATTGGTTGCTTTACAGCGCAGTTCCCCCTCATGTCTGTGTTTCCTTCTGGCTCTCCCTTTTAGTTATGCTGTTATAGTTCGTCCTGCCGGAGTCCCTGCTTGCACTTTGCACAGCATGTGGAAATATACATTCACCTTATGCATGTTTGACTGTGACCATACCCAACTGCCATCTCTCCTTCTCTTCTGCTCTCTCCTCTTTCTCTCTCACTCTCTCCTTTTCCCTCTCCCTGTCTCTCTGTTGAGCTATACATGTTGTTCCTGAGCTGCCAGTGATCCAGACCCCTCTGGACCTGTATAACTCATCCTGGAGTCCTGCTTCTGGTCGGAGATCTCGTCGCATGGATGCCCCGAGTGGTCTGCCTGGGATGCATGTGGTGGATAGTTCCACTATTCCACGAAGACTGTCCTGTCCTTGACTGATGCAGACAGCTGTTCTCTGGGGACCTGTGACGTCAGTCGTTTCATAGTTCAGGACTGGAATTTCCTACAGTCTACCTTGGCCTCCAGGAACAAACTGGACTCCATTTAATTTAAACACATCGCATGTTATACTGAACTTCCAGTCTTACACAGTATTATGCTGATCAATCCCTGCTATCCGTTTTCACCCAAATGAGGATGGGTTTCTTGTTGAGTCTGGTTCCTCCCAAGGTTTCTTCCTATTCCTATACGTTTCCCTTGCTACCGTCTCCCTCGGCTTGCTCATGAGGGACAATCTTATCATTTTGATTCATACAGATTCACATTTCATACAAACTTACTTCTTTTGATTGTGTAAAACTGCCTTGCGACAATGTCAACTGTTAAGAGCGCTATACAAATAAAATTGAATTTAATTTAATTGAATAAGGCTATGTGAATTAGGATTTAAAGAAAGAGGGACACAAACCACAGGAAGTAGCATGTATTGTATGTGCTGCATCAATGTGTCCAGTTCACAGTTATTGTAATAGAGACGTGTGATATGTGCAGGGGCAGTGAGGAGACTGATCATTCAGCAGCCTCACAGTGTGTGATAAGAGGCTGTGGGGTAGTCTGGTGGTTCAGGCACGTATGGACCTGTACCTTCTACCTGAGCGCAGTAACTGGAATAGGCGATGTGCGGGGCAATGCTGATTGCGCAGGATGTTAATGTAGATGGTACTAATCTTTGGGAGACCTATTGCCGATGAGCTTCCTAATGTTAAAATCCATTGAGTGCAGTTTTGAAAACAACCCAAAATAACTGACTTCCTGTTAAGTAGGGCCCATGACATGCATAGTGAGAATTTTTCAACTCAAAAAGATATAAAAGTGTACCCAGTTTGACATGTATGTGTGTAAGTATGTTTGAGCTATGCAGCAAAATCTCCTGCGAAGGCCCTGAGCCACGCACAGAGCCCGGACTCTCGGGTGTCCTAACAGCAGCAGATTCCAACATGCACAGGTTTTTTTGGCTGTGAGCATGTGGGACTTCTAATTGGTGTAAGCATGTATGATGAGTGGGATTGAGACTAATTTGTTGAAAAGGCAGATCAGAAGTTTTAATAATGACTTTTAATAATGTAATGCCAGGCTTTGACTGGCTTTGGTGCTGCCCTAGAGGTAGCCTGTTGCAGCATGTCCCGTTAAGTTTAAACTTTTTTTAAAACATTTTTTTCTTTTCAATTGTATGGGTGTGTGAATGTGAAATGCAGTATGGACATCAAAGTCACTGTCAGTCTTTCCGACTTTTTTGGACTTGTTTACAATCGTATTTGGGACCTCTGTTCACAGCTGCGATCCTATTGTTTACACCAGAGATGAGTTGTTAGCAGCTAGCAATATGGCAGTACTACTCCAGGCAAAACTGGATATTGCCCGCGAGTTAAAAAGAAGAAGACAGGGAAACCGAGCTGGTGCTTAGTGTTGGGCCAAAGGTGAGGTCACAGACGAACTCTCCTGTCCATCGTCATGGGGAATGCGAGATCTCTACCCAACAAAATAGACAAGCTAGCGGCTCTTACCCGGCATCAGAGGGAATTTCGGGACTGTAGTGTAGTTTTCAGAGACATGGATAACCAACCTGATTTCGATTACGACTGTGGCTCTGGGTGGATTCCAACTACTGTGTGCGAGCAGAACGACAAAGCAGTAAGAGAAAGGGAGGAGGACTCACAGTATTTGTGAATAATAGATAGTTTAAACCTAGTTACATCACTATTAAAGAGCAAATCTGCTGTAAAGACATTGAGCTGTTAGCCGTTAGCATGAGACCATACCATCTTCCTCGAAAATTCTCGCATATTGTGATAGCTGTGTATATTCCCCCCTCTGCTGATGGTGAAGATGCATGCAATGTCCTGCATTCTGATGTCACCAGGATGTTAACAAAATGTCCAAATACCCTTCTCGTTATCCCTGGAGATTTTAACCATGCCCCTCCATCCTCTATTCTGCCTACATTTGCCTGTGGGTGACCAGAAGTGAAGAATCTATTCTTTAATAGATTTGATCAGCTACCTGTACAGACTGGCATATTGTTGTACATGTTTGATCTGAGGTGAGCTGTGAAAGACACCTTGCATGGTACCTGTTCCAAGGACGTCACACCCAAAAGACTTAGGAGATTATAGACCAGTAGCACTAAACTCACACCTCAAGACACTGGTGCTTAACCATGTCCGACCTCTTTTGAGCCCACCAATGAACCCACTTTGGCCTACCAACCTGGCATTGGAGTTGAAGACACTCATCTTCCTCCTTAGTAGGGCTTTTTCACACCTGGAAAAGGCTGAAAGTGCTGTGAGAGTCATGTTCTTTGACTTTGATTGTTGGTGCTTTTAACACCATTCAACCTGCGCTTCTGAAGGATAAGCTAGAGTACATGGGAGTACTTTGTGGACTGGTGTCAATGAAACTGCCTCCACATAAATGCGGAGAAGACCAAAGAACTGATGGTGGACTTTTGCTATCATTGGTGATACTTCACTATCGCCAATGAACATTTAGGGCATGGACTCTTATAAATACCTGGGTGTTGATCTAAACAACAAACTGGACTGGACAGACAACATTTTATAGAAAAGGACAGAGCAAACTCTGCTGAGGAGACAAAGGTTGAGTGTCTGAAGTGATATTGAAGGTCTTTTCTCGCTGCTTCTATTAGATTGTACAATCAGAGCTGCCCCAGTGAACCACAAACGCTGTCATTACTGTGATAAACTGCGAGTACAATATACTGTTGTAATGCTTACAATATAGTTACAATATCTTAAATATAGCTACATTATTTCACAATTAAGTTAATATATCTTAATTTTTTTGTGAAATTTTCCCACTTGGGATGAATAAAGGTACATCTTATCTTAAAAAAGCACTTCTGTTGCTCCACTGAGCGTTTCTGTGATTGTTCTTTTTTTACATCAATCAAACTGAAAACCAGCCAATTCTAGTCACTGGCCGATCAGCCGGTTCATCCTTTTTATTAATATAAAAAAATAAAATTAATAATTGAATGGACTTTGGAGTCAGTGTGGTGATGCATGAATTAGGACACAAAAAAATTCAAAGCCATAAACACGCATTCATGCGTGTTCAATCGCGGGAGAGAACATGTTCCGCATACTGTACATTGTTACGTGCATGCAGCATGCATCCCATGATATCCGGAAGCAGGTGTAAAAGCAGCGACGATGAAGCTGGTACTGCTAGGAAGCGGCAAGCGATAAAGATGAAGACAAAAGTGAACATAGAGTGAGGTGATAAAAGAACGAGCAATGTCTGCCTTCTTTTAACATGAATTATTCAACCAACAGTGCCATTCTAAAGAACAAGGACAAGTTTATGGAAGCCAATTGTGTTAGTATCCTAGTACTTAGACAAAGTTTTTTGGACTTGCAAACCAAATGGATTTATGAACTTATAGAACCTAACAAAAAGAATCCTAAATCCTAAATCCTAAACCCTTATTTAATACCGTAGCAAAATTAACTAGAAAGAAGACCACTACAGAAAGATACACAACAACAAGAGAACAGTAGTGAGTAGTGTAACAACAGTAGTGAGGACTTCATTAACTTTTTCACTAACAAAACTGTAAATATTAGGCAAAACAAAATCAGGCTTTGAAACCAGACAATTTAATTGATGCAGATGATAAACTAACCATATCAGATCTGAACCTAGAATATTTTACTCCCCTTGAAGAGAACAAACAAATTTCACTTGTCTATTCTGCAAAATCAACCTGTATTAGATCTTATACCGACATCTTCTCAAGCAGATACCAGCAATAACAGAACCCTTGTTGTAAATAAATAACTCAGCAGTGGATGTCTTCCAAAATATTTTAAATTAGCAGTTATTAAACCACTATTTAAGAAACCTGACCTCTGCCCCCGTCAGCTGTTCAATTACAGGCTGATATCAAACTTCCACTTTATCCCTAAAATTCTGGAAAAGATAGTAGCGCAGCAGCCATGTTCATATCTACATAGAATTTGCATACACAAACTATCAGTCAGGATTTAGGCCTCATCATAGTACAGAGACAGCACTTGTTAAAGTAATAAAATGACCTCCTATTGGCTTCTGATCAGAGTTGATTCACTATGTTTGTGTTACTCGAACACAGTGCAGCTTTTGACACCATTGATCAGTATTCTCCTTCACAGATTAAAAAATGTCGTAGGAATTAAGACAACAGCCCTCTCCTGGCTCATATCTTATTTGACTGATCATTATGAGTTTTAGATTTTAATGGTGACTATTCCGCATGTCTTAATTTTTTGAGTAGTACAGTGGAACCTTGGATTACGAGCATAATTCGTTCCGGAAGTGGGCTCGTATTCCAAAACACTCGTAAACCAAATCATAATTTCCCATAAGGAATAATGAAAACTCAAATTATTCGTTCCACAGCCCCAAAAAATAAATACATGAAAATAATTAATACAATCTATAAAATGAAAATAAAACAAATTAATCTGCACTTTACCTTTAAAAAAAAGTACAAATAAATCCCGACAGATAAGTGTTTCCGTTGGTGCCCGCAGGCGCCGTGTGTGTGTGTGTCTGTGTGTGTGTGTGTGTGTGTGTGTGTGTGTGTGTGTGTGTGTGTGTGGGGAATTAGCCCCTTCCCTCGCCTTGTTTTACACAGTAACACTCCTCCTCCCTCTCCACAACTCGCTTTTTAAGATTCACAACAAACACACACAACGGAAACACCGTTTTAACAGGAAAAAAAGAAATCTTTCTGAGACTGGCATGACCGTATATTAACAGACTCACTTATTAAGTTTCACAACAAGCGCATAAACACAGCGGAAACACCGTTTTAACAGAAAAAAGCGAGACTGGCATGAGCACATACTTAAGGAATCACTTAAGTTTCACAACAAACGGACACACACAAACACGGAAACACCGTTTTAAAAGGGAAAAAAAAAAGAAATCTCTCTCTGACCTGGCATGAGCGCATACTAAGGGAATCCCTGCTGTAAAGTAAAAAAAACAAAAAACAAATGGACCAGCACCTTACCTTTGAAAAGAATTGTGACAGAGCAGAGTTTCTGTGTGTTTGTGAAGCAGGGAGGGAGTAAAAAGGGGAGAGAGCGTCTGTGCACGTGTGTGTCAGTGTCAAATTGTGTTCGCACAAGTAGAGTTTGTGTGTTTGCGAAGACGTGGGGGGAGGGAGGGGGGAGGGAGGAGGAGGGAGGGGCGAAGGTGAAAGAGTGATGCTCGGTGTCAAAATAAGAGTCGCATGGGTGAAGCATGATACTCGGCGCTCGTAAACTAATACTTGCTCGGTTTACGAATAAAAAATTATTAAAAATCTTTGCTCGGTTTGCGGAACATTCGTAAACCACGTTACTCGCAATGCAATGTTCTACTGCACATTTTATATTGCTGTTTAATTAAGCAAAAGTACATTTTATCAAATTACTCGATTAATCGATTACATTTTTGATAGAATACTCGATTACTAAAATATTTGACAGCCCTAAATTATTTAGTTATATTGTACAACTCACTTCTCATCTCTCTCATTTATGGCATTCTGCTGTCTCTCACATGACACGTAACAAGGAGGTGGCATTTAACAAGCTAACCAGTAATCAGGAGTTGGGGTAGTATGCTGCTATTTTTATGCCAAAAACTGTTCTGCACCCTGATTTTATATTTTATTAAAATTTTTAAGTATTATTGTTAATATTCTATTCATGTTTAACAACTTTTCACTTTTTTACATTAAAATAGGGACAGGTGACTTTTATTTTAATACAAGCAAGTTAAAAGTCCTGTGCAGACAACACTTTTTTTTTCCAAAAAGAAAAAGTGCAATCAGTGTTTTTTGTTGCAAGAAAAAGAGAGAGAGAATCGTGTGAGAAAATCATGATCTCAATTCCTATGGAGAAAAAAACGTGATTCACATATAGTCAAGAATCATGCGGCCCTAATCCAGATGCCCTCTGCCCTCTGGACCTGTTTGCTGGCGACCTGCTTCTGGTTGAAGATCCCATCGCATGGACGCCCTGTGAGGTCTGACTGGGATGCGTGTGATGATGGCTCCACTTTACCACAAAGATGATCCTGGTCTCAGCTGATACTGACAGCTGTTCTCTGAGAACTTTACGACTAGAATTTCCTACAAATCTCCCTTAGCCTCCAACAACAAACTGGACTCCATTTTAACTTAAAAACGTTTAATTGCCAGCCACCTAACACACAGTATGTCTGCTCAATCAATCCCTGCGACAATGAGAATTGTTAAAAGCGCTATACAAATAAAACATTTAATTGAATGAACGAGCTCTCGGAACGGAACTTGTTCATATGTTGTGGATTTACTGTATTTACACTCTCTGATAAAGCAAGTGGCAGTATGCATTGAGTTGGTTTGTGAGAGAGCAAGGGTACTCTTCCTCCTGTCAGCTGAACAGGTTCCAAGCCTGAGCAGGTGGAGATGGAGGATCAGAAGTCGCTTACTGTCTCTACTGCGATATTCAACTTTATCATCAATTACTAAATCACACTTTATAGTCACACCTAGTGCAATGTCATGATGTCATGACAATAATATCACTATTTTGCCCTGTGTGACGCAAAAGTAAAACTCACTTAATTTACAGCTGGCCATCCAACAGAAAGTTTTTTTTTTACTAACACCAGAAGCTTTATATTTATTAAAAACTGGGGTAGAGCACTGTCTGACTGGAGCGGTGTTCCAATCCAAAGTTAACTTCACAGAGTGCTCCTTATTCCGTTTGCAGGGAGAAAACCCCACCATTCGGAACACCCTGCACAGTCACCAGGGCAGAGGTCAATTCCTCTGTGCGTTACCATGGTAGCACCTTGGATACTCTTGAATGAAGCTTCATGAAATGAACCTTATGGTGAAACTTTTGGCTGGAAACCATCGACACCTAAATGAGGATTCATCTCACCATCACTACTATTAATATGATGTCATCCTCGATAATAATGACAAATATATAAATCCAGATTAGGAACATATAAATCAAGATACTAAATCAAGATTCAGTAAACCTAAACTTTTTTGTTTTTTTTACATTTCACAATCAACTTTATTTACTTCTTATCTAATATATGAATGAAGGAAATGCACACAAAAGCTTTGCTTTATATTAATGACCTCAATCGATCTAATAAACTTGTTGTTGTATTTTGTTTATTATTATTATTATTATTATTATTATTATTATCTCTCCCTCTTCAATTAATTTTCTTTATTGTGTGTTTTAATCACTTAATTAGTGTTCTGAATCCTTAACACTGAATGGCAAATTTATATATTCTGTTCATGAATTCTAAGCAAAGGGTGTGTTAGTGTATTCTTGTTCACAATTTAAGAAAGAAAGAAGATAAGGACGTCCATATTTGTTCTTCACTTTTTCGTTCTGTTCTAGTTCTTCATTCAAAGATTAAGAGATGGTGATTATGTTCACTCAATAATGAACTGGGCTCCATATTAACTTAAAGACATCTTCCAGCTGCCTAACACACAGTATGTCTGAAAAACAATTCCTGCTGTCCGTTATCACCCAGATGAGGATGGGTTCCCTGTTGAGTCTGGTTCCTCTCGAGGTTTCTTCCTACTGCCATCTCAGGGAGCGCTGCCTTGCCGTGCCACTGTTACTCTCGGCTTGATCATCAGGGACAATCTGAGCATCATCATTTATATTTTCCTCACATTTCATACACATTTCCCCTAATTTTCTTTTCATTTTGTGAAGCTGCTTTGAGACAATGACCACTGTTAAAAACGCTATAGAAATAAAGTTTAATTTAATTGTGTGTGGCTGCATGTGCATATTAATTGTTTATTAATTAAATTTCCTGTGTGCTACACGAAATTTGTCCACAAGATGTCAGTATAACGAAACCTTTAATGGAGCTTCATAAAATTAACCTTTTAGTGAAACTATTGAATGGAAAGTCTCGAATCTAAATGAGGCTATTTACCTCACCATCACTGCTATGTTCCAGCCTGTGTAGCGCACTAGCATAGGAAGTAGAAGCCCATTTAGGACGGAGCCACTGTTAGCCGAGTGTAACTTACCTTGAGCTTTACAGCAGAACGCAGTTAACCACCTCAAATACACCCACAACGGATCAGACGGAACTGTGGGGGTAAAACCCTGTCAGAAATATTGGAATGGAAAGATGATTAGTAGAGTCGGAGAGCTCAGCTCATCAATCAGCAGCACTGCAGCACGGCTTCTTCTGCTTCTGGGAATGTGTGGAGGACCGCGACCGAGACGCTCACAGCGACACCTGCTGGCGGAGTTTACTCTGTCTTCTACAGGTTTATTGGGATTGCTCATGCCACAAAAGTTCATTCATTTGAAAAAAATGATATATATAAAAATTGATATATAAAATTGAATCCACATTCCACAATATTGCAATGCACACCACATTATGGGTGATATATAGTTCAAAAGAGAAGAAATTGTTGGTGCGCGTCTCACTGGCACATCTTTGACCAAGACAGCAAGTCACAGTATCCAGGGTAAAGTCGGTAATGTCAGCATACCACCAAGAAGGCCAAACAGGAGTAACTGCAGACGCAAGAGGAAGCTGTCTGAAAGGGATGTCCGGGTGCTAACACGCACTGTATCCAAAAAACATAAAACCACAGCTGCCCAGCTCACATTTAAACTGCAGAATTAAATGTGCACCTCAACTCTCCTGTTTCCACCAAAACTGTTGGTCTGGAGGGTTGATGTACATGCCAGGCTGCTATAGTCAAACCTTTGGTCACTCATGCCAAACATCGTTTCAATGGTGCCAGCAGTAAGAATCCAGGGCTGTGGACAATGTGAAACATGTATTGTTCTCTGATGAGTCCACCTTCACTGTCTTTCCCACATTCGGGGGAGTTACGGTGTGGAGAAGCCCCAAAGAAGCGTACCACACAGACTGTTGCATGCCCTGAGTGAAGCATGGGGGTGGACCAGTGATGGTTTGGCAGCAATATCATGGCATTCTGTAGGCCCAATACTTGTACTAGATGGGGACGTCACTGCCAGGGACTACCGAACCATTCTGGAGGACCATGTGCACCCTATGGCTCAAACAATGTATCCTGAAGGCGGTGCTGTGTAACAGGATGAAAATGCACCAATACACACATCAAGACTAACATGAAAGTGAAGTTGAACAGCTCCCATGGCCTGCACAGTCACCAGATCTAAACCCCTATCTTTGGGGTGTTTTGAAGGAGCGAGTAAGGAAACGTTTTCCTCCACCAGCATCACGTAGTGACCTGGACACTATTCTGCAAGAGGAACGACTCAAAATCCCTCTGGCCACTGTGTAGAACTTGTATCTGTCATTCCCACGACGAAATGATGTTGTATTGGCCGCAAAAGTAGGCCCTACCGCATACTAATGAATTATTGTGGTCTAAAACAAGGCGTTTCAGTTTCATTGTCCAACCCCCTGTATATAGTCTGTATGCCATAGTTAGTCCTGCTGGGACTATAACTAACCATACAAAATTATTGTAAAATATGGCAAATTTTAAAGAACAGATTTATCAACAAAATATAAGCTTAATTAAATCAACTTGGAGCCATCAAAACAAAACACATGCATTTAAACATGCAATTGTCAAAACTATTTATCACCTAATGTTGGATTACAGCTTTCAAATTAAGTGAAGTTCTGAACATCAGATTTAAGAATGATTGCCCTGCTCTCGCTCCCTCACCTAACACCTCTCCCATTTGATTCTTTCCATGGCTTTCATATGGGGAGCATAAGAAGAGTATAAGACAAAAAACTACATAAACATTAATAATGAAATAATTTAACTTAATAGTAGTGGAGTTTTGTATGACTACGCAACACTCTCTCACTATCACCCACAGACACGCATACAAATCAACTTACTATTATGGCATTTAAAAATCAATTTTGACCCTTTAGTTCCCAAGCATGTAGGTGACGCTGTAAAGTCTAATGAAAAGACAAAAACTCTTCTTTAAATTGAGAATGAAATCACACAGATTGTGTAGAGAATGCGTCTTTTATCAACATTAAAGCGGTCAGTCATTTCGAAAACCCCGTGTTAAACTGAATCCTTGGTTTTTGTTGCGTCTCCGCTGAGAGGGTTTGTGCGTATGTATCATACCTTCAGTTCTCATTTTGAAATATGCAAAAGCTGCGCTTGAACTGTTGTTTCCACAAGCTTCCATGAGCTTGTGAGCAGCGCGTTACGATATTGAATTCTGATTGGTTAATAGCCGTTATTAGGTCGAAAATGATCATATATAGAGAGTTTTAATATTTCATAATAAACCTTACATAACAGTAAGGAGCCCTGGAAGTCACCTAGAGGAGAAAATAAAACAATCTGTGGCAACGTTTTTGCAATCCGTTCCCACGAATTCTTAAATTGTTCCCTCAGTTTAACAATCTGTGCGCTCAGATTTTGTAATCTGTACCCAGGAATTCGTAATTCTGTGCGTACACTTTCGCAATCCGTTCCCACAGGTAAAAAAAAAGACTGTTTTTATTGTGCATTTTAATACATTTATTTTTATATTTATCTGGACATAAAACAATGTTATTCCTAGAACATATTTTTTGTACAATATCTGATCTGTGAGATTAAAATGTTTGAAATATTTGCCAAATTTCTGTAAGTTTCTTACATTTCTACCTGCAGCCATTAGAGGATACTACCCAGCATCTATTATGGTACAAATTGGTGTTTGTGGTCCAATTTGAATAAAATTATCCACAAAATAGACAAAATATAAGACAACTATCCCATAAGCACGAATAACACCAGAATCATCAGGAACATGGACAACTCTCCACATTCTGTGCAAGGAATCACCTGTCCTCATTCGTAACTCTATGAATACCCTGGTGTCGTCTGAAATTGCTCTTGAAAGTAAACCGCTTTCCGCACTCTAAACAGTAATACGGCTTCTCCCCTGTGTGAACTCGTTGGTGTACCTGGAGAACATTCTGGCGGGTAAAGCTCTTTCCGCAGTCTAAGCAGTAATGCGGTTTATCTCCTGTGTGAATGCGCACATGTTGTCGGAGAGTACTTCTCTGCGTGAAACTCCTCCCGCAGTCTGAGCACTGATACGGCTTCTCCCCTGTGTGAATACGCAGGTGGTTAACAAGACTGCCGCTCTCAATAAAACTCTTGGCACAATGAGAACACCGATTAGGCTTCTCTCCGGTGTGAATGCGCTGATGTCTCTCGAGAGTGCTCTGGGTAGCGAAGCTCTTTGCACACATCGAACACTGATGCGGCCTCTCACCAGTGTGGATTCGCTGATGACGCTGGAGATTACAGAAGTAACGGAAGTTGTAACCACACTGTGAGCAGCGATATGGCTTCTCTCCTGTGTGAATACGCTGGTGTGTATGGAGAGTGCTCACTTGACTAAAACGCTTCCCACACTGTGAGCACTGGTGAAGTTCTTTTTTAACTCGTATATGAGAAGCTTTAATGCAGAAGGTTCCAGATATCCTCTGCTGATGGTTCGAGCTCCCTGTGGTTTCTGGATCCTCGGGTTGTAGCTCTTCTGACTTCATCCTAGCTGTGACTTATGGAGGTATGAAAACTACTCAAATCTGGATAAGATAAAAAGATGACAAGATAGCAAAAGGGGTAAAAAATAAATAAATAAATAAATAAAGTTTTACTGTCTGAACCTCAACTAGTGCATTCTGGGAGGAAGTAAAAGAGCACCCTAATGTCAGCAGATCCAAGTACTGTAGATTGTTATAAGCTAAAATATCCACCAGCTTTAAAGGTCATATGGACTACATTCTGCTTCACCTAATTGATCAAATAATCAAATCATTAATTAAAACGATTAAATAATGAGCAATGTGAACTCTTTCTGCTTGAAAACAAAGTACATAGGTTAATATAACAGGATATTATCCATAATTTAAACTCATAACAATTATTTAAAACATATATAAGTATCTTTTTTTTTTTTTTTTTAAGATTCTTGTATTTCCCAATCCATAGCTCCAGGACTGTAAATACCCGCCCCACCCCACCCCCCACGGTAACTGCAGGGCACTACCGAGTGTGTAAAAACACTAGCGTAAGAGGTAGGAGGCTATTTAGAATTCAGCCAGAGTTCTCCACCAGGGAACAGATTATAACCTCAACAAAGTGGACTTAATCAAAATAATTTTTCTTATTATAAAATTGCACTTTTGACGTTGTAGCATACGGTTCTAAAATGGATTGATGTATGGATGTACTATCTGGTATTGCTTCACATGCATACATCACTATATACAGTAAACATTTATGCCAGGGGGGTCCGATGCTCTCCAGAAAGGGCCCCATGTGTGGGTGCAGGTTTACATTCTAACCAAGGAGATGCCACAGCTAAACAGACATCAGGTGTACAGTCATGGCCAAAAGTTTTGGGAATGACACAAATATTAGTTTTCAAAAGGTTTGCTGCTAAACTGCTTTTAGATCTTTGTTTCAGTTGTTTCTGTGATGTACTGAAATATAATTACAAGCACTTCATATGTTTCAAAGGTTTTTATCGACAATTACATGACATTTATGCAAAGAGTCAGTATTTGCAGTGTTGGCCCTTCTTTTTCAGGACCTCTGCAATTCGACTGGGCTGCTCTCAATCAACTTCCGGGCCAAATCCTGACTGATAGCAACCCATTCTTTCATAATCACTTCTTGGAGTTTGTCAGAATTAGTGAGTTTTTGTTTGTCCACCCGCCTCTTGAGGATTGACCACAAGTTCTCAATGGGATTAGAGCCACCCAAAATTTCAACGTTTTGGTCCCCGAGCCACTTAGTTCTCACTTTTGCCTTATGGCTCGGTGCTCCATCGTGCTGGAAAATGCATTGTTCTTCACCAAACTGTTGTTGGATTGTTGGAAGAAGTTGCTGTTGGAGGGTGTTTTGGTACCATTCTTTATTCATGGCTGTGTTTTTGGGCAAAATTGTGAGTGAGCTGACTCCCTTGGATGAGAAGCAACCACACACATGAATGGTCTCAGGATGCTTTACTGTTGGCGTGACACAGGACTGATGGTAGCGTCACCTTTTCTTCTCCAAACAAGCCTTTTTCCAGATGCCCCAAACAATCGGAAAGAGGCTTCATCCGAGAATATGACTTTGCCCCAGTCCTCAGCAGTGCATTCACCATACTTTTTGCAGAAGATCAATCTGTCCCTGATGTTTTTTTTTTGGAGCGAAGTGGCTTCTTTGCTGCCCTTCTTGACACCAGGCCATCTTCCAAAAGTCTTGGCCTCACTGTGCGTGCAGATGTGCTCACACCTGCCTGGTGCCATTCCTGAGCAGCTCTGCACTGGTGGCTCTCCGATCCCGCAGCTGAACCCTCTTTAGGAGACGATCCTGGCGCTTGCTGGACTTTCTTGGATGCCCTGAAGCCTTCTTAACAAGAATTGAACCTCTTTCCTTGAAGTTCTTGATGATTCTATAAATAGTTGATTTAGGTGCAATCTTAGTAGCCACAATATTCTTGCCTGTGAAGCCATTTTTATGCAGCGCAATCATGGCTGCACGCGTTTCTTTGCAGGTCACCATGGTTAACAATGAAAGAACAATGATTTCAAGCATCACCCTCTTTTTAACATGTCAAGTCTGCCATTCTAACCCAATCAGCTTGACATAATGATCTCCAGCCTTGTGCTCGTCAACATTCTCACCTGAGTTAACAAGACGATTACTGAAATGATCTCAGCAGCTCCTTTAATGACATCAATGAAATGCAGTTTCAGGATTAAGTTAATTTTCATGGCAAAGAAGGACTATGCAATTCATTTGATCACTCTTCATAACATTCTGGAGTTAATGCAAATTGCTATTATGAAAACTTAAGCAGCAACTTTTCCAATTTCCAATATTTATGTAATTCTCAAAACTTTTGGCCACGACTGTAGATTTGGTTTGGACATACACTGGCCTTTTCTGAAGATTGGAAACCGCTGATTCATGCAACAAAAAAACAAAAAAAAAAAACCCACACAAAAATGCTTTATGTCCTGAATTTATATTTCTGTAAGGCTGCTCTGTGAGAATAATAAAAAGTGACTTTTTAAATTTAAAGTAAATTGAACCACTTGCTTATACACATTAAGAAACTATGTTCACACAGAAAACAGTTTTAACTTAAACTCAGACAAAACCAAAACTTACATACATCATATATACTGTAATTTCCCCCCTTTTCTCTCCATATCTGTTAAATTAGCTTGATTAGGGCTCTTGTTTCTGTATGTCTGGCGTTAGCTTCAGGAAACCATAATGGCTCCATCCTGTTGACCTGAGCAGGGCAGGTTAAAAAGATCAAGATTTCAATCTTTCAGTAAATATAAACCTCCTAACCAATGTTACCTTAATTAACAATATTATAAAACTTAAACATTTAGCAACTGTTAGCCGAGTGTAACTTACCTTGAGCTTTACAGCAGAACGCAGTTAACCACCTCAAATACACCCACAGCGGATCAGACGGAACTGTGGGGGTAAAACCCTGTCAGAAATATTGCAATGGAAAGATGATTAGTAGAGTCGGAGAGCTCAGCTCATCAATCAGCAGCACTGCAGCACGGCTTCTTCTGCTTCTGGGACCGAAACGCTCACAGCGACACCTACTGGAGGAGTCGTCTTCTACAGGTTAAATGGAAGATTGTCATATTCATTCGTTCATTGCTCATGACACAAAAGCTGTCTTTGATGTTTTATTAATTTTTTTCCTCACTCGTTGAGTCAACATCCGTGTGCGTGTGTACTGGTTACTATAACACTGTGACCACGTGTGCACATCTTTTATTTTGTTGTGTGTGTAAAAGTCATCCTTTCACACGTGTGTGCGAAAAGCAAAATCAAGTGTCATTAGAGAGGTTAAAGATACATTATGTCTCTCCATCAGACAGCACTGATTCCATTAGTGTGTATGCCCCTTTCCTCTTCCTCTCGCCTTGACACACACACTCTAAGGGAAACACTGCTCTGTTTACAAAGGTAAAGTGCAGGTTAATTTGTTTTATTATTACTTTTTTTAAAAGTACAAATAAAAAGTCATCCCACACAGTAGCCCTCCTTCCTCTCAAATAAGACGTGAGGAGTGAGGGAGGAAGTCTTTCCTGCTCTAGTCTTACTTTAGCTTCTCACACACATACACACACACACGCGCTCAAACACAGTAACAGAAACACTTATCTGTCAGGATAAGTGTCATTAGTATCACTAATGTAATTATTACTTTTTTCAAAAGTAAAGTTAAAATCGCAGGTTAATTTGTTTTATTCTTGCTTAATATTTTGTATTAATTATTTTTATATTCATAGTTTTGGATTGTGGAATGAATCGTCCGGAGTTCATCTTCATTATTTCTTCTGGGGAAAATATGATATGCAAGTGTTTTGATATACAAGGAAGTTTACACAATGAATTACACTCACAATCCAAGGTTCCACTGCACAATAATATTGTAATAATAATAAAGGTAAAGAAAAACCCTTGAAGTTGTTGTGCTGTGTCCAAGGTTTTGACCAGTATTGTATAGTTTCAGAAATATACACAATATACACAAAAGAAAAATCTGTTGTAAAATGAAAAACAGTCTGTAGAAAGATCCCATTTGATAGGAAAAACAGGCCTTTGGCACTGAGGCTGAGTTCACATTACACATTACAGTGCTTTCAGACAGGGGAAAAAAAAAAATGTGTGCCAAATTAGTCACTCCAGATTGGTCATGTGGACATAGCCTACTTGACTTCCATAAACCTTTGCCTATCCACACTGCTGTCTGTGTGAATGCACTGGTGTTGTTGATGAGCATTTTGTTTAAATTCTTTCCCACACTGTGAACACGGATACTGCGTCTTTTCAGTGTGAATACATCGGTGCTGTCTAAGACTTTTTCTTTGTGTAAATCTTCTCCCACACTGTGAACAGTGATGCAGCTTCTCTCCAGTATGAGTGCGCTGGTGTTGCCGAAGAGTTCCGCTTTGAGTAAAACCCCTCCCACACTCGGAGCACTGATACGGCTTCTCTCCAGTGTGAAGACGCTCGTGTTGTTGGAGAGTACTTTTATGTGCAAAACTCTTTCCACACACTGAACACTGATGTGGTTTCTCTCCAGTGTGAATGAGTTGGTGCATCTGAAGATTACGCTGGCTCGTGAAGTTCTTCCAACACACGGAGCAGTAATAAGGCTTCTCTCCCATGTGGATACGCTTGTGTTTTTGAAAATTACTCTTTCGACTAAAACATTTTCCACACTGGGAACAAGTGTATGGTTTTTCTCCTGTATGGGTTTGCTGGTGCTCTTTCAGCAGATGCTTTTCATTGTAGCTTTTACCACACTGTGAGCAGAGAAATGATTTTTCTCCTGAGTGAATCCGTTGGTGTTTTTGGAAGTTACTCTTCTGACGGAATCTTTTTCCGCACTCCGAACAAGCATAAGGCTTTTCTCCTGTGTGTATGTGCAGGTGCTGTTCGAGATTACTCTTTTGACTGAAACTCTTCCCACATTGTGAGCACTGATACCTGTTCCCTCCTGCGTGAATTCGTAGGTGCTTTAAAAAATTACTCTTCTGACGGAACCTTTTTCCACACTGAAGACAAGCATAAGGCTTTTCTCCTGTGTGAATGTGCTGGTGTTCATTAAGATTACCCTTTTGCCTGAACCTCCTCCCACACTGTGAGCACTGATACGTTTTCCCTTCTGTGTGAACTCGTACATGTTTTCTGAGATTATTCTTCTGATTGAAAATCTGCCCACATTGTGAACAATGGTGAATTTCTTTTTCGACTTCGTTGTGGAAAATGTTAGTATGGAACATACAAGATGCGCTTTGGTGAATACTGGAGCTGTCAGTCATTTCCAGAGCCTCAGGTTTAAGCTTGTCTGTCTTCATCCTTGTTTTGGCTCATGATGTGGAGGTAAAAAATCTAAACAAATACCTTGAAACCTAGATCACAACAGAAAACATGGTACAAGTAAGTGGTGAAACATCACCTTCGAGGAATGAGTTCAGAAAAACATTCTGAATGAGCATGATGGGACATCACTTAAACACTTAATGAAAATTATAAAAAAACAAACAAACAAACAAACAAAAAACAATAGTACTCACAGCTATGTTTAATAGTCAAAGTACAAGCATTTCCAAGCACAATGCAAAGATAACTCAAGGGATTGGGACTAAATAGGCAATGTTATGATCTGGGGGTTTCTTCTGTTCGTTAGAAACAAAGGTCAGCTGATGACGTAAATGTTGACCAAGTTATCACATCTTTGGAATTTTCTTCCCTGATGGCATGCCATGATGATGATGTCATGATTCATCAGGCTCAAATTGTGAAAAAAAAGTGGTTCAGGAAACATAAGACATCATTTTCACATATGGATTGGTCAACACAGAGTCAAGACCTTAACCCTACTGAAGATCTTTGGGATGTGCCGGAGATCTTGCTCAGCAATACAAGATCTCGGAGGGAAATTTAAGCGACTCTGGACAGAAACAAATGTTGTGACATTGCATAAACTTGGAAACATACAAACAACATCATGGCCGTAATCAAGGCAAAGAGCAGTCAAATAAATAAAAAAAATTGGTTACATACTGTAGCAAATGACCCAATCACTGGCCTAATTTCAGGGGTTTCTCCCCCTATATCTATTTAAATTACTTAATCTTACTGCAGATTTATAAGCCATTACTTTGATACAAGACATCAAATGTGTCATAGACCAGCTGAAGAACAGACTGTATAGAATATAAATTTGTAAATGATTATGATTATTTCCCTGAACATGAACTTTCCTATGAAGTTCCTACTAGGCACATTACTTTGTGCTTTCTGTATGTCACAAAAGTGAGTACACCCCTCACATCTCTGCAAATATTTAGTTATATCTTTTCATAGGACAACACTACATAAATGACTCTTTGGCACAATGGAAAGTAGTCAGTATAAAGTTTGTATAGTAGTGTAAATTCTATTCTATCCTGAATGGCAACCACGGTAATTCTTTTCACCTGCTCTTTATTTTTCTACCCATCCCGAGGCATCTGGAGATTGTGCCAGCTTCAGTAGACAGAGGCCGACCCTGCTTTGTTCCTGAGGCATCCAGAGAAGGACCTGCTCCAGCTGGATTCTGCTTTATGTTGGTTTGGAGCTCCACATGCTGCTCCTGAGCTCCCAGTGATCCAGACCCCCATCTGCCCTCTGCACCTGCTGACTCATCCCTGTGCTGAACTGGACTTTGTGTTAATTTAAATAACTTCTGTTATATCGAACTTTCAGCTGCATAACACACATGATGCTATACAATTTCTGTTATCTGTTATCACCCAGAGGAGGATGGGTTCCCTGTTGAGTCTGGTTCCTCTAAAGGTTTCTTCCTATTGCCATCTCAGGGAGTTTTTCCTTGTCACTGTCGCCGTCACCCTTGGCTTGCTCATCAGGGACAATCTAATTATCTAGACACAATTTTTCTTACACATATATACATTTCCATAAGTCTTCTTTTCATTTTCTTTTCATTTCTGTGAAGCTGCTTTGAGACAATGACCATTGTTAAAAGCGCTATAGAAATAAAATTGAATTGAATTAAATTTATTGCCCCCTCAAAATAACTAAAAATACAGCCAATAATAGCTGAACCCCTAGCAACAAAAGTGAGTATAAAGTTGCAAGACATATTAATAGATAAAAAATATAAAATCCATATAAATATATAAAAAAATTATTTTAAAAACATGCTGAGAGATGGATGCTAGTGATGCCAGTTGTGGTGAAGGTTATCCTTTCCCCAGGGAAAATCTGCCTAGGAATTGGCTGGACCTGGTCTCTCCAGGTGAATGTACTCTTAACAGTGTGCTACCAATAAATATATCCTAATACTGGTTTCCTGTTTCACAGATTACAATCTCTAAAAACGTCTTATTTTTACTGAATTTAAATCAAATCAAATTAAAGTAAATCCAGTCATAAAATAAGCACCTGAGGGCCCTGTGTGGGTAGAAATAGAGAAAGTCAAGGTTGCATGCAGTGACTGAATTCGAGATCACAGAGTGGTCCATGGACATGACCCTGATGAGGGGATGAAGGAGTGTTTCCCACAGAGAGTTAGCCACTGAAATTGCACAAGCCAGTGTAGTCTTAGTGTCGGTCCCAAGGCCAAACAAATGTGGAAGCTTGCGCCAGGAATGGCATCCAACAAAGCATGTGCCAAATCAATTTACGGATCATCATGAAAAAGATTTTTTATACTGGATCGGACAAGGCCCTGTTTAACAGCTAGGTACTGTACTGTTGGTCAGCAGGAAATTAAAAATATTTCAACAGAAAATATCTGTGGAAATTGAGATACTGTTGACCGAAAAAAGAAGAAAAAGGCAGGGCAGATGTGTCCAGGGAGAGGAAAAAATAATGAAGAGTAGAAGTTTAGAGGTTAAAATAGGAACTTTGAATGTTACATTTAGACATTTGGAAAATGCTCTTATCCAGAGTGACTTAGCGTCAGTGTTTGGAATTTGATGTTGGAAGCTACAGGAAGCCAGTGCAGGGAGTGGACAAGTGTTGTGGTATGGGAGAACTTGAGAAGTTGCAGCTGCATTCTGGTTCAGCTGCAAAGGACAAATGGTGGACACTGGCAGGCCTGCCAGGAGTGAGTTGCTGTAGTCCAGTCTTGAAATAATAAGGGACTGAACAAGCACCCAGTAGCCTATGTATTTGAGTTTGAGGGGGTTGAGTAGCCAATTGTTGTCCAGGGTGATTCATAAGGTCTTAACAAGGGAAGAATCACTTAGGATAAAGAGGAGATTTGTTTTACTGAGATTGAGCTTCAGCTGACGAGCTGTCCTCCAGGATGAGATGTCTGTTAGACATGCTGAGTTCCAGTGGTATCTCCCCCGTTCTAAGGGAGGAAAGGCAAGAATGAGTTGCTTGTCATCTGTATAACAATGGTATGAAAACCATGCGAGAATATGACCTTACCATGAGACTGGGTATAGAGGGAGAACTGAAGAGGACAAAGTACTGAGCCTTGTGAGACACCAGTACAAAGTCTGCATGGAGCATATGTGGATCCCGTCCATGTCACCTAATATGACCAATCTTCTAGGTAGGAAGCAAACCACTGCCATGCCACAGATTCCAAGATCTGTAAGGATAGACAAGTGAATCTTGTGGTTTATTGTGTCAAATACAGACAAGAGGTCCAGGAGGATGAAGGTCCAGTTTAGCTAGCAGCATGGAGCTTCTCAGTGGGAGACGGAAGGGCTCAGTGGAATGTATGAATGTTGGCACTACAACTGGTAAAAGGAGAGAGCTTGCTGATAAGATGGAGTGGAGAAAGGTACATATACTTTGTGTACATGAGACCAAGTGAAAGGGAAGCAAGACTAAAGACATTGGAGGTGGGTTCAAACTGCTTTACTATGGCATAGATAATAAGTTAAATTATATAAGCCTAATATAGTGAGAGAACTGATGCCAAGAGTGTGGTGTAATAAACTGATAGAGATGAATGTAAAACTGGAAGTTGAGGAGGCAATGATAAATGTCATCAGTGCATACACTACACAGGTGGGATGTGATATGAGTGAGAAAAAATTTTTTTGGAGTGAGAGACAAAGTGGTAGTGTCTGTTCCAAAAGAAGAAAGATTAGACTTGACTTGAACGGACCTTAATGGGCATGTAGATGATAGGAACAGGGATGATGAGGAGGTGATGGGTAGTTATGGGGGCCAGGAGAGAAATGTGGAAGAACAGATTGCAATTTCACTACTGTGAAATCTACAACATTGGTAAATGCATATGTTAAGAAAAAAGTGGAATACAGGGTAACATACAAGAGTGGTGGAATGTGTACTCAGGTGGACTATCTTCAATCTGAGGGAATTAAGGACTGTAACGGCTTTGCAGGGGATAGTCTAGCTAGACAACATTGGATGGTGGCCTTCATAATGAATTTTATGGTACAGAAGAATGAAATAAGATAACTCATTGAGAACTGATTAGATTGTGGAAGTTGACCAAGGAGGATGTATGTGTGAAATTCAGAGAAGAGGTGAGGCAGGTACTGGGTAATGGTGAAGAGCTGCAAGGTAATTGGTCAGCTTTTGCAGAAGTGCAAACAGAACCTGCTAGGAAGATATTTAGCATGACTTTAGGACAGAGAAAGAAAGATAAGGTAACTTGGTTGTGGAATGAGGAGGTACAGGAAAGCAACAAGAGAAAGAGGCTTGCAAAAAAGAATTGGGATAGTAAGACAGATGAGGAGAGTAGACAGGAATATAAGGAGATGATGCAAAGTGCAGAGGCTAAGGAATAGGTGTATGAAAAGCTAAACTCAAAGGAAGCAAAAAAAGGATTTTTAATTTACTGGCCAGACAGAGACACCAGACGGCGAAGGATGTACTACAAGGCTAGGGCGAAAAATGATGCAGCTGGAAATGTACTGACAAGTGAAGAGATTGAAGTAAGGACAGCCATGAAGAGGATGAAAAGCGGGAAAAGCAGTTGGACTGGATGATATTCCTGTGAAGGCATGGAAGTTTTCAGGAGAGATGTCAGAGGAGTGACTCACTATATTATTTAACAAGATCTTGGAAACTGAGAGGATGCCTAATGAGAAGAGGAAAATGTGTTTTAGTTCCAATATTTTGAAAACAAGTGAGATGTAAAGAGCTTCAACAACTACAGAGGCATGAAGCTGATAAACCACACCATGAAGTTATGGGATAGTATAGCAGAAGCTACGTTGAGAAGAGAGGTGATAATCTGTAAGCACAGATGCCATGTTTGCTTTTGAGAATGCTGTTGGAGAAGTATAGAGACGGTTAGATAGAGTTGCATTGTGTGTTTGTACATCTAAAAAAAGCTTATGACAGAGATGAACTGTGGTATTGCACAAGGAAGTCAGGAGTGGCAGAAGTAGGTGATGGTGGTGCAAAGTGGCGCAAGCAATAAGGTAAACAGGTATGACCGACTGGTTAAAGGTAAATGTGGGACTGCACGAGGGATCTGCTCTTAGTGCTCCTATTTGCTGTGCTGATGGACAGCTTAAAGGATGAGGTTAGACAAGAGTCCCCATGGACTATGATGTTTTGTGAATAATGATGACATTGTGATTAATACGGAGCAGGTTGAGATGAGTCCAGAGAGGTGGAGGGGTGCACTGGAGAGAAAAGGCATGAAGATGAGTAGGAGCAAGATGGTGTTCAAGTGTGCAAAGAAAAGAGAGGGTGGGGGAAAGGTACAGTTGCATGGAGTAGAGGTAGGCAAGGTAGAGAAGTTAGGATATGTAGAATCAACTATCCAAAGCGATGTGCTAAAGAGGGTGCAGGCAAATGAAGAGTAGCAGAAATGATCTGTGACAGAAAAGTATCTGCAAAAATGGAAGGGGAAGTTTACAGGACGGTAGTGAGACCAGAATTGTTGTACGATTTGGAGATGTTGCCACAGATAAAAAGACAGGAAGCAAAGCTGGCGATGACAGAGCTGAAGATGATACAATGTTAGAGATGGAACTGCCAGGCAGAAGGAAAAGAGGAAGGCCCAAGAGGTGGTTTATGAATGTGGTGAGGGAGATCAGGCAGGAGGTTGGAGTGACCAGGAAAGATGTGGTAGATGGAGTTAGATGGAGACAAATAGTCAGCTGTGGTGACCGCTGACAGGAGCAGCCGAAAGAAGAAAAAGATGAGTGTACTCTGGTGGGCCACCCAGATATATTTGCCCATCATTTATAAAAAGTCTGTCTGGGAGAATGATGCCATAAACGATCGATTAACTAGTAGTGGAAGAAGTGCATACTGATGGTCAACATGCTCTGCAGAGAAACACATCTTTGCACAGTGAACGGCCTATTCTTTAAAAGACCCAGGAACATTAACTCCTAAAACTCATATCGCATGGATCCATGCGGCAACACAGCATTGGTCAATGACTGATTTTCAAAGGTCAATTTTTAAAAATTTTAAATAATAATAATAAACTACTGCTTTATACAGCTTTTTCTTTGCTCATATGAACCATTTTCCCCTCTGATATGTTTGCATAGTTTGTTAAAATGAAATAAAATTCACTCCAGCTTATTGCCTAGTTTATCACTGTGAGTATATTTCACACCTGTGGGAAACACAGAACAAGCTGGTACACTAAATGCTAGGTCAATGTGGCAAGTACAACATAATTTATAAATTATCATGAAATTATTGTAAATTGTAGATATTTAATTAGGTAATACAATTTAACTACATTAATTTTACCATTATCAGGAAAATATTTTAAAGCTGTGAATTATGAGTTGCCATTTGCTACCTACCTGGTATTATTGATTGGCAAAGTATAGTCCTTGAATATCCAATAGTTCCTAGTAATGTACAGTCATGGCCAAAAGTTTTGAGAATTACATAAATATTGGAAATTGGAAAAGTTGCTGCTTAGGTTTTTATAATAGCAATTTGCATATACTCCAGAATGTTATGAAGAGTGATCAGATGAATTGCATAGTCCTTCTTTGCCATGAAAATTAACTTAATCCTGAAAAAAACTTTCCACTGCATTTCATTGATGTCATTAAAGGAGCTGCTGAGATCATTTCAGTAATCGTCTTGTTAACTCAGGTGAGAATGTTGACGAGCACAAGGCTGGAGATCATTATGTCAAGCTGATTGGGTTAGAATGGCAGACTTGACATGTTAAAAGGAGGGTGATGCTTGAAATCATTGTTCTTTCAATGTTAACCTGGTGACCTGCAAAGAAACGCGTGCAGCCATGATTGCGTTGCATAAAAATGGCTTCACAGGCAAGAATATTGTGGCTACTAAGATTGTACCTAAATCAACAATTTATAGGATAATCAAGAACTTCAAGGAAAGAGGTTCAATTCTTGTTAAGAAGGCTTCAGGACGTCCAAGAAAGTCCAGCAAGCGCCAGGATCGTCTCCTAAAGAGGGTTCAGCTGCGGGATCGAAGTGCCACCAGTGCAGAGCTGCTCAGGAATGGCACCAGGCAGGTGTGAGCGCATCTGCACGCACAGTGAGGCGAGGACTTTTGGAAGATGGCCTGGTGTCAAGAAGAGCAGCAAAGAAGACACTTCTCTCCAAAAAAAAAAAACACCAGGGACAGATTGATCTTCTGCAAAAAGTATGGTGAATGGACTGCTGAGGACTGGGGTAAAGTCATATTCTCGGATGAAGCCTCTTTCCGATTGTTTGGGGCATCTGGAAAAAGCCTTGTCTGGAGAAGAAAAGGTGAGCGTGTTACCATCAGTCCTGTGTCATGCCAACAGTAAAGCATCCTGAGACCATTCATGTGTGTGGTTGCTTCTCATCCAAGGGTGTGGGCTCACTCACAATTTTGCCCAAAAACACAGCCATGAATAAAGAATGGTACCAAAACCCTCTCCAACAGCAACTTCTTCCAACAATCCAACAACAGTTTGGTGAAGAACAATGCATTTTCCAGCACGATGGAGCGCCGTGCCATAAGGCAAAAGTGAGAACTAAGTGGCTCGGGGACCAAAACGTTGAAATTTTGAGTCCATGGCCTGGAAACTCCCCAGATCTTAATCCCATTGAGAACTTGTGGTCAATCCTCAAGAGGCAGGTGGACAAACAAAAACCCACTAATTCTGACAAACTTCAAGAAGTGATTATGAAAGAATGGGTTGCTATCAGTCAGGATTTGGCCCAGAAGTTGATTGAAAGCAGCCCAGTCGAATTGCAGAGATCCTGAAAAAGAAGCGCCAACACTGCAAATACAGACTGTTTGCATAAATGTCATGTGATTGTCGATAAAAGCCGATTTTTTTTTTTCATACGATTGAAACGTATGAAGTGCTTGTAATTATATTTCAGTACATCACAGAAACAACTGAAACAAAGATCTAAAAGCAGTTTAGCAGCAAACTTTGTGAAAACTAATATTTGTGTCATTCTCAAAACTTTTGGCCACGACTGTACTTTAGAGTAAAGACTGATTACAGTTAACAGGGCTGTTGTAGTAAAGCACTGTGTTTCATCTGAAGGAAACTGACTTCATTTTATTGCCACATAATGTTGCTGAGCCTAGACATGAGCAACTGAAGCAACCCCAGATTATAACACCATGTCCAGTGGACACTATGCATGATGGGTGCATCGCATCAAAGCTTTAAAGCAGAATTAAAATAGACAGTTGTAACCAGATTCCTATAATCTCCTTTGCTTGGTGTAGGACCTCTAAAAAGGTTCCCAAAGAAACCACAGCTGGATGGAGAGTGATGTATTGCTATGCTGACAATTATGATTTAGTAAGTGTAGTAGCCCCTGGTCTATAACCTGGTGAAGTAGAATGAGGATATCTTATTGACAAAATGAATTCATCTTCCAAATGTGAAAAAGTTAAATGTAGAATACCTGCAGCGCTGACTGTAGTCACAAGTGCACAGCTAGAATATGGTGCACGTGCTCTTGTACTGTACATGTGCAGTTGTGTGGTGTTTTATGTAGTAACAGTATTTGAGGATTGTTTCCTTGTACACTGTTCACTGTACAAGCTGTATCCTGCTAAAATTACTATAAAAATCACTCACCTTGTAGCACAACCTTAGTTGCCGTAATTTTTTTTTTTCTGACCTAAATTTCATCAGCCAAACAATAAGTAGCACAGATTGTAGCACAGGAGGTAGAAGCCCATTTAGGACGGAGCCACTGTTAGCCGAGTGTAACTTACCTTGAGCTTTACAGCAGAACGCAGTTAACCACCTCAAATACACCCACAGCGGATCAGACGGAACTGTGGGGGTAAAACCCTGTCAGAAATATTGCAATGGAAAGATGATTAGTAGAGTCGGAGAGCTCAGCTCATCAATCAGCAACACTGCAGCACGGCTTCTTCTGCTTCTGGGAATGTGTGGAGGACCGCGACCGAGACGCTCACAGCGACACCTGCTGGAGGATTAGTGCACCCACATGGGAATTTACTCACCCTTGAAGCGCGCGTTTCTAAATAATGTACAGTCCAATAATCTTTAGTCAGTTTTTAGGATTATCTCAGGATGCTTAATGTAAGAGTATGAAACAAATAATGAGGTGAGATTAAGAGAACACGGAGAAAACAATAAGGGAACCAAAAAATTGTTAGCTTGGTGTATACTAATCAGGACAAATCCATAATCAATAGAACAAAGTATTTGGCCATGCAGAGAAATCTCTCTAAACATCTACGAGTTGACCATGTTCAGATCAAAAACTGATCTGTGAGCATCAGTGTAAACAACCAGAAGTCAAAGACTGTATTGAAAGTAAACGTTTTTGTGTGGAGTAATACCATATCTTTATTATTCATCCACAATAGGTTTACAAATTCACATAATGTCTAAAAAGGCATATTTTTAAAAAAAAAATCAGCTTTCTCTTCCCCGTGGTGTCTGCCATTGCTAACCCTCTGTCTATAACCACAAACATGCAATTCCACCCAGGGTGACAATACTTGAAGTTGATTGGTTGGTTCTTGTCTCACAAACTGCAGTATGCGTGCAGCATTATAAAAGTTGAGGTTTTCTCATCTCCCTGTGGTGTGTCACCACACACACACACACACACACACACACACACACACACACACACACGAGTGTCGCCATGATGTCACTCTTCATTGCAAGCATGCCCCCTATTTAAGATAATAAACTAAGGAGATGTACATCCTGTATACACACACAACTAGACTAATAATTTTTTTTCTGGATTATAGGTCAGCTTTTAATAATTTAATAAAAACAGTTGTAATAAACTAGTAGACTAGTTGTATAATAGTTGCATCACCAACCTTGGCATTTAAGGAACCACAACAGAAAAACACAGACAATTCGTCCTAAAACAATTATTTCCAGGAGGTAATCCTACTTCTAAACTCTTCTGCTGTTTCAATCAAAACCTCAATCAGATAATTAGCTTAATGTACAGTGACATCTGTGAATAAAGTGATGTTTGCATGACATTTGCTCCAGACATACCAGTTATAGCTGTAGTGATAAAGGAGAGCCCTACATTCACACAGGCCATCTGCTTTAAGCACAGCCCTGGAAGGACAGCAGGGGGTGCTATTCTACAAAAGACTAAACAATGGTTATGTGGCTTATGTGAGTACGAATGTGAAACAAATTACTTGTGTACAAATTTGTTGTTGATTATTTATTGAGATTCTCTCTCTCTCTCTCTCTCTCTCTCTCTCTCTCTCATATATATATATATATATATATATAAAGTGAACTAAACAAACATGAATATCACTGTGATACATTTGAATGGCTAGCCTGGCGGACAATTTCACCAAAGACTTTAACATGTTTGTTTTGTTGTTGTTGTTGCTCATACCGGCAAAAATATGGCAGTACAGCTTAAAGTAATAAATGCCCAGATCTCTGGCCTCATTTCAGGGTTTCCCCCCCTCTCACTCTTAAGTACTTGACCTCACTGCAGATTTTAAGGTCATACGTTTGACACTACAGTACATATCACCATGTTATAAACTGGTTAAGGTTGAATAACAAGCTGGATAGAATGTTATCTGTAAACAGATAATGTAAACGATGCTTTTTTGGGATTTCATAATAAACCTCACTTGTACTTCTTATATTTAAAATACATGAAAAAACAAACTTGTAACAAACTTTTGATTTGTAATAATGTCTAGATGGTGTTCATTTTATTTCTCTTTTTCCTCTTCGATTAATTTTCTTTTCTTCTCTCCAGTATGAGTGCGCTGGTGTTGCCGGAGATTTCCGCTTTGTGCAAAACACCTTCCGCACTCGGAGCACTGATACGGCTTCTCTCCAGTGTGAGTGTACTGGTGTTGTCGTAGACTTATTCTTTGGGTAAAACTCTTTCCACACTGTGAACACTGGTACGGCTTCTCCCCTGTGTGGATGTGCTGGTGGTGTCGGAGACCGTTCCTATGTGAAAAACTCTTCCCGCACTGCGAGCAGCGATACGGTGTCTCTCCGGTGTGAAGGTGCTCGTGTTGTTGGAGAGTACTTTTATGTGCAAAACTCTTTCCACACACTGAACACTGATGTGGTTTCTCTCCAGTGTGAATGAGTTGGTGCGTCTGAAGATTATGCTGGCTCGTGAAGTTCTTCCAACACACGGAGCAGTAATAAGGCTTCTCTCCCACGTGGATACGCTTGTGCCTTTGGAAATAACTTTTTCGACTAAAACATTTTCCACACTGGGAACAAGTGTATGGTTTTTCTCCTGTATGGGTTTGCTGGTGCTCGTTCAGCAGATGCTTTTCATTGTAGCTTTTACCACACTGGGAGCAGAGAAATGATTTTTCTCCTGAGTGAATCCGTTGGTGTTTTTGGAAGTTACTCTTCTGACGGAATCTTTTTCCGCACTCCGAACAAGCATAAGGCTTTTCTCCTGTGTGAATGTGTAGATGCTCTTCGAGATTACTCTTTTGACTGAAACTCTTCCCACATTGTGAGCACTGATACCTGTTCCCTCCTGCGTGAGTTCGTAGGTGTTTTCTAAGATTACTCTTCTGACTGACAATCTCCCCACACTGTGAACACTGATGAACTTCATTTTCAGCTGGTTTGCGAAAACTGTTAGTGTGAACCGTACAAGATGAGCTTTGGTGAATACTGGAGCTTTCTGGGGGTTCCAGATCTTCAGGTTTAATATCGTCTGACTTCATCCTTGTTTTTCCCCGTGACGTGGAGGTAAAACAGAAGCCTTGGAGCCTAGATCTCAATAGAAAAGATGGTTAACATATTTTCAAGAAAACGCATTATTCCTTTAAAGTCACTGAAAACACATCACTGACACACACAAACACAGATGTTGTGTACATTAAACATCACTGTAGGAACATAACATTTGAGGAATCTTTCACTGTGTAACTCACTGGACAAGCTGTATGTGGCTGAAATGACAAAAAAAAAAAATCCCTCGCCTTGTAACAATACCTCAGTTGCCTTAATTATTAACCACCTCAAATTCAACAAGCAAACAATAACAAGCTGCACAGACTGTAAGTAGAAGCCCATTTAGGACGGAGCCACTGTTAGCCGAGTGTAACTTACCTTGAGCTTTACAGCAGAACGCAGTTAACCACCTCAAATACACCCACAGCGGATCAGACGGAACTGTGGGGGTAAAACCCTGTCAGAAATATTGCAATGGAAAGATGATTAGTAGAGTCGGAGAGCTCAGCTCATCAATCAGCAACACTGCAGCACGGCTTCTTCTGCTTCTGGGAATGTGTGGAGGACCGCGACCGAGACGCTCACAGCGACACCTGCTGGAGGATTAGTGCACTCACATGGGAATTTACTCACCATTGAGGCGCGCGTTTCTAAATAATGCGATGATCTTCAGTCAGGTTTTATTATCAGTCAGGATTATGTCAGGATGCTTGTGTTTCGGGTCTCCTCTTATTTCTGACAGAAGCCACTCCTGAAAGTAACAAGCCACTGATCAGGCAGCACTTTTATTCTTTTACACACACACACACACCTCAAAACATACAAAGCAATGAAGAGAAGCAAATACATGAATAAAAAAATACATCACTAAGAAAATAAACTCCATAAGGATTAAAGTTATAATGATTATGTATCTAGTCTGTTTTAAATTGTAATTAGTATTATACGTTCTAAAATCTACAGCATTTAAGCCTCACTCCTTCTGAAGCTGATACAAAATAATTACTTTTTATAATTACAGTATTTACTTGTTTGTGACACATCATGGTTTAGTCTCACAAATTAATCCAAAAAGTGCCAAGAGGGGAAAAAATGAACAAAATCACCTCTTTATTTCCAGTTTTATGACCCAGGCTATTTGTGGTTAATGACTGCTGTAGGCCCCTCAAACACCTCACACGCATAAGAATCACAAAGCTAACAATGCAAGTAGACTTGAATTCTTCATACCCTGGTGTGAAAAGATGTTTACCCCTTACTCATTTATTTTTTTGGCAAATATTTGTCACACTTTAATATTTCAATTCAAATAAATTAAATTTATTCAAAGATAACAAGTAAACATGCCATGCAGTTTTTAAATGGAGGTTTTTATTATGAAGGAAACATAAAATCCAAAACTACATAGCCCTGTGTGGAAAGAGTGTTTGCCCCCCAAACTTAATAACTGGTTGGGCCACTCTTAGCAGCAACAATTTTTCGATAACTTGAAAGGAGTATGTTACAGCGCTGTGGAGGAATTTTGACCAACTCATCTTTGCAGAATTATTGTAATTCAGCCACATTGGAGGGTTTTTGAGCATGAACCACCTTTTTAAAAGGTCATTCCACAGCATCTCAGTTTGATTCAGGTAAGACTTAGAGGCTAGGCCACTCCAAAGTCTTCATTTTGTTTTTCTTCAGCCAATCAGAAGTGGAGTTGCTGGTGTGCTTTGGATCATTGTTCTACTGCAGAACCCAAGTTCGCTTCAGCTTGAGGTCACAAACTGATTTTACACCACAATAACGGGACACACCTTCCAAAAAGTTCAACTTTCATCTCGCCAGTCTACAGAGTATTTTCCCAAAAAGTCTTGGGAATCATCAAGATGTTTTGTGGCAGAATAGAGACAAGCCCTTGTGTTCTTTTTGCTCAGCAGTGTTTTCCGTCTTGGAACTTTGCCATGCAAACCATTTTTGCCCAGTCTCTTTCTTATGGTGGAGTCATGAACACTCACCTTAACTGAGACAAGTGAAGCCTGCAGTTCTTTGGATATTGTTGTGCGGTCTTTTGTTACCTCTTGGATGAGTTGTCACTGCGCTCATGTTCCATGTTTTTGCCATTTGTAGATAATGGCTCTCACTGTGGTTCACTGGAGTCCCAGACTTTTAGAAATGGCTGTATAACCTTCTCCAGACTGATAGATCGCAAATATTTTCTTTCTCATTTGTTTTTGAAATCCTTTAGATCTTGACTGATGTCTACCTTTTGATGATATTTTGGTCTACTTCACTTTGTCAGACAGGTCCTATTTAAGTGATTTGTGGCAGTAATCAGATCTGGGTGTGGCTAGAGAAATTGATCTCAGGTGAGTTAAGTTTTAACAGGGGGGCAAACACTTTTTCACACAGGGCTATGTAGTTTTGTTTTTTGTTTTCCATTAATAAAAGAAACCCTTCATTTAAAAACTGCATGATGTGTTTACTTGTGTTATCTTTGAATAATATTGAAATTTGTTTAATGATCTGAAACATTAGTGCGACAAACATGCAAAAAAGTAAGAAATCAGGAAGGGGCAAACACTTTTACACCACTGTACACCCACCAGGTGTTCAATGCAACAGTCCACACATTTCTCTCAAATTTTAAATAAACATGTTCATCACTTCATAGTATTAATTAGAAAATAATCTGTAACAGCCAAATTACTTACCCAATATAATTCTGGTTTTGCATTAAATGATAAATGGAGAGGAAGAACAAAACTTGTTGGACTGGAGGTGAAGAGAAGGCTCGTCTCAGTTTTCATGGTAATTTCACAGGACATCTTTATAAGTAGACATTTAGTTAATGTAGACTTCAGTTGTCTGGCTTAAAGGCAACATTTCCACATAATCTTACATAATTTTTGTGGTCAATGAGACATGACCAAGTCATGATAAAAGAGATGGACATGACAAAATGGATCAGCTGAAAGACAAGTCATTATAACTATGTGTTACATCCCAGTCTGGGTTCTATTTAAAAGGTTTGAAAAAGTGAACCACAGTGGTGTTATAATGGCAGAAGGAATGAGAGAAAAGTGCTAGCTTGAGAATCAGTGAGATTGTACTGCTGTGCACAGACATACACATGAGCAAAAGACCCCAGCCCAAATAATAACTTAAAGATATCTGTATTTAAAAATGGACTCAACTACAAAAAAACAAAACAAAAAACAACAACAACAATACGGGCAACTTTTCTGAATATACAGTAGGATTATCTGCAAAAGCTGATATGTACCCTAACAGCGAGTTAATCAAACCAAACCATAAAGCATCGGGAATCGAAGACAGTTGGAGACAAATGGAAACTGTACTGCACCGTACAATATTAGAATGTTACAAATCACAATCTCTCGTCCTCAGCACACCAAAAGCCTCGTCCATATGCCCCTGCCTTCTCATGGTCCTTTCCAGTTTATAAATGGTTTCTGGGAGATGATGCCACTCAGTGCAGGAGTGACCATGTGGAAAAGAGCTGCTGGAGTAGAGGCAGTCAGAAAAGGTGGAGTTTGGAGTGGTGCGACCTGGACACAAAACGCAACAGGGCACACCAACACATACAAAACATGTAGATTGCTCAACATCTTGGTTCGAATCATAACATTCCTCCCCAACTAAAATTTTAACTCTACATTCACCTTAACTTAATTTAAAACACAACACCTTTTTGCCTAACAGCAAAAGAAGTCATCAGCAAGTACACAAAGGGTTCCCTTTTTATGAGAAACCAGCAAACCCTGAACAATGAGAGACCAACACATTAGTTCTTGGTTGGTGTTACAGATGTGCTGAAGGAAAATTAGGGGATTTTGATCTGTAAAAATCTGCACAGGAAATGAACTATTACCAACATATACTTTGTATGTGCTGTAAAGCCATTAATGATGCTAGGGCTTTTTTCCACAATCGTGCTATAGTTAAGCTGATTGTTCAAAGATGTCTTGGAGAAATAACAGATAGGGTGTAAGGGAAAAATGATATACAAGTATATACTACATTATACTGTGCTCTACTGTATTGAATCACTTCAAACCAGATGTAGACATGCACTTAAATCTCCTTCTGAATTATTATTTGTTTAAAGATGTCTTAAATTACGACGCTGTCTCTTGTTCCATTTAATCTTATTTTAATCACTTATTACTCATCTGTAAGGGAAAATTGCTGACATCCATGATCTCTTGGTTATTCGTGATATTTTCTGTTGGACGGGACACTCTGTCTCTGTCCTCATGTGATAAGGATATTTGCTGTGTGCAAGGACGAAAACGGCATCAAGAGGTCAAGAGCATGCGTACTCTGTTCCTATTTCTCCGGCCTTCTTTAGTTTTTCTTTGGCCTTCTCAGTTTACAACTGATTATTTTCTTCAATATGCAGTACTGGCATTTGGACTCTGAAATGCGTTTGCTACCTTTCATGAGATTCATGAACCTTTTCTTTGAACAATCAGCTTAACTATAGCGCGATTGTGGAAAAAAGCCCTAGCATCATTAATGATCTGATCATTTTGATTCATACACATTTTCTCGCATGTTAAAAAGGCGCTATATAAATAAACCAGAATTGAATCGAATAACATTGCTTGTACTCAACAACTTTACTTATGGCACAGAATAAACTTCAGGCAGATATTTAAGTACTGCCAAAGTTTCAATAAATTCTGTCCAGCTGTCGACTTAAGATGTGCCCAGTGTTTGACGAATAGAGCATTTTCTTCAATGCATAAAACAAAAATATAATTCAAAGAGCGAGTCCTGACCAATGTACAGAAAAAAAACATTTTATGTAGACCAAGTGCAGACTAGACCAGACCAGGCTGACTAAAATAATTTTGTGCGATTAATCCAACTGGCACATAACCGCTTATAACGTCCTCTTAACATTTTGAATTCATTTATGGCACAGGTTGAATTTCAGGGAAATACTTAAGCAAATGTTCCATTATGTTCTGTCCAACCGGTTTTGTGTGATGTTGTGACAAAATATGGCAGGACAGATAGATATACATACAAACAGAAAATTTTCTTACAGACAAAACGTCGCTTTTATTTATATAGATCTCTTGTGGAGCAAGTAGTAGCCAAAGCACTGGAGACATCAGCTCTGACACCATACCATCACTTTTTTTGTTCCAACAGTCTTGGAGGGATCTATCCAGTGTGGGTTAGTGTCAGACCAATAGCGGTGGTTTTGTTTGTTAACTTCACCATTCACATAAAAGTTTGCCTCATCACTGAACAAAATCTTCTGCGTGAACTGAGGGTCCTGTTCCAATTTTTGTTTTGCCCATTCTGCAAATTGTGTGCGCCGATCTGGGTCATCCTCGTTGAGATGCTGCAGTAGCTGGAGTTTGTAAGGGTGCCATTTGTGAGTAGCTAATATCCGCGGAAGGGATGTTCGACTAATGCCACTCTCCAGTGACATGCGGCGAGTGCTACGCTGTGGGCTCTTGCTGAATGAAGCTAGGACAGCCACTGATGATTGTTCATTAGTGACAGTTTTCATGCGTCCACATTTTGGCAAATCCAACACTGAACCAGTTTCACGAAACTTAGCAAGCAGTTTGCTAACTGTAGCATGGGAGATGGGTGGTCTCGTAGGGTGTCTTGCACTGAAATCTGCTGCAATGACCCGGTTACTGCGCTCAGCAGATATCAACACAATTTCGATCCGCTCATCACGTGTTAACCTCTTCGACATGTCAATGGCTGTGAACAAAGACAAACTTGTAAATAACTCATGAAGGAATAAAGTTACGTTAAAACCAAGCACACCATTGTTTTTCTTGTGAAATTCCCAATAAGTTTGATGTGTCACATGACCCTCTTCCTATTGAAAAAAACAAAAGTTGGATCCAAGATGGCCAACTTCAAAATGGCCACCATGGTCACCACCCATCTTGAAAAGTTTGCCCCCTCACATATACTAATGTGCCACAAACAGGACGTTAATATCACCAACCATTCCCATTTTATTAAGGTGTGTCCATATAAATGGCCCACCCTGTATGTATGTATATATATTTACAAAATTTCAACCCATGAAGAAAGAAAAAATCATAACTCACCAAAGACAAATTGCGACACGCTCAGCAGGCTCAACAGCGCTTATAATTGGCATCCTGCCTCGCAATTCGCGGCCCCACTTTTGACAGCAGGCTGGTCCCTGTCCAGCCTGAAGTAGCACTGGAACCGGCTGTCATCCAGCCACAGCTCCTGCACTAGCCCGTGATATTACCCAAGCCGCTGAAGGGCTTGTAGAATATCATGTACCCACAACAACCTCTGACGTCTTCTCCGCAGATAAAGCAATGCCACCCCAAACACAACAACTTGATCTTCCATCATGATGTGATTTTATAAGAACGAGCATAACAAACTTTTAATGCAATTCATTTCCCCAAAATAGGCCTACCATAAATTTGACCAATTGCATTAAACCTGCACTTTAAATAGCCCAGGAGAGTTTGTAATTAAAATAAATGTTATTAATGTTATTTGAATTAAAGACCAAGTCTAGTAAGTGATTCTAATAATGTTATAATAAGAATAAATACAGTGGAACCTTGGATTGCGAGTAACACGGTTTGTGAGTGTTCCACATGACGGGCAAAGATTTTTAATAAATTTTGACTTGAAAACCGAGCAAGTATTAGTTTATGAGTGCCGAGTATCATGTATCACGCATGTGCTCTTGTTTTGACACCGAGCGTCATGTGAGCACAACTGAGCCAATGATTTTTCTCTCTTGTACTGCGGAATTGTGGGTAATCGTCTCCCCTGCTGGGTCTTAGTGCTCGTCTCTTATTGGTATAATCAACATCTCCCTCTCTGTTTCAGCGTTTCTCATATGTGCGCGCGCGTAGTTCGACACCGACACACACACACTGACACACACACACACTCGTCTTTACACCCGCACACGGTGTGCACGCGTAATTTGACACCGACACATGCACACACTCTCTTGGCTTCACAAACGCACACACAGACACTCTCTGCTTTACACAGAAAACTCAGTCTGTCAGTTTCTGTCGCAATTCTTTTCAAAGGTAAGGTGCTGGTTCATTTGTGTTTTTTTTTTTACTTGATTTTTTTACATTGATTCCATTAGTATGAGCTCACGGGAGTGTCATTAGAGAGATTTCTTTTCCCTCTCCGTTAAAACAGCGTTTCCATTGTGTGCGTTTGTTGTGAAACTTAAAAAATGAGGTGGGGGGAGGGAGGAGGAGTTTTACTGTGTAAAGGCGAGGCGAGGGAAGGGGGTAATTCCACACAAATACAAATACACGGCACCTGCGCACACAAACGGAAACACTTATCTGTCCGGATTTATTTATATTTATATATAAGGTAAATTTGTTTGCATGTTAATTTGTTTTATTTTTACTTTATATATTGTATCAATTATTTTGATGTACTTATTCTTTTGGGCTGTGGAACAAATTATTTGAGTTTTGGAATACGAGCCCGCTTCCGGAACGAATAATGTTCATAATCCAAGGTTCCACTGTATAATATAATAAAATAAATATAAAATTAGACTAGCAATTCACAATGAACAGAAACCACACCATACAAATGGCTTATAATTTGTTTATTTCTACAATACAGTTGTTTCTATCAATCAATTTCTAGTTTTTTTCCACATTTTGGTCAGTCTCCACAAGATCAACAAGCTTGATTGCTTTGCGGCCCCTTTAAATACAAGAAAGGTATTCGATCTACGTCAGAGCGACGACAGCGAAATGTTATGCTATCGCCGCGTTCGGTGTGAACACAGGGTAATGATAATGGTGGATAACGTAGGCCTGTGGTGACCAGCACTGACTGTTGCTTGGTCATGGCTTCATAAAAACTCAGTATGCCGTCATGACATTTGATTAAATTCAATTAAATTAAATGGTCATTGTCACCAAGCAGCTTTACAGAATCAAAAGAAAATTATGGAAGTTTGTATCAATTAGATTGTCCCTAAAAAACAAGCAGAGGGTGATGTTGGTAAGGAAAAACTTCCTGAGATGGCAGTAGCAAAAAACCTTGAGAGGAACCAGCCTCAACAGGGTGATGATGGATAGCAGGAATTATTTTGCTGTCTTATTGTGTTATGCAGCTGGAGGTTCAATATAAAAGATGTCCAAGTTAATATGGATTCCAGTTCATTATAGAAGGGTTATGTCGAACGTAGGAAATTCCTGTCCTGACTACGAAGCGACTACAGCCACAAGTCCTCACGACATTTAGTGTTAAACCAATAAAACCACATTGCATGAAGTGCCTCAAGCGTAGTTGTATAACCTTAAAATTTAAAACATTTGTAATAATCTGTTCCCCCACTTCAAATTTTTTTCCTGTGCCCATGTTCTGGTTGGAACTGTACCATATCCTCAACCTTTACGGGGTGAATGAGTTCATGCTGCTGAACAGCTTGCTGCGTCTTAAAATTCTTCCCACGCTCTGAACAGTTATGTTTCTCAATAGTGCACTGGTGTCTTTGGAGATTAGCAAGATTGGCAAAACTCCCCCCACACTTTAAGCAATGTTGCAGCTTCTCTCTGTGAATGCGCTGGTGCTGTTGGAGAGTATTGCTTCGTCTAAAATGCTTTCCACAGTCCAAGCACTGATACGGCTTCTCACCTGTATGAATGCGCTTGTGCAGGAGGAGATTACTGCTTCGGCTAAAGCACTTTCCACAATCTAAGCATGCATAAGGCTTTTCTCCTGTGTGAATGCGCTGGTGTAGTTGGAGAGTACTGCTTTGGGTAAAATGCATTCCACAATCTAAACATCGATATGGCTTCTCTCCTGTGTGAATGCGCTGGTGATGTTGGAGACTATCGCTTCGGCTAAAACACTTTCCACAGTCCAAGCACTGATACGGCTTCTCTCCTGTGTGACTGCGCTTGTGCTCTAGGAGAGAACTGCTTCGTCTAAAACACTTTCCGCAATCTAAGCATGCATAAGGCTTCTGTCCTGTGTGAATTCGCTGGTGTATCATGAGATCATGACTCCTGATAAAACTCTTCTCACACTGTGAGCACTGGTACGGCCTCACTCCAGTGTGAAGGTGCTTGTGTTTTTGGAGACTACCACTTCGACTAAAACACTTTCCACAATCTAAGCAGGCATAAGGCTTCTCTCCTGTGTGAATGCGCTGGTGTTGTTGGAGAGTACTGCTTTGGGCAAAACGTGTTCCACAATCTAAGCACCGATACGGCTTCTCTCCTGTGTGGATTCGTTGGTGGTTTATGAGATCACGATTCTTGGTAAAACTCTTTCCACACTCTTGACAGTAATAGGGTTTCTCCCCAGTGTGAACGCAATGGTGTCCTCTGAGAGATTTCTCTCGATTAAAACCCTTCCCACACTTTGAGCACTTGTACAGCTTTTGTACTGGTTCAGTCTGCTGGTGCTTTTTGAGAATGCTCATTTTACTGAAACTCTTCCCAGAACGTGGAGAATCTAGATTCTGTTTTTGCATGCATCTGTGAGAGGTGTTAGAGTGGAAAGGCACAGTTGAACTGTGGTAGTTACTGGAGCTCTCTATGGGATCCAGAATTTCTAATTTAATCTCCTCTGACTTCACCATAGCTGGAGTTCCTGTAGAGGGAAAATATAACATTAAGAAGGAAACGCAGAAAAACAAAGAAAACAGACAGAAAACTCAATGACTCCATTATTTTAACAAATAATCACAAATACATTTATAAACTGAAATTCAGAGCTAGGGGTAGGGACACGATCTCAAACTCTCACATTGAGGTAAATTGTAACGTTCAATTCAATTCAGTTTTATATGGATAGTGCTTTTAACAGTTGTCAATGTCACAAAGCAGCTTTACACAATCAAAAGAATTATTTAAGTTTGTGTGAAATGTGTACGAATCAGAATGATAAGATGAGCAAGCCAAGGACAACGGCAAGGAAAAACTCCCTGAGATGGTAATAGGAAGAAACCTTGAGAGGAACCAGACTCAACAGGGAACTTATCCTCATCTGGGTGAAACAGATAGCAGGGATTGATATGCATCATACTGTGTGAGACTGGAAGTTCAGTATAACAGGAGATGTGTTTAAGTTAATATGGAGTACACTATAGGAAACTCCAGTCCTGAACCATCGAGCAACTGCAGTCATGACTCCTCAGCGAAACAGCTGTCAGCTTCAGCCGAGGCCAAAACTGTCTTTGTGGAAAAGTGGAACCGTCCACAGTCACCACACGCATCACAGACAGACCACATGGGACATTTTTCATACAATGCAAGGCATTGCTGACAGAAAGAGGAAGATTGTTTTATTAGCAGCAAATAAAAGAAAACAACATTGACTTTGATTAATTACTTGATAAAAATAAGCCACATACGTTCGTCACTCAATCATTGTGCTTTAAAATTTTCTGTTTGATTTTTCCCCACTGGTAAAGTTGGTTTTTAACTTTAGTTTTTTTTTAAAAACGGTTTTCTGCCACCCTTCCCTTAATCACATTCTATAAATGTGTAAAATTGCAGCAATCCACCAGACCTTTGCTCCAAACCCAACCCCTACAGGAGAACTTTAGGACCTCCCCCCCCTTAACAGAATTCTCAACCTGAGATCATCAGTATATCTCATCCTCCAATGCCACCCCCAGTTGATTAGACCCAATCCCTTCTACAATGCTCCAGGCCATCTCACGATACTTTTACCAGCAACCATTCCATATCATCTGGTCATGTTCCTGCTACTTTTAAAAAGGAAAGTGTCAGAAGTATTTATTTAGGTTTCATTTTGTTCACAGGATTTTTGACAGAGATCTGTTTCCATATGTGAGGTGTCGGTGTATGAAGTACCAGATGATAGTTGGTGATTACTGAAGCTGTCTGTGGATTCCACATTCTCACATTTAATCTCTTCTGACTTCATAATCATTGGAGATCCTGTGGAGGGAAATATAAAATATAAACAACAGTAGACTACAGAACACCACTCATTAACAACAGGAAAATCAACGGGTTAAAATTTTTTTTTAAAGCAATCATTAAATCTGAATTAATTTCAGAGCAACACAAACATTTCTGTCTGTAAACTGACAAAGGAGTAACGATATACAAAAGTCACGGGACAGTGTGTACCTTGGTTTTGAAGTGACGGCTCAATGAAAAATTATTTTATTACATTTTACTTATTATAAAATCAAATGCATGAACATATGAACTTGTACCAACATGTAAAACCTGGTAAAACTGCCCAAGTTTGGCATGAAGAGTCTACTACACAGCTGCAGGACTCACTCACTCACTTATTGTCTATACTGCTTTATCCTGTATTCAGGGTTGTAGGGTGCCTGGAGCCTATCCCAGGAGACTTGGGGCACAAGGCGGGGTACACCCTGGACAGGGTGCCAATCCATCGCAGGCAGCTGCAGGACTGTTTTTTCAAAATAGAGACTGGAAGTAATTTGCACAGAGTACAGACTTGGAGGAATATAGCTTGTCTGTTTTGGCCTACAAAGTCTTCTGCACGGACACTGTCTTAACCACCAAGACCACCAATGTGTTCCCAAACCAAATGCCATGGCTTGACAGGAATGTGCAGTTTCTGCTTAGGGTGAGGAACACTACCTATAGGTCAGGGGATATCATGATAATCATGCAGTGTGTTGCTTCAGAGATCTGGAATTTGTACTGGATTAAAAAGTCAGATGAAGTTTATTTAAAACATAATGTTGCAAGACAGCTAGAGAGATAATCTGGATTACAGTGCCATGAAAAAGTATTTGCATTTCATGAATTTTTAAGTTTATTTGTGCAGATCTTTTTGCATTTTGTGCTAGATTTAGTGAAGACAGAACACCATGGGACACCATAAACATTAGTAAGGAGAGTTTCAGTTAAAGTCTTCAGGCATTACTGTAAACCTGAGAACTCAAGAGAGTTATTCAAATTCAAATTTTATTTGTCACATACACAGTCATACACAGTACGATATGCAGTGAAATGCTTATACGACCACTCCGTGACCTTAAATATTTTTACAAATGGAACCTATAAAACAAGATTCCAGCAAAGTTTCAAAAATATATATATAAAATCTGAAGTATAATATAATATATTACAACTAACTTAAGTCTGTGAAAAACTTGAGGTAGTATTTTGAAAAATGAGATGAGGGGGATGAGAAAAGAAGTCCTTGAAGTGTGCAAATGTGCATATATGTGCAAATGTGCATTGACATAATTGTCTTTTCTGTGTGTGCAAAAAAATGCAGAGGTGTTTTAGTCCAGTGTATTGGTTTGATTGAGAGACCGTATCGCCTGCGGGAAGAAGCTCCTTCTCAGTCTCTCTGTATTGGCCTTGAGGGAGCGGAAGCGCTTCCCAGACCGCAACAGAAAGAACAGTCCATTGCTGGGGTGGCTGAGGTCCTTCATGATCTTCCTGGCCTTGGTCCAGCACCGCTTGCTGTAGACAGAGTGCAGGTCAGGGAGCTCAGTTCGGATGATGCGCTCAGCTGATCGCACCACCCTCTGTAAGGCTCGTCTGTCCTGCATGGTGCTGTTCCCTAACCAGGATGCGATGTTTCCCGTCAGGATGCTCTCTATGGTGCAGGAGTAAAAGTTCCTGAGCACCTTAGAGGGCAGTCTAAAGTCTCTCAGGCGTCTGAGGTGGTAGAGACGCTGTCGGGCCTTTTTCACCACGGTGTTGATGTGACAGGACCATGACAGGTCCTGCGTGATGTGAACACCGAGGTACTTGAAGCAGTCCACTCTCTCCACTGGGCTCTCGTTGATGACGGGGTCTGGTAGTTCCTCTCCTGCTTAGTGCTGAAGTCCACTATCAGCTCCTTTGTCTTACTGACATTTAGAAGAAGGTTGTTCCTCTGGCACCAGTTCTCCAGATTTCCAATCTCCTTCAGGTAGGCCGTCTCGTCGTTGTCAGAGATCAGGCCCACCACGACGGTGTCGTCAGCAAACTTGATGATGGTGGTGGAGCTGGTAGTGGCCGCACAGTCATGTGTGTACAGAGAGTACAGCAGGGGGCTCAGAACACAGCCCTGTGGGGCTCCAGTGCTGAGGGTGAGAGAGGCTGAGACGTGTCCACCCATCCTTACTGCCTGTGGTCTCCCAGTTAGGAAGTTGGAGATCCACTGACACAGAGATGAGCTGAGTCCCAGGTGCTCCAGCTTGGTGGTGAGTGTGGAGGGAATTATGGTATTAAATGCTGAGCTGTAGTCGATGAAAAGCATTTTAACATAATTCCCCCTTCTAGTGTCTAGGTGAGTGAGTGTTGTGTGGAGGAGATGAGAGATGGCATCATCTGTGGAGCGGTTCGGGCGGTATGCAAACTGTAGTGGGTCCAGAGTGTCGGGTAGTGAAGAGATGATGAAGTCTCTGACCAGCCGTTCAAAGCACTTCATCACCACTGATGTGAGGGCTACAGGTCGATAGTCATTGAGGGAAGCAGGATGTGGTTTCATCGGAACAGGAACAATGATGGACTCTTTGAAGCATGTGGGGATCACCGACTGAGATAAGGAGAGGTTGAATATCTCTGTGAATACAGGTGCTAGCTGATCTGCGCAGGCTCTGAGGACTCGACCTGAGATGCCGTCTGGTCCTGCTGCTTTCCTGATGTTCACTCTCTTGAAGGCTCTCCTCACGTCATGCTCGGAGATGATGAACGCGTTTCCGGTGCTGGCAGTGACTTCCTCTCTGCAGCCGTTAGCGCCGCTAGCATTAGCAACGCTAGCGTCTTTAGCTGCAGCCTCGAAGCGAGCATAAAAGGTGTTCAGCTCGTCTGCCAGAGTCATGTCCGCGTTCGTCATACCGGATGTTGGTGCTTTATAATCCGTTATTGTCCTTAGTCCCTGCCACAGGCTCCTAGAGTCACTCTGTTGGAGTTGTGACTCTAGTTTCCTTCCGTAGCGCTGCTTCGCCTCTTTAACCGCCTTCCGGACGTTATAGGACGCAGCCTTGTACTGGTTCATGTCCCCCGATGCAAGTCCCGCGTTGTAGGCAGCGGCGCGAGATCTCAGAGCGTCGCGGATGGTTTTATCCACCCACGGCTTCTGATTGGGAAACGTTCTGATGGTCGTTTTCTGTACGGTATCATCCGCTAGTTTCCCGACGAATCCCACGACCGCTTCCGTAAACATGCTGACGTCATCGGAGCTGTTCCGGAACATGTCCCAGTCTGCGTCATCGAGTGCGTCCTGAAGCGCGGCCACCGATTGGTCCGTCCAGCGCGCGACCTCCATCTGAACCGGAAGTTCCTGTTTAAGCCTTTGTTTATATTTTGGCATGAGGAAGATGGCGGCATGGTCGGATTTACCAAACGGTGGACGGGATTGTGCCTTGTAACCGTCCTTAACTGATGTGTAACAGTGGTCCAGTGTCCTTTCGCCCCTGGTTGGGCAGGTGATGTGCTGATAAAAGTTTGGCGCTGCACGTTTGAGGTTGGCACTGTTAAAGTCTCCCGCCACAATAAGCGCAACGTCCCGGTGTTGTGTCTGGTGCTGTGTGAGTGCCTCATGCAGCTCGCATAAGGCAGTGTCCGTGTCCGGCAGTAAGGCAGTGTCCGTTATTATAGAAGCCAAGGACAAATATCAGCAGCGCATAGAGGGCACCTTCGAAAATAACCCCTGAGGTAGGTGAAGAGGTATTAAAGCCCCAACAGACTACAAGAGCTCTCTAAAATACAGACAGCAACATCACCCATAGAGAACCAGACAAGGTGCCAGGCGGCACATTGAAGTCACGTGCTGATGAATTAGTGGGGTGTTTACCAATATTTTCAACCTGTTCCGGCAACAGAATGTAGTCCCCAAATGCCTCAAATCCACCACCATTATTCCCGTACCCGAAAAACAAACAGTAAAGTGTCTGAATAGTTATCTCTCTGTTGTCCTGACGCCAATTATTATGAAGTGCTTTGAGCCAACATCCTGACTGTTCTGGCACTGGCCTCTGGTGGTTTCCATGACCGTGGTCTCCACAGTCCCTGGGAGGACTAAAGAGGTTCCTAGATGGATGGATGGTGTTTGGATAGCGAACTGGTTCTGAACAACATTACAATGAAGGAGATTTTTGTGGACTATAGGAGAATAGCCAAGCTGGCTTTCTACACAAGAGATCTACTGTAGCAACATCATTAAGGATTCAAGTCAAGTCAAGTAGGCTTTTATTGTCATTCCAACCATATACAGTTAGTACACAGTGAAACGAAACAACGTTCCTCCAGGACCAGGGTGCTACATACATGTAACAACATAAATGTACAACATAAATTTTACATTTTTAAGTTACTCTAAAAGAAGAACTATCAATATCTATACAAAAATACAAAAATAGACAAAGTGCACGTGCAAACAAAGTGGTACATGACAGACACAACAATGTAAGACATAACAGTACTTTTTGATGAAGGATGAATTGAGGTAGTGGGAAGAGCAGCAGTAAACAGTTTACAATTTTGACAGAAGTATTGTGTGCAAATAGCAATAAATAGCAATAAATATTGTGCAAAAAATTGCGAGGAGCAGCACAGGTAGGTAGGTATGAGCAGATTGAGATGGGTGTGCATCAGTGTGATTGTGCATGTGTGTTTATCAGTTCAGTCCAGATGTAATTTAGTTCGTCTGAGTGATTTGTGTGTGTGTGTGTGTGTGTGTGTGTGTGTGTGTGTGTGTGTGTGTGTGTGTATCAGTCCAGTCCCTTTGTGTTTAGGAGACGGATGGCTTGCGGATAAAAACTGTTTCTCAGTCTGGATGCGAGTGCCCGAATGTTTCGGTACCTTTTTCCAGATGGCAGGAGGGTGAAGAGTGTGTGTGAGGGGTGTGTCCGGTCAGCCACAATGCTGGTGGCTTTGCGGATGCAGTGTGTGGTGTAAAGGTCTTCGATAGAAGGGAGAGAGACCCCGATGATCTTCTCAGCTGTCCTCACTATCCGCTGTAGGGTCTTGCGGTCTGACATGGTACAATTCCCAAACCAGACAGTGATGCAGCTGCTCAGGATGCTCTCGATGGTTCCTCTATAGAAGGTGGTGAGGATCGGTGGTGGAAGCTGTGTCTTTCTCAGCCTTCTCAGGAAGAAAAGACGTTGTTGGGCTTTCTTATGCAGAGAGCTGGTGTTGAGGGACCAGGAGAGGTTCTCCTCCAGGTGGACGCCCAGGAATTTTGTGCTCTTGACGATCTCCACAGAAGAGCCGTCGATGCTGAGCGGAGAGTGATCGCTCCGTGTCCTCCTGAAGTCAACAACCATCTCTTTTGTCTTTTCGACGTTCAGAGCCAGGTTGTTGTCTTTACACCAGTCCGTTAGCCTCAGCACTTCCTCTCTGTACGCCGACTCGTCGTTCTTGCTGATGAGACCCACCACGGTCGTGTCATCAGCGAACTTGATGATATGATTGGAGCTGTGTGTCGCTACACAATCATGAGTCAGCAGTGTGAACAGCAGGGGGCTGAGCACGCAGCCCTGGGGGGCCCCAGTACTCAGTGTGGTGGTGCTGGAGGTGTAGCTCCCGATCCGCACTGCTTGAGGTCTTTCGGTCAGAAAGTCCAGGATCCAGTTGCAGAGGGAGGTGTTCAGGCCCAACAAGCTCAGCTTCCCGATCAGGTGTTGGGGGATGATTGTATTGAATGCTGAACTGAAGTCTATGTACAGCATTCTGGCGTAAGTGTCTTTCTTTTCAAGATGTGACAGTGCCTTGTGGAGTGTGGTGGAGATGGCATCGTCCGTTGAACGGTTTGGACGATACGCGAACTGCAGGGGGTCCATTGAGGGGGGCAGCAGGGTCTTGATGTGTCTCATGACAAGCTGTTCGAAGCACTTCATGATGATGGGTGTTAGTGCAACAGGGCGGTAGTCATTGAGACAGGACACAGAAGACTTCTTCGGCACGGGGACGATGGTGGTAGACTTGAAACATGTGGGAACGACGGCGCTGCTCAGAGAGATGTTGAATATGTCGGTGAGAACACCTGCCAGCTGTTCTGCACATTCTCTGAGCACTCTGCCTGTGATGTTGTCTGGTCCAGCATCTTTACGTGGGTTGACTCTGCGTAGAGTTTTCCTCACATCAGCCGTGGTGAGACACAGCACCTGGTCGTTCGGCGGAGGGATAGTCTTCCTCGGCGTCACGTCGTTCTGCATGTCGAACCGTGCGTAGAAGTTATTCAGCGCATCTGGAAGGGAGCCGTCACTGTCACAGGAAGGTGATGAAGTCCTGTAGTTGGTGATGGCTTGTATACCCTGCCACATGCGCCGTGTGTCACCGCTGTCCCTGAAGTGATTGTGGATTCTCTGGGCGTGTGCGCGCTTCGCCTCTCTGATGGCCCGGGACAGTTTGGCCCTTGCTGTTCTTAGGGCCGCCTTTTCAGTAGTGCACGCACCTCCGCAGTAATCCATGGTTTCTGGTTGGTCACTGATGACGTGTACTCCTCCAAGTCGGTGTAGTCGCCGTAAGTTGCAGCCTCCCTAAACATGTTCCAGTCAGTGTTCTCGAAACAGTCCTGAAGAGCAGAGATGGCTCCTGCTGGCCAGGTTTTCACCCGCTTCAGAACCGACGTTGTCGGAATCCTTTCTTGTGAAATATAGCCACACTTTCGACCGTTTAATTTTAGACATTTTAACGAAAGTTAATTTAGCAAGTTAAGATCACCTGCTGACGTCAGAGCGAGTGTAACATTAGTTGCTGCATTCACGCGCATCTCGAATGGTCTCATTTCCCGATGATTTGTGCTTTTAATTTTTTTAATCTAATCTAATAAACAGTTAATCTACAAAAATAAAATGTACAGTAACATTACTGCAACAATGTTTTGGATTTGTATTATCAAAGCTTTCCGAAGTCTTCAAGATTTTCTAATTAAGGAAATAATTTATTTTTCCAATCATTTCTGACACCCCATGAATGCAGTATTTACATTTTACTAGCGATCATGTGTGTTGATGAATCTAATGCTTATTACAACTGTGTCATCATCAGAGCCCCAGAGAACAAATATATGAATCGACAGTTCAGACATTTAAGTGGCACCGAAATGAGGCACCGAAATTCGCGTTTTGTTTTGGTCCGGTACATACCGGTTATATAGGTACAATATATTTTATATATATGTTTTCGGTACCCAACCCTAGTCCTCGGTGATGCATTCCCAAAGAAAGAACTACAGCACAGCAGGCAGTAACACAACATAATGAGAAATGGTATTTTTGAGGTAAACCTCGCAGTCTACAGCCAATAAAATTGCTCCATACAAAATATTTGTTTTTTTTTCCTTCCTCAATTAACAGCATGCCACCAAAAAGAAATTGAACCCTGAGACAATTCAGCGAACAAAGTGATGACAATAATATTTTTTAACTACATCGTCATCGACTTCATCAACTGAAACTCTCCTTCCTGTGGGAGCCCATGGTGATCTGTCTTTACTAAATCTAGCACAAAATGCAAAAAAAATCTGCCCAAATAAACTTGCTTAAAAATTTAGAAAGGGGCAAATACTTTTTCATGGCACTGTAATGCCAACTGTTTCGCAACCCTATGTTTTAAATAAACTTCATCTGACTTTTTTGACCAGTACAAATTACAGACACAATTTAGTCGAGTCCAATTCCTCCCCGTCACTAGGGGGTCCCACATTACGCCTACTACTACCACCCAGTCGCGAGGGCCGAAGCCTATCACCTTCGAACCACGTGATGCCAGTCGACCGCATCTTTTTGAACTGCTCGCTCATGCACTGTTGGGGGCGGAGTAACACACTCTGAGGACAGCGCTATCCGCTCCTTCCACTTGCGTGAGCTCACAGAAGCCCTTAATTGATTGTAGAGCCGTGATTAATGTGGGAGCACCAATACCTCTCATCCCTCCCCTCTGAGAGTGCTCGGGCAAGTAGCTCTCTCTTGACCTTCGATTGTGAGAGGTTACAGCATCACCCGGGAATCAGACTCGCGATCTCCAGATGATGGAGTGAGCACTTGACCACTGTGCCACTCGGAGACCCACAAATTCCAGATCTCTGAAGTGATCAATGCACGTACTGAACCAGTCGTCCTGTACACACACCACTAGTACACACCATCAGTCTTGATTAGTCCTTGTGCCAAGTTTTCTGCACTATACAGTGGAAAAGTGCTACTAGAAGCCCCAGAAAGATGCACATCCCAAAGCGGCAACGTTTAAATGAAGCTGCAGTCCAACTAAACCTGCCTTAGTAATAAATCAAGACCAGTTTACAGTATAGACTTTCCTTACATCAAGTATATTTTATACAGTCATTTTTTCCCAATGGCGACTTTTTCCTTGCCATTAATGAGTTGAATTTAAGCCTAGGTTTCAGTAAAACTTCTTTGATTGTGAGCAGTGGTGAATGTTGTTTTTGTGAGAGTGTAGAAAGTACCTGGTGATATTTGATGAGTACTGGAGATCTCTGTAGGTTCCAAACTCTCACATTTAATCTTGACTGAATTCATCCTAGATGGATCTCTTGATGTTCTTGCAAAGGTAAATATAAGACATGTAGGAAAGAGGACAGCAGGAGACAGGACAACCCTCACCTGGAGAAGACAGAAGCAGAAACGCTCAATGGTTCAACTTTTTAAACAAACAAATTTAATGACCCTTTAATTTACTGTTAAATTCAGAGCTACACAACAGCTGTACACTGACTGTATCGTAACTGCTGCATTCTAGACAGAAGCGTATCCAACATGGGAAAAGAAAGAAAAATGGCTGCTGCTCTTTAGATTAAGCGAATAAACAGACCTAGAGCAAGAAAATCTCTGCCTGAAATAAAGTAAAATAATTGGTGGTCTGTGACAAACCGTGGATTAAAATAAACAAACGTCACCCAAGTGCACACTGTCAGGCCTGTCCCTGGACGATGAATAGCTGATCTGCTATCACCTAAATGAGAATGGCTTCTCTTTTGAGTCGGGTTCCTTCCTTCCTCTTCTTGTCACAACCGTCATCACTGGCACGATCATTACGATAAATCGATAGAGCTAAAATGTATACATTTGTTAATTTAAATATTAATTGTTCTCCTCTAGCCTAACTATGGTTTGGTTAAATTATTTAACAAATCTTTTCTGTAGTCATAAACAAATGTGCAATATATGTTACTAAGTCTAGTCTTTTAATTAAGTTTAATTTAATTCCACTTCATTTTTCCCATGTCCACTATTTATAATGGAAATTAACCATTAATTTTACAAAACTAATTAAATTTAATAAGAAGAATAACCGTATTTCTACATATTTATAACATTGTTTTTAATTGAAGAAAACGTGTCTCTTGGTAACATAACCCGTTGTTTATATCTCATAAATATCCTCTTGTGTCTTTCCCCTTTATTCCACACTTTCATATTAATAATACATTATTAGGGCCCAAGCACTATAAGGTGCGCACTATAACATGCTCAAAAACTCAGGAAACTTGGCAGACAGGTTGGAATCTGCTGCCATCAGGGTGCCTGAGAGTCTCGTGGCCCCCAGGGGCCCCCACACGAGATTTTGCTGCATAGCTCATACACACTTTCATGTAGGCACACATAACTCGGCACACATTTAGAGCTCATCGAGCCGAACAACTTTCGCACTGCATGTCCTGGACTCAACTCAACAGGAGGCCGGTTATTTTGGGTCGTTCGCATCACCCGATGGATTTTGATATATTTCTCCTTGGGAAATTATACAATCGCCACCAAACCGGGCCGAAGAAATCTAAAGACATTGAGGATGCAAAATTGCGGAGGGATTTTCGATATCTCAAACAGGCCAGCTGTGATAATGTCTTAAACGTACGCCAAAAAATGATTAATAACTTTCTGTGTGGCATTATATTGAGTGACATTATATTCAGTGACACCTTCTGTGACATCACATTGAGGAACATCATAGTGTGAGGCTTATTTTCCAGCATCTGCGGCCTATTGTACACACTTAAACATCACAAATGTTAACACACACACACAACTCACACACACATCACTAATGTTAATACACACAGACTCACACACCACACACACAAACAAGCACAAACACATTTTCTCATAACACACAGACTGACACATCCACACGTCACAAACCTCTCTGCCTCACTCTCACACACACAAAACACATCAGTAATGTTAATACACACAGACTCACACACCATACACACAAACAAGCACATTTACTCGTCACACACAGACTAACACATCCACATGTCACACACCTCTCTCCCTCACTCTCACACACACTAACGTGCTCACACACACACACACCATACACACACACCATACACACACACTATACACACACACACACACACACACACTAGCCCTGTATAGTTTGTGATGTGTGCAGGTTGTGCGGTGCGCCCGGGATGGCGATGGCACAGGGTGCTTGGGCCTGTCATTCAATTAATGTGCATCTTATATGACTTCTCTTCTGTATTTTCTCAAGTTATTATTTAAAAAAAAAAAAAAAAAGTTAGTTAACAAGCTGGAATGTAAACATGAGGTTTGGTTTCTGTGAGTTTTACTTGTTGTAGGCGGCAAAAATCTTCTCAAACAGCATATAATACAACATTTAAAAGCATGAATAACTATAATCAACCATTTATTTAAAAAATAACAACATCTCCATATTCTGTGAAGTGTTATTACAGTATGACTTCCAAATAATTGGATATCTACAATGATGTGCGAGGTAAACAGCAGCACTCCAGCCTGTGTAGCGCACTAGCATAGGAAGTAGAAGCCCATTTAGGACGGAGCCACTGTTAGCCGAGTGTAACTTACCTTGAGCTTTACAGCAGAACGCAGTTAACCACCTCAAATACACCCACAGCGGATCAGATGGAACTGTGGGGGTAAAACCCTGTCAGAAATATTGCAATGGAAAGATGATTAGTAGAGTCGGAGAGCTCAGCTCATCAATCAGCAGCACTGCAGCACGGCTTCTTCTGCTTCTGGGAATGTGTGGAGGACCGCGACCGAGACGCTCACAGCGACACCTGCTGGAGGATTAGTGCACTCACATGGGAATTTGCTTCCCCTTGAGGCGTCTTTTCTAAATAACGTACAATGATCTCCAGTCAGATTTTTATTATCAGTCAGGATTATCTCAGGATGCTTGTGTTTCGGGTCTCCTCTTATTTCTGACAGAAGCCACTCCTGAAAGTAACAAGCCACTGATCAGGCAGCACTTTTATTCTTTTACACAAACACACCTCAAAACCTACATGAAACGTAAGTATTGAAGAGAAATAAATAGATGTTAGGAGTCGAGTGTTTAGGTTGAAAACTTGGTATCAGTGTAAATCATTAGAAGACAATGACTGTATTGAAAGTAACATTTGTGTGTGTGTGTGTGTGTGTGTGTGTGTGTGTGGGTGGCATATGACCACATTGTTACTATTATTATTATTTCATAATACATATATGAATATGGTCAATCTGAATACATGAAAAAGACTTCTAAGAATGAAACAAAACTAGTTGTAATAAATTAGTATTCTAGCTGTAAATTAAAAGGATCACCAACCTTGGTACATTAATGTACCACAATGAACAGAGAAACACAGAGCAGTGATCCTAATAAACTTCATTCTAGTAGCTAATTATCTTTCTAAACTCTTCTGGCACTTAAAACAATTTAAAAGAGTTGCTATAAACTAAACTAAAATAAATTAATTAAGTAATCTAATTCATGCACAAAAAATATGTTTTAAGTTTAAAGTGATCCGACATGAACGTACGGTACAAGAATAAACCCAGGCAATTTTCACACTTTCTAGGGATTTCTAACAATGTCAGTAGACCAATTCTGCATACACCTAGCATGTGTTCAATGCAACACTCAATATATTTATCTCAAATTCCAGATAGACGTTCGCCACTTCATTGTTTTTATGGCCTAATTCATTACATATTATAGTTTCGATGTTGCATGAAGTAATAAATGCAGAAGAAGAAGAAGAAGACTTGCTGGACTGGAGGTCAGGAGAAACCTTGTCTCATGTTTCAGTCTCATTTCACGGGATGTTTTTATAGGTAGACATTTTAGTTAATGAGAATTGACTGGCTTAAAGACATTTCCTCATGGTCTAATATAATGAGGTAATTTTCAGAGGACAATTAGACAGGCCCAAGTCAGGACTAAAGAGACAGACATAACAGAATGGATCAGCTGAAAGACAACATTCTATTTAAAATGTTTGGAAAAGTTGACCACAGTGGTGTTATAACTGGAGAAGGCATTTGTCTCAAAAGTGCTAGCTTGAGAACCAGCCAGATTGTACTGCTGTGCAAAGATCCATGTCAGCAAAAGACACAGAAACATTGTTGAGGAATGTTACTTTTTAAAGTAACTAATTATATTACAAAATCACTGTCATTAATAAGTAATCAGTTAAATTATAGTATTATTATTATTATTTTTTTTTTTTTTGGATTTTTCCCCGATTTTCTCCCTAATTTAGTCGTGTCCAATTCCTCCCCGTCACTAGGGGGCTCCCACATTAAGGCTACTGCTACCACTCAGCCGGGAGGGCCGAAGACTATCACATGTTTCCGCATCTTTTCGAACTGCTCGCTCGCGCACCGTTGGGGACGGCGTAACACACTCGGAGGACAGCGCTATCCGCTCCCTCCGCTGCGCGAGCTCACAGACGCCCCTGACTGACTGTAGAGCCGTGATTAATGTGGGAGCACTATGTACCTCTCATCCCTCCCCTCTGAGAGAGCTCGGCCAATCAGCTCTCTCTAGACCTCCGGCTGCGAGAGGTTACAGCACCACCCGGGATTCGAACTAGCGATCTCCGGAAGATAGGGCGAGCGCTTTAACCACTGCGCCACTCGGAGGCCCCAAATTATAGTATTATTGTCTGATAAACGTAACTAGTTAGAGTACTCCCGCCTTGTGCCCTAAGTCTCCTGGTATCGGCTTACACACTAACGGAATCGCTGTTGTCTGGCTCAGGGATTACATACATTGTCTGAATAATGGATTACATTTTTGAAAATAAGTACTTAAATGGCGGACCTAATGCATTAGATTACTCGTTACATCAAAAAAAGTAATCCAAGTACTCTAACACCCAACATTGCACACAAACAAATATGGGCAAACAACACCAGGTACAGCTTCAGGATCGACCCTAAAATTGTATTTTAAAACAGACGTAACTACAAGTGATTAAATTCCCCCTCCCAAAATAAACGTCATATAGAATGTCAATCCCTACTTCCAGTGCGTGCACAAACATATAAGGTGTGGTTATAGACAGTGGGATTATCTACAAATGCTAAGAGCGTGACTAGTTAGCCTAGCAACAAGTTAACAAAACCAAAGGACAAAGCAAGAATCAAAGTCAGCTGAAGGCAAAATTCAAAACTGGAACACAAAGCAAGGTCAGAATTTTACAATCACAATCTCGCTCTCTCTCATCCCAACGTCTTTCCTTCTTTTTCGGTATTTGAAGGTAGATGGAATCCAGTAGGTTGGCTACATTATTGCCACCTGCAAGTATCATTGTCCATCATCTTCCTGGCATCTTAAAACCTTCCTTCTGTGTTTTTCTTCTGCTTTCAAGCTGGTCTGTCATCTCGTTTATCAAAGTGGATAATCCAGGATATTATGTGACAGTTTCCCACAGATATTGCTGCAGGGAAATGTTCTCTGCCAGTTTCTGCATCCTACCAGGATTCTCTGGATTCCCCCTTGCACCTGAAAACTTCAGCAAGGATAAGAGCCCCAAAGTTGGCATGTGAATGGGTTTGGCCCATCTCCTTTCCTCTCAGTCTAAAAACATGACTTCCTTCTAAATTATTGCAATCCAGAATAATTTTCTGGATTGAATCTGGGACGAAAAGCTCAAAAGAAGACTTGATGTCCTGCACATGAGTAACTGCCATCCCTGTTGGCCCTGGTGCATAATATTGGCAGTCATGGAGGGTGTCAGACTCTGAATTTTAAGAAATGTGATCCTCTTCCTCTACTTCATCAAAAGCATCTCTCTCTTCCAAATGTAATTGCAATGTCATCTGATTTTAGAATATTTTGGCCATCCTGATAAGTTGTGATAAGGAACCACAAAGCACAAGACAGAGCGTATGTGTGGGAATGCAAAAGCAGACAAGTGTCGGTGCTTGACTTAAGCCACAATGTTATATGACAATATGTGCAACCTTGCGGGACGACAGGGCCAAAACACAAAACCCACACTCTCTCACACGCACAAACACGCACACATACTTGCAACAGTCCCAGACAGGAGGAGGCACGGGCGGATCTAGAAAATTATTCATGGGGTGGCAAGGGGGTGGCAACACTGAAGCAAGCATCCTTGCATGGTTTTTGTAGATTCAAGGAACGCTATTCTTATTCGGTGTATACACTAAGGTGCACATTTTTACATTGTCCTATAAAAATGAAATAAAGGCTGATGTGTGATTGACTTTAACCTGATATCTTGATTGGAACGTCAGATAAATTAAATGAGATGGTACGGTATATTTAACTTCTCTTTATTGAGTTCTATGCAAACCTGTAGCGAGTTTAAGTCAAGTTTCATTTACAAAGCATGAGAAACAATGCAGACTGCATATGGATACAAAGTCTCAGTGGATCAACTTTCCTTAAGTCACAAACACATAATAATATACAATATAATATACACAAAGATTTCAACATAAACTGCTTCGGTTTGTTAAAAGAGCCGGATTGAGTCATGTGTGTGTGATGATCTCGCTTTTTGCACTAAATGTCTTTGATTCACTAAAACAAAGCAGTTCATAAGTGTAGTTTGTTCGGACTATGCTTTAATAAAGAAGATATTTTTATTCTTTTATTTATGGTTATTGTAGCAGGGAATAAAGGGCAACAACGGAAATACAGGTGAACAAACCCCGGAGGGTGGTTTTATTGAACAATTTATTTTGATCAGCGACGCTGATAGATGATTGGGACGCTCGTCACACTATGTCATCCAAATACAGAGCCGCTGCTGTAAATCGGTCGAGGAAACTCTTTTATTTTTAGAACACTAGGACACAAGTGCTGGGGTGGCAAATGGTGTAGATCCGCTCCTGGGAGGAGGACAGAGTGAAGGTACACAGGACCTACAATTTTCACACTTTTATTAGCCCCGGGTGCAGTGGACCCAAACATTCTTTATGTAATATAAGTGTACTGGGAGGAGTGTACAGGTTGTGGTCTTTGAAAATGTTTTCTGATATATGCTCTTTACAGAAAATGAGCCAAGGTCAATGATTGTATAATGTCTCTTTTAATAAAACATGAAAACGTGTCCCACAGACCTGAACCACATAGGGTTAAATAAAAATCTAGGATTATTTTTGTTATTTTCTTTTTCGTCCTGAGTACATCTTGTTGGGCAAAAAACATCTATAGCTGGCATGATGTTCTCAAGATACTGTAGGAGTCTGTTGCGAACAGAGTATTACAGCTGAGTTTCTACGCACACATAGAATGTGAGAGAGTATGTGACTGTTAAATGCAGGCCCCTTTACTTACAGAGAGAGTTTAATGTGGTCATGATAACTGCTGTTATTCCACCGCTAGCTTGGCTATAGGACATTTACATAGTAGCATTAGCAGATGGAAGAGCATGTATCCTGATGCTATACACATCGTAGCAGGGGACTTTAGACAGACCTAAAATCAGTGTTCCCCAAATTTCACCAGCATGTAAAATGTGCTACTAGGGGAGCAAACACACTGGACAAGCATCAAACTAGGCTACACGGCAAGACCACTACCACACCTGGGACAGTCTGACCACATGTCCTTCCTTTAATCCCTGCATATGCTCCCCTCAGGAAAACTGCTCTTATGATCTTATAATGCTGGAGCCTCTCAGCAGCTTCAGGACTGTTTTGACAGGATGAATTGGGATGTCTTTGAAGATCCAGCCCTGGAGGTGTTCACGGACAGTGTTCTCTGTTACACTAAGAACTGCATAGACACTGTCACAGTGGACAAATGCATACGGATCTATCCCAACCAAGAGCCCTGGATGATCAAGAAGGACCGGCAGCTCCTGAAGGAGAAGAACACCGCCCTCAAGTCTGGCGACACTGCGATAGTTTGTTTTTTTTTGCATTGAGGGATGGTACTTTAAATTTCGTTGTACTTGTTGCAATGACAATAAAGACTATTCTATTCTATTCTATTCAGGACACCCGGGCTAAAGAGAGGCATCAAATTTAATATCCTTGTCAAATTTGGAGATGACATAACAATATCATCTCATCTTTGGGGGGGATGAGTCTGCCTACAGGTATGAGGTGGAACGACTAACAGCCTGGTGTGGAGAAAATAATCTGCTCCTCAACACCCGTAAGACCAAGGAGGTCATCATAGATTTTAGGAAGACAAATGGACATTTCACCACTGTTCATCAGCGGGGACTGTGTGGAGAGGATTTCGTATATTTGCTTTTTGGGAGTACATGTTGAGGAGGATCTGAGCTGGGGCGTAAACACCTTCGAGATCGTGAAAAAGGCCCAGCAGAGACTGCAATTCCTGAGAATGCTCAGGAAGAAGAACATCTCCCAGAGACTGCTGGTGTCTTTTTATCGATGCTCCATTGAGAGTATACTGACATACTGCATATGTGTGTGGTACAGCAGCTGCACTGTGGCCCAGAAAACGGCAATGCAGAGGGTCATTACAACTGCCCAAAAGATCGTCGGCTGCACTCTCAGCAACTTGGAAAACTTACACACTTATCCGGTGCCTTAAACTAGCCAATAAAATTGTAAAGGACAATTCACACCCGGGACATCAACTGTTTGATCTACTGCTGTCAGTCAGACGGTATAGATCATTAAAAACAAGAAACAGTAGATATAAAAGCAGTTTTTATCTTATTACAATATGTCTATTGGATGCTGCTATAAATAAGTTCAAACTGATTTTTTCTGCAATTAATGCAATAATTGGATCGTGCAATAATGGAATGCATACTTTGTGTGTGTGTGTGATAGTTTGTTTTTTTTTGCATTGAGGGATGGTACTTTAAATTTCGTTGTACTTGTTGCAATGACAATAAAGACTATTCTATTCTATTCTATTCTATTCTATTCTATGCTATTCTAAGTACAAGTTCACTTGCATATTAGTCAGTTTAGCTACAAGCAGAGGAAACTGTAGAACAATCAAACCTGTTTAAAAACTGGATTAACTCACTATCCCTTACAATGTGACCATCAATTAAAATACTGTCCTTCTTTTTGTATTCTGTACAGTGGAACCTTGGATTGCGAGTAACCTGGTTTGTGAGCGCTCCAGGTGAGTATCATGTAGCACGCATGCACTTCTTGTTTTGACGTAGAGCGTCACATAATCACAACTGAGTCAATTGTTTTTCTCTCTTATGCACTGCGGAATTGTGGATAATTGTCTCCCCTGCTTGACCTTAGTTAGCATCCCTCACTCGCTTACTATAACACTGTGACCACGAGTGTGCGCGTAAAGCATATTTTATTTTGTGTGTGTGTGTGTGTGAAAGTCGTCCTTTCACACACGCGCATTAAACAAAAGCAAGTGTCATTAGAGAATGGTTGAAGAACCATTTTTTTTCTCTCTCTGTCAGACTGCACTGATTCGGTTAGTCCTCTTCTCGCCTTCACACACACACACACACACACTCTCTCTCTCTAATGGAAATTTAATTGATGAAGCAGTCTTTCCGTTAGTGTGTGTGTACGTGAAAGTTATCCCACGTAGTAGTCCTTCCTCCTCTTAAATAAGAAAGCAATGTGCACAAACACAAACACGTATACAGCGCGTACGTGCATACACACTGTCACGATACTTGTATCTTAATAGTGTTTTGATATAGGTGCATGCTTCAGGAATTAATTATGCTCGCAATCCAAAGTTCCTCTGTAATTGTTTTCATACCTTACCAGACCACCAACATTTTGTTCTCCTGCAGTTTCTTTTTTACCTTCAGTGTAAGCTATCCCTACATTGGCAAACAGAAGATCTAATCTCCTGTTTTACCTAAAGGGGCAATCCACAAACTGATGAAATGCAGTAAGAGTGGACTTCAGTGTTTCAAGATTAAAGTCACTAAAAAATACTACAAAGGCACCAGAGTGTTGTGTTTAAAATCTTGTGAAATTTGAGAGAATGACGTCACATACTGTGCATCAGCCGCAGTACCGGTGTCTTACAATCTACAACACCAACCGAAGTGATCCACACCCCATCTGTCTGAATCGTCCTGGAGAACTTGCTGACTATTGGTAGCTGACTAAATAGTTTTTTGCCCCATTGTATATCCATTTCTCCTCACAGTACGCGAGGAAACTGTAAAAGTAAACTTGACGCATATTGTAAAGGATGCTAGCTGTTGTGTAGGTGGTGATTGGCTACGTGCCAGAATCAGAATTGGATAATGGTTGATCATGTAGTCCTGTGGTGACCAGCATTGACTATCCAGGGCTTCATAAAACTCAGTACGCCGCCATGACATTTGTAGTGTTAAACCAATAAACCCCCATTGCATGAATTGCCTCACGCATAGCTGTATAAGCTCAAAATTTGAAACATTTGTAGTAATCTGTTTCCTCTGCTCTGAACAGTATTTGTTTCTCACTACAGGTAGTCCTGACTCACGAACATTCGAGTTACGATTTTCCACAGATATAAACTAACCGCAGTTTAACGCACATTCGTAGATGCGAACTCTTGGAAGTAGCTCACATGTATTGTACAAATAATAGACACTGCAGTGCACCAGATACCAATATGTACAATTAAATAAAAATTTTCAGTGTGTAAGTGAATGTATAAGATTTATTTTATATTGTGTATATGCGTTCGTGTGGGAGTGTGGGAGAAATGAGTCGGCCTCATTGATTTCAATGAATCAGTCCAGGAGCACAATGATAACCCAAGAAAGTGGATAACAGCTGACAGAACAGTGTCCAAGATTCCCCTCGCAATTTGAAGGCGCAGAGACAACAATGTTATATTTTCCAAACCTGTAAAAGCTTGCATTGCAAGTACAGTGGGACCTTGGATTACGAGCATAATTCATTCCGGATGCAGGCTCGCATTCCAAAACACTCGTAAACCAAACCAAACCTTCCCATAAGAAATAATGAAATAATGAAACTCAAATAATTCGTTCCACAGGCCAAAAAAAAAAAAATAAATACAGAAAAATTATTTATACAATATATAAAGTAAAAATAGAACAAATTAACCCGCACTTTACCTTTAAAAAAAAGTTAAAATAAATCCCAACAGATAAGTGTTTCCGTTTGTGCGCACAGGCGCCGTGTATTTGTGTGTGTATGTGTGTGTTCCCTTGCCTCGTTTTTTAACTTTCACAACAAGCACATACACAACGGAAACACTGTTTTAACGGGAAAAAAGAAATCTCTCTAATGACACTCGCGTGAGCGCAGACTTACGGAATCACTGCTGTAAAGTAAAAAAACAAAACAAATGAACCCTCGCCTTACCTTTGAATAGCAACAGAGCAGAGTTTCTGTGTAGAGCAGAGTGTGTGTGTCTGTGTGAAGCCGGGAAGGGGGGGCTTAAAAGGCGAGAGTGTGTGTGTGTGTGTGTGTGTGTGTGTCCCCAAACCCAAGTAAAACCAAGACATGCTCGTTTTTCAAGTCAAAATTTATTAAAAATCTTTGCTTGTCTTGCGGAACACTCGTAAACCGATTACACGCACTCCGAGATTCCACTGTAACTTAGTTCGCACTCAAAGTAACTTCAACATCCATGCATGCATACTGGTGAAAATCCCAAAGCTGTAGCTGTGTTTAAATTAAGTTTCAGTTCAACTAAACCTGCTTCATGTCCATTCATGTTCTGCCCATGCTTTGTGGGTTTCCTCCGGGTACACCCCTTTCCTTCCACAGTCCAAAGACCTGCAGATTAGATTAATGAATCACTCACTCATTGTCTATCCCAGTAGAGATAGGGTACAAGGCGGGGTGCACCCTGGACGGGGTGATTAGGCTAACTGCCAATCCCAAATTGCCCTGTGTGTGTGTAAATGAGCATGTAAATGTGTGTATACCCTTCAGTGGATTGTCACCCCGTCCAGGGTGTACCCATTGTTACTCTGTATACAGGATAAAGCGGTGCAGATGATGAGTGAGCGAGTTTAATCAGCTCTGAAATTCAGAGCTACACAACAGCTGTACACTGACTGCCCTTTAACTGCTGCATTTTAGAGAGGAGTGTATGGAATATGGAAAAAGAAAAAAAAATGTCTGCTGCTCTTTAAATTAACCGATAAAACAGTCCAAGAGCAGGACAAATCTCAGACAGAGCGAAAGTAAAATGACTAGTAGTCAGTGACAAACCATGGATTAAAATATGCACTTCACCCAAGTGCGAACTGTTAGTTCTGTCCCTCAACACTGAGAAGCCGATCTGGCGTAATTAAAATGCAGACGGCTTCCCTTTTGAGTCAGTGGTCTTCCTTATTTCATCAGTTATCTTGAGCTGGCTCAATAGTAGCAAACTAATCAAACAAAAATGTATAAATTTTTCAATTTTAGACTGGCTTTTTATTTCTGTTAAGAATATTTGCAACAATGTTCACTGTAAAAAGCAATATACACATAAGACTATTTGTTCTGGTGTTGTTTTTGGATGAAATTCAGAATGGGTGAATACGAGAATGCACTTTAAACTGATCTTTTCTCTATCGATACCCAATCTCTTGGTGAGTTTATATCCATGTACAGCTTTTTATACCATTGTTATGCAGATGACATGCAACTCCTTTTCTGCCTTGGGCACCCAGGTTTCTGCCTGAACCTCAGCATGCCTGGCAGATATCTCATCATGGATCACAGCTGTAGGGACTGGCAGGCCACTACAAAGAGGGCCGCTGGAAGAGGAAGAGACAGTTCACTACATCAGCAAATAAGGAAAGAAACCGTTACTCTTTCCCAACTCGGATGGTGCAGATCCGCAAACAACTTCCTTGCACAAGAGAAAAGCTACACAGCTCATCAACTGAAACTTAATCTGAGTAAAACCAAATTGTCAATTCAAGGTGATTCATCCCTATCGGGATCTTATGATCACCCTGGACAATAATCAGATCACTCCTTCTGTCACTGCCCGCAACCTTGGGGTAACTCTGGACAACCAACTGTCATCTCAAGCCCCTGCCCCTTCAAAAAAAAAAAAAAAAAGATAAAGAAACCTTTACCAACAGTGTTTGAGTGATGTTTCCTAGAAACCTAGTAACCAGTGGAAGGATCTATAAAATGACAGATACTTCAAAGTCAAAGTAGTGTGTAGCGCACTAGAATAGGAAGTAAAAGCCCATTTAGAATTGAGCCACTGTTGGCCAAGTGTAACTCACCTGATCTTTACAGCAAAATGCAGTTACCTCCAGTTCCTTCCACAGTTCAAGACATGTAGTTTAGGTTAATTGGCATTCCCAAAGTGACTGTAGTGTGTGAGTGTGTATATGTGTCTGTGCCCTGCAATGGTTTGGCACCCTGTCCAGGGTGTACCCCTGCCTTGTGTCCCAAGTCTCCTGGGATAGGGTCCAGGCCGCCCATGACCCTGAATACAGGGTCCAGAGTCAGAAAGCTCAGCTCATCAATCAGCAACACTGCAGCACGTTCTTCTGCTTATGGGAATGGGACCTAAACGGTCACAGGACCATCTACTGGATCATTAGTGCAATTAGGGGAATTTGTTCACCCTTGGGGCACTCTTTCTAAATCATGTACAATGATCTTAAGTCAGGTTTTAGGGTTATTTTAGGATGCTTGTTTTTCGACCAGGTTCCTGAAGCATCCCAGAAGCGGCTTCCCTGCTATTTCTGACAAAAACTGCCTCTGAGACGGATCTGAAAGCAACAAGTCACTGATCAGGCAGCGATTTTATTATTTTACAAAACTGCACACAACTTAAAACATGAAAAGTAATTTAGATAAAGAGAAATAATGAAAATTAAAAGAGTTTAGGTAAATGTATTTGACCATGTAGAGAAAGACATCTCTAAACACCCATGAGTTGACTCTATTTAGGTTGAAAATTTGGCCATGAAGGTCATCTGTGAATATCAGTGTAAATCACCAGAAGACAAAGACTGTATTGAAAGTAACATTTATATTTTTGTGTAGAATATGACTATAGATTTTTTAAATTATTATTCTATAATACATTTATGAATATGACCAATTTCAATATATGAAAAAGACAAGAAAAGCACTGTAGGAAACACAAAGAGAAAAATAATTTTGTTTTCTCTGACCCTGGGTGATGGAATGGGTGAAGCTGATTGGCTGGTTCTTATCACATGATGTGCAGAAATTAGTTTTTCTGATCTCACTGAAACTAGACACACATGCAAAAACAGGTGCATCTCTTGTTGTTAGGCCGGGGTTAGAGTGCAGGGAACAGACAAGGTTAAGGGGCTTGCTCAAGGGTCCAACAGCAGCAAGCTGGCGGAGCTGGGGTTCAGACCTCTGAACTTCCAATCAGTAACTTAGAGCTTTACACCAGTGAGCCACCATCCCATATTTTGAAAAAAAGGAAAAGAAAAAAAAAAAGGAAAAAAAAAAAAACTTGAACAGAATCACACCCCTATTTCCGGTATCATGCTTGATATCTCTCCATCTCTCCTTATTTTCTGTTCTCTCCTTTTCTGCTCTCTCTCTCTCTCCCTCTCTCCTTTCCCTCTCTCTGTCTCTCTGTCGAGCTATACATGTTCGCTCCTGAGTTGCCAGTGATCCAGACCCCTCTGCCCTCTGAAGCCGTCTAACCCGTCCTGGAGTCCTGCTTCTGGTTGGAGATCCCGTCACATGGATGCCCCGTGTGGTCTGCCTGGATGCGCTTGGTGGCTGGGGATGGTTTCCATGAAGACTGTCCTATCATCGATTGATGCTCTGGGGACCTGTGACTTCAGTTGTTCGATAGCTCAGGACTGGAATCTCCTACAGTCTACCTGAGCCTCCGGGAACAAACTGGACTCCTTTTAATTTAAATTTTAACACATCTCCTGTTACACTGAACTTCCAGTACACATTATTATGCTGATCATTCTCTGCTATCCGTTATCACCCAGATGAGGATGGGTTCCCTGTTGAGTCTGGTTCCTCTCAAGGTTTCTTCCTATTACCATCTCAGGGAGTTTTTCTTTGCCACCGTCGCCCTCGGCTTGCTCATCAGGGACAATCTTATCATTTTGATTCATACACATTGCATAAAAACTTACTTCTTTTTATTGTGTAAAGCTGCTTTGCGACAATGTCAATTGTTAAAAGCGCTATATAAATAAAATTGAATTGAATTGAATTGAATATGAACTAGGCAGCTTGTGGTAACTGATTGCTTACATAAGTGTGATGAGTCACTGTTTTCATCTGGTACAATGGTAGGTCAGAGGCAACCAAAAAGAGTCCTTCAGAGGGTGATCAAATCTGCACAGGAAACATTGGCCATCCCCTTCCCTACCTAAAGGTAACTCTGTAGAAAATGCTGCCTTAAAATGATCCTTCTCATCGTGGAGATAATCTATGTAAATTCTTGCCATCAGGCAAATGTAACTGGTCCATTTGTTCATGTATTAATACACTTAAGGATGGTTTCTATCCTAGCACTATATGGGATATATGCTACTAGACCCAAAAGTATACATACACAAATAGAATAGACCTATAGAAATGCAGGTAGTTTACATATACACTTTGTATGTTTACCCAGATTTAATCCACTGGTGTGTAGAAAATTCATGCTTATATAGTTATTATAAATATTTATTTATGATGCAAGAGGTTGAGGTCTATATTTTGTTTATATACAAATGTATACTATAGAATATTGATGACTAATTTGTATAATCTAGCCTGCACTAAAATTGTAATTTAAATTATAATCTGAGGATTGCTTTAACTATACTTGTATAGGGACACTAAAGAATCTTGAACCTGTAGTCCACTCAAACACCTCACACATGTACAGTTCCTACTTCATCCCCTTCACTCTATTTGCTAGCAAAACACTGTGTATTCACTGCTATTAACCTCAACATTATTTCCCTACCTCATTCACGGATCAACTTGTATAGCACATATAGTTTCTAAAATGAATAAATAAATTATACATGCATTTTTTCATATGGTTTCCTGCAAGATACTTTGAGAATAACACAAATCTTTCAGCATATTTTGGCAATATATATACAGTTTACAGTATACTAGGAATGTGTAAATATGAAATGAACATACTTTAAAGGATACTTGCTGTTGTTTAGGTGATGACTGGCCCCATACCAGACCTCAGAGTGAGAGTTAGATCATGTCTGGTGATGATGATTGATCATGTAGGCCTGTGGCGACCAGCACTTACTATCCACAGCTTCATGAACCTCAGTGTGTTATTATGATCCTTAGTGAGTTAAACCCCATTGCTAGAAGTGCCTCAAGCATGGCTGTACAAGTTTAAAATTTGAGACATTCTGTAATAATCTATTCAACACTTCAAAAATCTTTCCTGTACCCCTATTCTAAGGGGAACTGTTGCAAGTCGACATCCTTTACTGTGTGACTGAGTTGGTGCTGCTGAAAAGCTTGTTGTGTCTTAAAACTTTTCCCACAATCCGAGCAGATTGGTTTCTCTCTAGTGTGAATGCGCTGGTGTTGTTGGAGATTACCAATCTCAGTAAAACTCTTCCCACACTGTAAGCAATGGTACGGCTTCTCTCCTGTGTGAACGCGCTGGTGTTTTGTGAGATCACGACTCTCTGCAAATCTTTTCCCGCACTCTGAGCACTGATACGGCTTCTCTCCTGTGTGATTGCGCTGGTGATGTTGGAGAGTACTGCTTCGGCTAAAACACTTTCCACAATCTAAGCAATAATACGGCTTCTCTCCTGTGTGAATGCGCTGGTGATGTTGGAGAGTACTGCTTCGGCTAAAACACTTTCCACAGTCTAAGCATGCATAAGGCTTCTCTCCTGTGTGAATGCGCTGGTGATTTTGAAGACTACTGCTTCGGCTAAAGCGCATTCCACAATCTAAGCACCGATACGGCTTCTCTCCTGTGTGAATCCGCTGGTGTTTTATAAGATCATGACTCTCGGTAAAACTCTTGCAACACTGTGAGCACTGGTATGGCTTCTCTCCTGTGTGAATGCGCTGGTGTTTTTGGAGAGTAGCACTTCGGGTAAAACGCTTTCCGCAATCTAAGCACTGAAATGGTTTCTCTCCTGTGTGAGTGCTCTGGTGGTGTTGGAGGGTACCTTTTCGGTTAAACCGCATTCCACAATCTAAGCACTGATACGGTTTCTCTCCTGTGTGAATGCGCTGGTGCTGTAGGAGAGTACCACTTTGGGTAAAATGCATTCCACAGTCTAAACACTGATACGGCTTTTCTCCTGTGTGAATACGCTGGTGTTTTATGAGATCATGACTCTCTGTAAAACTCTTGCAACACTGTGAGCACGTATATGGCTTCTCCCCACTGTGAATACGCTGGTGTTTTTGGAGAGAACCACTTCGGGTAAAAGACTTTCCACAGTCTAAGCACTGATACGGCTTCTCTCCTGTGTGGATTCGTTGGTGGCTCAGGAGATTACTATTCACTGTAAAACTCTTGCCACACTCCGAGCACTGATACGGCTTCTCGCCAGTGTGAATGCGCTGGTGTTGTTGGAAGGAGCTCAGAACATTAAAACTCTTACCACACTCTTGACAGTAATAGGGTTTCTCCCCAGTGTGAACACACTGGTGCACTCGGAGAGACTTCTCTCGACTGAAACCTTTCCCACAATTTGAGCACTGATACGGCTTTTCTCCTGTCTCAGTCTCAGAGATGTTAGTGTGAAAAGGATCAGATAATCTGTGGTGGTCACTGGAGCTCTCTGTGGGATCCAGAATTTCTAATTTAATCTCCTCTGATTTCACCCTGTCTGGAGTTCCTGAGGAGGGAAAAAAATATAACATATGAAGAAAAACAGACTACTGGCAGCAGAAAAAGTAATGACTCCATTATTTTTATTCCAAAAATGGATAAACAGGGACACGTGTGGAATTTGACTGAAGGCCACTGGAGTAATTTCAGATATCACTTCATATCAGGTAAACAACAAATGGTAATAAGGAAAGTTATTTTATACGATAGGCAACTTGTTTCTGTTTGTCATCCTGTTATGGTTATGATCAAGTATTTTTTAATAACAAAATTGAAAACATTAGGCAAAAAATGAATAAAACTGGCTTTGAAAGCAGACAATTTAATAAATACTAGGTGATAAGCCAACTATATTAAATCAGCACTTATAATACGAGGTGGTATCAAAGTTTTAAAATCCGCGCCACACAGATCCGGTCTTTTAGACCTGGCAGTAGAATTCACTATTGATGGTCTGGCCCCTGGGGACAAATTCTCGATGCACAATGCAGTGAATCCTTAAAAAGATGATGATGCACTTGGTCCAGCTGCGGATTTCATCGCCTTTTCAGTAGTGTAGATGACTTCCATTGTGAAGACTGTTGCTTCATCTCAGGGTTGTACCAACACACCCAAGTTTCGTCCCCAGTAATGATCCTTGACATGAAGGACGGGTCATCCTCTAAACACTGACGAAGTTCCTGGCAGACTTCGTCAACGTTTCTTCTACTACTGGTTCAGCAGCATGGGGAAAAACTTGCCAACAACACAGCACATGATCAAATCATACGTGAGGATTGCCTAGACTGTTCCGTATGACACACTGACAAAGGCAGCAATGTTGTGGATTGTTCTCCAACAATCATCATGGACAAATTTTTGGGGGTTGAGCTTGTTGAAGGTCTTCCTGATCTCTCGTCGTCTCACGCTCTTGAAGCACGCGTCCAATATCAAAAATCCTCTTTATCTCCAACATCCTAGAAAAAGTTATAGCACAGCAGCTATGTGTAGATCTAAATAGAAATAAGAATCATGAAATATATCGGTCAGGATTTAGGCTGCATCATAGTATAGACATAGCGCTGGATAAAGTGTTAAAAACCTCTTACTGGCCTCTAATCAGGATTCTGTCTCCTCTATATTACTTGACCTTAGTGCAGCTTTTGACATCATTGATTAGACAGACTCCTTGATAGATTAGAATGTTTTAGGAGTTAACGGAAATGCCCTGTCCTGACTGTGACTGAACCATTGCCTCAGATCAAAGTTGGATTTTAATAGTGTCGATAATATTTTAAACACACAGAAAAAGTGTATGGCATGTATTTCAGTGTATAGGAGAAAGTATGTCTGTGTGTGTGTGTGTGAGAGAGAGAGAGAGAGAGTGCGAGCCAAGTCACGTGACAACCTGGAGCTTTTCTTCCCTATTGACACGGCCATATTCCAGGACTCAGATTATGAGAGTGGTTCATGAGGAATCATGGATCTTCAGCAATTTCACCACATTACACAGCCTAATTAAAGCTAAAGGTGGTTGACAGAAATCTTGTGTTGAAAAACAGAAAAAGTGTGTGACTTTTTTTTGCCACACAGTGCACATTGTGTTTACCAGCTTGCCAGTTTCTTTTCTAGCATTTCTAGATCATAAAGCCCTCAATTTAAATCTTTTAATGGAAATCAGTTGAGGAATGTACATTTTAATGGCACTTTTTCTTCAAAAATAAACACAGCTCCTCCTGTCCAGATAAGCTCAATTGATTTCCAAACAATGGGCCAATGATGATACAGTCCTTTAACCCCTGCCCCAAAGCAGCTGGCCAGTAATGAAGGAACATTCCAACACCTTCCCACACAGCAGACTTGTGTCAGACGTTTAAAGAAAACCTGAAAAATTACACTGAAAAGAGCAAGCTGGACAAAAAGAGGAGAAAATTGAACCCAATTAATATGAATAAAACCACTTCTTGCATTTAAGATTAGATTACTTTTGTTTTGCAATTATTTTATCATTATTTTTTTATATTCTTATATTTGTTTCATTCTGTTCCATATTTTCGGTTACATATCTGTTTCCATAAGTGAGAGGGGTTATTGTAATAAGTACCAGATGATAGTTGGTGATTACTGGATCTCTTTGTGGGTTCTACATTCTCACATTTAACCTCATCTGAATTCATCATCAATGAAGCTCCTGTGGAGGGAAATAGAAAATATAAACAACAGCAGAATGAGCTACAGAACACCACTGACTAACTACAGAAAAATCAATGATTTGAGCATTTTAGTAAACAAAAGAAAACTGTGATTAAATGTATAAACTGAAATCCAGAGTGTATACTGGATGGATTAAATGGTAAAAAGTGGCAAACTGCCCATAATTTCCCAAATACATAAGGAATGCACATGAAGCCACATACCTTAACTTTATACTGTATATACAAGTATTTTTGATTATGAGTGCAAGGATTAACTTACTTCATCGACTGAAATAGATAAATAAATTATTTGCGACAAATTTAATTGTTGATCCGTTAATGACGTAATTGTGCTTAATTCCCGCGCAAACTGTGAAAGCTAATGCAGGGAGGCCACTCGACTGAGCAAGGTGGTTAGGAGAGCAGAATCTGTGTTTGTGGTTGCCTTCCGCTTTTTTTTTTTACATTTAGATTTAGGCATTTGCCAGATGGTCTTATCAGAGGGACTTACAAAAGTGCTTTGAAGTTTAAATCATTGGATAGATCCTTACACTGGTTACTAGGTTACTAACTAAGCACCAGCAGTCAAACTTGTTGTGAAACAGTGTTGGAAAGGTGTTTTTATTTATTCCTTTTTTAAAAATATATTTTAAACTTCATCTGACTTTTAAACCTGTACAAATTCCAGATTGATATTTAAAATGTTCTCGGCAACACGCTGCCTGATTATCTAGGCAGGTTTCGTTAAACTCAATTGAATTCACACAGATCACAAGACACTGAACCGGACTTCCTGTACACACACATGCCAATTAGTCCTTGTGCCATGTTGTCCCATGTTGCTACTAGAAACATGCAAATCCCAAAGCTGTATTGTTTAAATGAAGCTGCAGTAAACGAACCTGTCTTAGTACTAAACCAAGACCAGTGTAGACTTTCCTCACATCAAGTATGTTTTATAGTATTTTGTTTACAATGGCAACATTTTCCTTTATATTATTGAGTTGAATCTAGGCCTAGGTAAAAAAAAAAAAAAAAAAAACCACACACAAAAAAAAAAACAGTAAAATTATGTTTTTAAGAATTCTTGGTGTGGAAAAGTACCTGATGATATTTGGTGAGTACTGGAGATCTCTGTAGGTTCCAAACTCTCACATTTAATATTGTGCGAGTTCATCCTAGTTGGATCTCTTGATGTTCTTGCAGAGGTAAAGACAAAACATGTGGGAAAGAGGACAGCAGGAGGGGACAGGACAACCCTTACCTGGAGCAGACAGAAGCAGAAATGCTCAATGGTTCAATATTTTCAACAAACAAATGTAATGACAGTTTAATTTACTGTTAACTTCAGAACTAAACAACAGCTGTACACTGACTGTCTTGTATCTGCTGCATTCCAGAGAGGAGCGTATCCAAGATGGGAAAAACATGAATGCTGCTCTTTAGATTAAGTAAAAAAACAGATTAAGAGCAGGAAAATCTCTAAAGTAAAACAACTTGTCCATGACAAGCCATAGATTAATATACACAAACTTCACCAAAGTATAACTAGTAATAAACAAGTTAATCTGAAATTTCAACATAAGGTTCGGTTTCTGTGAGTTTTACTGGTTATGGATGAGGAAATACTCAAATTGCAACTTCTTCTTAAGCCAAGTATATAATGCAACATTTAAAAGAATTGATAACACTGGCTTACAAGGTTTTTTTTCCCTTCATAATTTTTGAGAGATACAGATTTTGTGATGCTGATCACATAAATAACTTAATCATTACATTTAATTAAACTTAAATTTTCCCATTATGCAAGGTTTTTGAGAATCCTTTGCATTCTTGCGAGAGATGTTTCCATTCATCAGTGATAAAGGAGCCAAATTATAAGAAGATGTTATTGTTGGCCAGCAGATCTGACAAGTAATAAAGAATAATCACGTTGATGGCGTTCTTCAGGGTGCCAAACGTGTTGCATGGACAGACTTCAAGAATGTTGTTTCTAACTTTCTGGGAAATTACACAGCACCAAAATAGGCTTGAAAACCTGCTCCAAGTACTGTATACAAGTCGATAAACTGAAAAAGGTCACTGAAGATAAATTTTCTTCATTCCCACTTGGATATCTTCCCAGCAAATCCCCGGCACCATGACTGATGAATATGGCAAAAGCCTTCACCAAGGCGTTGCCAACATAGAGAAATGCTATCAGGGAAACCGGAGTACCTGGAGGAAACCCACCAAGCATGGGGAGAACATGTTACGAGGTGGGAACCGAACCCGGACCCTGGCGGTGCAAGGCAGTGAAACTGAAGCCAACTTTTAGTCATTACAGTACAGATGCAGTACCGCGTTTCGCCACACATTTATAACATAACTTCGAGGGAGGCGCTGTTTCACACACTGAAAAATGCTCAGAGAAAAACAGAGAAGAGACGGTACTGAGCAACAGCAAAGGAGTTTATTACCAGAACAAATAGTGTAATTAGAATTATTAGATGTACAGTCTGACAAAAGTGGAACATTCCACTGGCAGCAAAATATCTTTAGTTTTCTCTCATGCTTATTCTGCAATATCGTAGTGTAGGCCTATACGGCAGGAGACAGTACAATGTTAATACGTAATTGCAGTTTTCAAAAAAATAAATAAATGATACAGAAATTACACACAGATATTTGTGTTCAGGGTGCAGAGGCAACAAAAAAAAGCAGTTTATCTGAAAAACTATAACAACGTTCACTGTAACGGTTCACTATAATTTACTAATCATTGTACATCTAGTGCCCTACAGAGTGCACGTTAAACAACACTCTGTTCCAGCCTGTGTAGCGCACTAGCATAGGAAGTAGAAGCCCATTTAGGACGGAGCCACTGTTAGCCGAGTGTAACTTACCTTGAGCTTTACAGCAGAACGCAGTTAACCACCTCAAATACACCCACAGCGGATCAGACGGAACTGTGGGGGTAAAACCCTGTCAGAAATATTGCAATGGAAAGATGATTAGTAGAGTCGGAGAGCTCAGCTCATCAATCAGCAACACTGCAGCACGGCTTCTTCTGCTTCTGGGAATGTGTGGAGGACCGCGACCGAGACGCTCACAGCGACACCTGCTGGAGGATTAGTGCACTCACATGGGAATTTACTCACCATTGAGGCGCGCGTTTCTAAATAATGCGATGATCTTCAGTCAGGTTTTATTATCAGTCAGGATTATGTCAGGATGCTTGTGTTTCGGGTCTCCTCTTCTTTCTGACAGAAGCCACTCCTGACAGCAACAAGCCACTGATCAGGCAGCGGTTTATTCTTTTACACAAACACACAGCTCAAAACAAATCAATAAAAATAACATGCTATGAATATATGTTATAATTAAATACTTCTGTCCCACTTTTGTTTTAAATAGAGGACATATCATTCCAGATTCCCATTCTTGTGAACCGGGTTTGATTCGCGACTGCTGCAGACTCCCTTTATATTTAGGGAAATGGTGGCTCATTCAACTGTAGGTGACTGGGTTACTCTGACCTCAGCTTCCTAACTGGGATATGAGAAAAAACTAATTTCACTGTGCTGTAATGTACATGTTACAAATGATTAAAGGATATACGGTGACTTAAATACTTATATAGTGTATTAAGTTCCTCCGCCAGGTTGCCGCTGTCCTGTCTGCTTCACGGTGCCATAAAAAATGGTGAGCACCATCACACCCATATTGTCTCCACTGAAATACATTATATGCCAACTAGCAAGGCACATACAGAGCAAGAGGCAACTACCCAGCTCAGTTTGCAACTTAGAGAAACACACCTTGCAACTTAACATCTCTTATTGCTGACACTAAACTGGAAAATCCTGGTTTACTGGTCTGTTGCCGCCAGTTTTCTCACATGGAGTTTCTTTTTTTCTTTTGTCACATCCTTGAAGATAATTACGCTTCATTCTCTCAAAATCTGTCCACTAACAGTCACTTTTACAAGATATACATTACCTTAGAACTTCCACTTTGCCCTGAGCAACAATCCGTACCAAAAAAGTTGGTTGTTTTGCCTACCAACATACTGTATATTGAAATGTGAAGAGAGAGAAAGAGCGAAACAATGAACTATCAGACAACATAAGACAAATATTGGACAATAAGACAACCATTAATGTTGCGTGGGTTTATTTTCGGGGCCTTAAACTACATGCGTAGTGAGCTTATGATAATGTTAAGCTATGATTAAACCATTAAACCCATGTTACAGAAGTGCCTCAAGCTGTACAAGATTAAAGTTGATAATTTTGTAATAATCATTTGTCCCTTCTAAAATCTTTCTTTCATAAATAATATTAGATGTTATAGAAAGGCATTTAAACCTCTCTGTCTATGACAACAAACATGCTGAACTGAATTAAGTTTAATGACTTGATCTATTTATTTACTTGTTTATATTTATTTGTTTATTTTTAATATATAGTGCTGAGAAAAAGTATTTTCCCCTTCCTGATTTTTTGTGCATATTTGTTACTCTTAAATGATTCACATCAAACAAATTCTAATATTACACAAAGATAACCAGACTGTCAAAGTTTATTCCTCCAAATAAATAAGCTTTGGGTCTATTTTTGGATGCAGGTGGTGCAACCCAAACAATAGGCTTGTATACTAATCCAGACAAACCCTCCGATTTAGATAAAACTATTCGGATAAAAGCTCTCTAAACACCTATGGACTGAATCTGTTCACGTGCAGCATGAATCTTCATTCCATGCCAGGTGTCGAGTCAGTCTGTAGCATGTCCTCATCCTTTACTGTCAGAATGACTGGGTGGTTTCTCGCTGGTATGAATGCGCTGGTGTTTTTGGAGGTTACTGCTATCAGTAAAACTCTTGCCACAGTGTGAGCACTGATATGGCTTCTCCCCAGTGTGAACGCGCTGGTGTTTCCTAAGATCACGACCCTCTGCAAATCTCTTCCAACACTGTAAGCACTGATACGGCTTCTCTCCTGTGTGAATGCGTTGATGCTGTATGAGATTACCGCTCCGGGTAAAACGCTTCCCACAGTCTAAGCACTGATACGGCTTTTCTCCTGTGTGAATGCGCTGGTGTTTTCTGAGATCATGACCCACGGTAAAACTTTTCCCACACTCTGAGCACTGATGTGGCTTCTCACCTGTGTGAATAAGTTGGTGCTGTAAGAGAGTGGTGCTCCGGGTAAAACTTTTCCCACAATTTAAGCACTGATACGGCTTCTCTCCTGTGTGAATGCGCTGATGTTTTTGGAGCGTACCTTTTCGGTTAAAACTCATCCCACAGTCTAAGCACTGATACGGCTTCTCTCCTGTGTGGATTCGTTGGTGACTCTGGAGATTATTGCTCACAGAGAAACTCTTCCCGCACTCAGAGCACTGATACGGCTTCTCTCCTGTATGAACCCGCTGGTGTTCTTGGAGATTACCGCTTTGGGTAAAACGCTTCCCACAGTCTAAGCACTGATACGGCTTCTCTCCTGTGTGAACACGCTCATGCTTTAGCAGATTTCCTTTTTGTGCAAAACTCTTGCCACACTCTGAGCACTGATGCGGCTTCTCCCCAGTGTGAATGCGCTGATGTAGTTGGAATTTGCTGAGAACACTAAAACTCTTTCCACACTCTTGACAGTAATAGGGTTTCTCTCCAGTGTGAAGGCACTGGTGCACTTGGACATATTTCTCTCGAGTAAAACCTTTCCCACAGTTTGAGCACTGATACAACTTTTGTACTGTCCTGTCCTCTCTGGAGCTCTCTGTGGGATCCAGAATTTCCAATTCACACTCCTCTGACTTTACCCAAGCTGGAGGTCCTGTGGAGGAAACATATAACACATACAATTAATCAATGACTTCATTATTTTACCAAATAATCATGAATACATTTATAAACTGAAATGTAGAGCTAGGGTTAGACCATGACCACAACTCATACTGGCTTGTTGAAACCACTGATCTGGGCCAGTTACTGTGCCATGTCCTCCTGCAGTGTACAGAGAGAAAATGCTACTTAACGCCTCAGGAATGTGAAAATCCTGCACATGAAGTCACAATGTTTTCTTCATGGGTCGCTAACAGGCAAGCTCTCACATTTGGAGCTAACTTGTAAAGGCTATAAAGAATGTTTTTTTTTAGATAATGCGGGACGACAGGGAATTCTACAGAGTAAGTGAAATGTAAATAGGCAGTAAAAATTGGTAATAAAGTCCATATTTCTAATACAAATTTATTGAAACAAATAGTAAATTTACTTTATAACATAAGAAAATCCAAGTAAATCTTTCAACTAGTTTCCTTAAACAGCCGAAGACGGAATGTAAAGTCTGCTGAAGGAAGAGGTTTGGAATATTGCTGAGAACTGCGAGGCTTTGTCCTGTACACCTCCTCCTTTGCGTAGCTCCACGGGTGGGGGGGGGGAGGGGGGGATTCACAAAGTGAGATCTGGACTTCTTGGAGGCCGCTCATTAGATTTCCGTCATTCCAACCAATATCCTGGAAAATGCTGGTCCCCACACGCACAGAGTGGAAGCAAAGCGGGGTGGTGCACCATGGGGTGGCGCTCCAGTGATACTACAAGTTTTATAGCTATTAAATATTGCTTGGTTCATTTTCACCAACCCTGAACCCCTAAAAAACCTTGAGGAAATTATACTCATTTGTAAAGTGACATTTTTGCATTTAAAGTTATTTTCAATATATAGATTTTTGTCTAATTTTATTCAGTATTTTTGATAAAAATCTGTTTCCATATGTGAGAGGTGTTACTGTAAAAAGTACCAGACAATAGTTGGTGTTTACTGAAGCTCTCCGTGGCTTCCACATTCTCACATTTAATCTCATCTGGATTCATGATCATTGGAGCTCCTGTGGAGGGAAAAATACAATATGAACAGCAGAAAAATGACAGTAATGTGCAGGACTGAGAAAAAGCATTCGCCCCTTCCAGTTTATTATTATTTATAATAATTTTTATATTTGTCACACTGAAATGAGATTGTTAAATACATTTGAATGATAACCGAAGTAAATATAAAATGCTGTTTTAAATGATGATCTCATTCATTAAGGGAAAAAAGTTGCCAAAACCAAAGCTGCCTGTCCAACTAAACCTGCCTTATGTTTAAATCAGACTTTATAGTGTAGACTTTTCCTGCATCAAGTATATTTTTTCTATAAAACCTATTCCTTGACATTATGGAGTTGAATTTAGGCCTAAGCTTCAGTAAAACTGCTTTGATTGTGAGCAGTGGTCAATGTTGTGTTTGTGAGAGTTGTTGGCGTACCTGATGATATTTGGTGAGTACTGGAGATCTCTGTAGGTTCCAAACTCTCACATTTAATCTTGACTGAATTCATCCTAAATGGATCTCTTCATGTTCTTGTAGAGGTAATTATAAGACATGTAGGGAAGAGGACAGCAGGAGGAGACAGGACAACCCTCACCTGGAGCACAGAGAAGCATAAACGCTCAAAAGCGCAATATTTTCAACAAACAACTTTAATGACAGTTTAGTCATCTCTGTAATTCAGAGCTACACAAGAGAAGGGTATCCAACAAGGACAAAGAAAGAAGAATGGCTGCTGCTTTTTAGATTAATAAACACAACAGTCCATGAGCAGGAACAATCTCAGACTGAACTAAAGTACTTGTGGTCTACAACAAACCATGGATTAAAATACACAAACTTTATTTAAACTTTAAACACTTTAAATAAATTTTATTTCTGTCTTAAAGCTTCTTTCAGACAATATCCATTCTTAGAAGTGCTATACAAGTAAAACTGCATTTAATTGAATTGAAAGGTGGTAGTGCTTTACCACTTATTGTGTATGTCATTGAAATTGGACAAATTGTTCAGATTGTGTAACAATAGAGACTCTAGGAATTAAATTATTATTATTATTTAAGAAAATGTTAAATTAGTAATTGAATTAAATAAACTGGAGGATGCTGATATTTATAGTGTCACAATTTGACAAAAAGAGACTTCTATTTAATAATTGTAAATATTATATATCTAGTGTTACACAGAGTATACTGTGGTGGACCACCCGATTATATGTGCCCAAAAATCTGTCTGGGAGAACTTGTGAGTGGAATTCTGGATTATGACGAAGGGTGGACAGAGGCAGACCTGACAGGAGCGAGTTGCTGGCGTCCAGTCTCGACATGAACAAGCACCAACAGTAAACCATGGAGAAAGAAATGGATAAATCCTTCTGATGTTGTAAAGAAGAAATCGACAAAAGCAAGAACGGTTGGCAGCGTGTGGGGAAAATGACAGCTGATTGTCCAGTCACATACACAATCACACACAGTACGGTATGCAGTGAAATGCCCCAAGATTGTGAGCAGTGTCTAAAGGGTGTGATTAATTTGTGAAGTCTTGAAATTACAGGAAAACAAAGGGTGCAACTAAAGTTGTCTATGAACCTGGAAAAATCCAAGTTACAAATTCTTCTCAAACGCAACATATAATAAAACGTTTAAAAGTATGGATAATTATATAATTCATTAATCTAAAAAAAAAACAAAGCAACAATTAATTCCATACACTGTAAAGTGTCACTATAAATTCTAAATAATTGTACATCTAGTGCCCTACAGAGTGAGTGAGTTAAACAGCACTATGTTCTAGTGCCCTACAGAGTGAGTTAAACAGCAGCACTATGTTCTAGTGCCCTACAGAGTGAGTTAAACAGCAGCACTATGTTCTAGTGCCCTACAGAGTGAGTTAAACAGCAGCACTATGTTCTAGTGCCCTACAGAGTGTGTGAGGTAAACACCACTATGTTCTAGTGCCCTACAGAGTGAGTGAGGTAAACAGCACTATGTTCTAGTGCCCTACAGAGTGAGTGAGTTAAACAGCAGCACTATGTTCTAGTGCCCTACAGAGTGAGTGAGTTAAACAGCACTATGTTCTAGTGCCCTACAGAGTGAGTGAGTTAAACAGCACTATGTTCTAGTGCCCTACAGAGTGAGTGAGTTAAACAGCACTATGTTCTAGTGTCCTACAGAGAGTGTGTTAAACAGCACTATGTTCTAGTGCCCTACAGAGTGTGTGAGTTAAACAGCACTATGTTCTAGTGCCCTACAGAGTGAGTGAGTTAAACAGCACTATGTTCTAGTGCCCTACAGAGTGAGTTAAACAGCAGCACTATGTTCTAGTGCCCTACAGAGTGTGTGAGGTAAACAGCACTATGTTCTAGTGCCCTACAGAGTGTGTGAGTTAAACAGCAGCACTATGTTCTAGTGCCCTACAGAGTGTGTGTGTTAAACGGCACTATGTTCTAGTCCCCTACAGAGTGAGTGAGTTAAACAGCACTATGTTCTAGTGCCCTACAGAGTCAGCACTATGTTCTAGTGCCCTACAGAGTGAGTGAGTTAAACAGCACTATGTTCTAGTGCCCTACAGAGTGAGTGAGTTAAACAGCACTATGTTCTAGTGCCCTACAGAGTGAGTGAGTTAAACAGCACTATGTTCTAGTGCCCTACAGAGTGAGTGAGTTAAACAGCACTATGTTCTAGTGCCCTACAGAGTGTGTGAGTTAAACAGCACTATGTTCTAGTGCCCTACAGAGTGAGTGAGTTAAACAGCACTATGTTCTAGTGCCCTACAGAGTGAGTGAGTTAAACAGCACTATGTTCTAGTGCCCTACAGAGTGTGAGTTAAACAGCACTATGTTCTAGTGCCCTACAGAGTGAGTGAGTTAAACAGCACTATGTTCTAGTGCCCTACAGAGTGAGTGAGTTAAACAGCACTATGTTCTAGTGCCCTACAGAGTGAGTGAGTTAAACAGCACTATGTTCTAGTGCCCTACAGAGTGAGTGAGTTAAACAGCACTATGTTCTAGTGCCCTACAGAGTGAGTGAGTTAAACAGCACTATGTTCTAGTGCCCTACAGAGTGAGTGAGTTAAACAGCACTATGTTCTAGTGCCCTACAGAGTGAGTGAGTTAAACAGCACTATGTTCTAGTGCCCTACAGAGTGAGTGAGTTAAACAGCACTATGTTCTAGTGCCCTACAGAGTGTGAGTTAAACAGCACTATGTTCTAGTGCCCTACAGAGTGTGAGTTAAACAGCACTATGTTCTAGTGCCCTACAGAGTGTGTGAGTTAAACAGCACTATGTTCTAGTGCCCTACAGAGTGTGAGTTAAACAGCACTATGTTCTAGTGCCCTACAGAGTGTGAGTTAAACAGCACTATGTTCTAGTGCCCTACAGAGTGTGTGTTAAACAGCAGCACTATGTTCTAGTGCCCTACAGAGTGAGTGAGTGTTAAACAGCAGCACTCTGTTCCAGCCTGTGTAGCGCACTAGCATAGGAAGTAGAAGCCCATTTAGGACGGAGCCACTGTTAGCCGAGTGTAACTTACCTTGAGCTTTACAGCAGAACGCAGTTAACCACCTCAAATACACCCACAACGGATCAGACGGAACTGTGGGGGTAAAACCCTGTCAGAAATATTGGAATGGAAAGATGATTAGTAGAGTCGGAGAGCTCAGCTCATCAATCAGCAACACTGCAGCACGGCTTCTTCTGCTTCTGGGAATGTGTGGAGGACCGCGACCGAGACGCTCACAGCGACACCTACTGGAGGATCGTACAGTTACTCCCATTATGATTACCAGAGACAGTTGTTAAAAATGGAAGCCACACTCTGACGCCCTCTAGTGGCTACATTGGTGATTCAATTAATAATAATAATAGTGGCTAAATGTGATACAACTGTTATTGATAATATTATTATTATTATTATTATTATTATTAATACAAAGCAATGACAGATTGTCTCTCTTACACACGTGCTCATTGCATAATTCTTTACATCTCCAAATATTTTTATATTTTCAATTGACAGTTTTTAAATTCATCAAACTGTTCAATTTACAGTTGTTCCTATCCTATGTTTTGGAAAACGTTTCTAAGCAAATAACTACATTAACACCAGTCAATATGATATATTAAATATTATAAACCATCAGAATTGTTATACTGCAGTCTAATACTGTACATGATGCAATGATCTCCTGACTCTCTTTAAAATAACTTTTTATTTCAAGCATTAAAATTCATTCTTATCCAGTAGTATGTATAGAGTAGTGCATGTAATATTCTCCCTTTAGTGTATGCTGTACTACTGAGTTCTGAATCTCCATCAGCTTTTTCTTTGCTTCTCCTACAGTTTAGTCATTTCAGTACAGCTCTGTCTTCTTATGACTCTAACTTACACCCGCTTGTGAAAATGCACCATTTACCTATTCAATACAGATTATATTACAACAACTTGCGTGAAAAGTAGAATCTGCACTTGAATTTTAGCACTTTCATAGTATTTGTGCTTTACAACAGAAAGATTAAGCATGAGAGAAGTCTGACCTTTCGTACAAAGCTAATGATGACAAAGTGAGGCTTCATGAAGCTCTGAACCTTCCAATCAATTGAATCGAGGAAAGGTTCATTACCCAAAGTCTCATTTGTCCGCTAGCGACCCCTGCTGCTGAACATGTATCACAGCAAAATCAATTGTGGTCTAAGAATTACAATATGTAAACATTAAGTCACGTAGCAGTCGTTCTGTTACCATCAGTGTTGGGTGTAAGGTGTTACAAAGTAACGCGTTAGAGTGCTCGGATTACTTTTTTGATGTAACGAGTAATCTAACACGTTAGCTCCATCATTCAAGTATTCAGTTCAAAAATGTAATCCGTGAGCCAGACAGCAGTCAATCCCAATCCATTAGTGTGTGTGTGTTTGTGTGTGAAAGTCGTCCTACAAGCCCCGCCCCCGATTCCCCCCCCCCCCCCCCCGATTCCATTTTACATTTATTGCAAGAAAATGTACATCTGTATTTTTTTATTAAATGTATAAATGGACACAATATTTCCAAAAGTATTGGCTGATCTGCCTTCACATGCATATGAACTTAAGATCCAATTCTTAATCCATAAGGTTTAATATGATGTTGCAGCTAACCCATTGCAGCTTCAACTCTTCTGGGAAAGCCTTCTACAAGGTTTAGGAGTGAGGAGCAATCATGTTGGAACAGGAAGGGGCCGTCCACAAACTGTTCCCAGAAAGTTGGAAGCATTAAATTGTCCAAAATGTCTTGCTGTATACTGAAGAACTAAGTCTTCCTTTCACTGGGACTAAGGGGCCCACAACCCCACATAATCCCCCCCTACCCCAAACTTAACACTTGGCACAATGCAGTGACCGTTCTCCTGGCAACCACCAAACCCAGACTCGTCCAGCTCATTGCCAGACATAGAAGCGTGATTCGTCACTCCAAACAACACGTCTCCTCTCCTCTAGAGTCCAGTGTCTGTATGCTTTACACCACTGCATCCTATGCTTTGCACTGCACTCCGTGATGTAACAGCTGCTCGGCCACAGAAACCCATTCCATGAAGCTCTCTCCACAATGGTCTTGAGTTAATCTGAAGGCCAGATGAAGTTTGGAGGTCTGTAGCCATTGACTGCAGAAAGTTGGCGACCTTTCTGTATGTGCCTTTATGTGCCCCAGCACTCGCTGACCCCGCCCTGTGATTTTACGTGGCCTAACACTCCGTGGCTGAGTTGAAGTCATTCCCAGTCGCTAATAACACTAACAGTTGACGGTGGAATATTCAGTAGCGAGGAAATTTCACCACTGAAATTTAAATATAATTGCACGGGGGCGTCCCATCACGATACCATGCTGGAATTCTCTGAGCTCCTGAGAGCGACACATTCTTTCATAAATGTTTGTAGAAGCGGTCTGCATGCCTAGGGGCTTGGATTTTATACACCTGAATTCCATGATTTGAATGGGTGAAGCAATACTTTTGGTAATATGGTGTATGTAAATGAATGTACACAGTTATGTCCAAATAATTTTTTGAGTCCATGAAGTAGTCATCAAGCATTTAAAATAATAATAATATAATAATAATAATAATAATTTTTATTTATATAGCGCCTTTCCAGAGCTCAAGGACACTTTACAATGAATGTAGAAAAATGGGGGAATACAAAATCTGGCCAATTTCCACAGTTTCTGAGTTGAACTGCACCATGTTCTTATTTTTCACTGTACGAGTGTGTCGCTGGAACACTCTTCATGTCCAGGACATCCTGCCACACCCAGCTCAGTTACTTGCGAGTGTGAATGTGCCGAGATTACCACTTGGCTTGGCAGTACCAGTGTATCTCTCCAGTGTGAATGCGGTGATGTACTCGCAGTGTGCGCCTGTGAATAAAAGTCTCCTGACATGACACTCGCTGATACGTGCTGTCCTGTGTGAATGCGCTCGTGTCTCACGAGGCCGCTACTCAGAGTGAAACTCTTCCCACACTGCGGGCACTGATGCGGCTTCTCTCCTGCGTGAAAGCGCTGGTGTCTTATGAGAGTACTGCTGTCAGCGAAACTCTTCCCACACTCGGAGCAGAAGTAGGGTTTGTGTCCAGTGTGAATGCGCTGGTGTATTTCAAGTGTGTCCTTTCGTTTAAAACTCTTGCCGCAGTCCGCACACTGGTACGGTCTCTCTCCTGTGTGTTGGCGCTGGTGCTGTCGGAGGTGACTCCGGGTACTGAAGCTCTTCCCACACGCTGGGCAGTAATAAGGTTTGTCTCCGGTGTGAGTGCGTCGGTGGATATGAAGTGTGTCCTTCCGTTTAAAAGTCCTCCCACATTCCGTACACTGATACGGTCTGTCGTCTTCGTGGATTCGCAGGTGCATTCTCAGCGTACTGCTGCACGTAAAACTCTTCCCGCACTGCGAGCACCGGTACGGCTTCTCTCCTGTGTGAATACGCTGGTGTTTTTTTAATTCTCCACTCTCAGTAAAGCTCTTGCCACATTCGGGGCAGTAGTAGGGTTTCTCCCCGGTGTGAGAGCGCTGATGTATGCGAAGCAAGCACTTCTGATTAAAAGTTTTCTCACAATCTGCACAGTGATACGGTTTCTCTCCTGTGTGAACACTCTGGTGCATCCTCAGAGTACTGTTGCTGCTGAAACTTTTCACACACTCTGAGCACTGGTACGGCCTCTCTCCTGTGTGGACACGGCGATGTCTTTGGAGAGTGCGCTTTTGTGTAAATCTCCTCTTGCACTCTGAGCACTGATACGGTTTCACTCCTGTGTGGGTAAGCTGGTGTTGTTGAAGGTTACCCTTTCGGGTAAAACACTTCCCACACTGTGGGCACTGATACGGCCTTTGTCCAGTCTCAACGAACTGGGGCTTTTTAAGATTTACATTTTCACCACCAAAGGCTCTGTGAGCGTTATTGGTATGGGAAGTACCTGATGCTATTTGGTGAGTAATGGAGATCTCTATGGGTTCCAATTTCTCACATTTAATCTCACTGGGATTCATCCTAGTTGGATCTCTTAATGTTCTTGCAGATGTGAAATTAAGACGTATAGCCAAGAGGACAGCAGTAGGAGACAGGACAAGTCACACCTAGAGCAGAAGGAGGCATAAATAATCAATTGCTCAATATTTAAAAATAATAATAATAATAATAATAATAATATAATAATCTGAAACTCAGAGCTACACATCAGCTGTATCCTGTCTGATAGCTGCTGCATTCTGCAGATGAACATCGTTGGGGAAAGGAAAAACAGTTGCTTCTAATCAAGTGGAAAAAGCAGGACAAACCTCTGACTTAACCAACATAAAACAACAGATTGTGCAATACAAACAACTAAAGGATGTTCTTTTACAGAAACGAGAGCCTGCTGCTAACCCACTTTCCAAGTTTGATATTTTTTGGAAGAATGGTTATTACAGCTGCTATCACCTGCCCTGTATTATTATCAGAAGCCAGTTCTATATGCAGCACTTAGTCCATATGGCAAAACTGTTGAACCAAGGTGGCTAGCATTCTCAGTGAAGCTACACTCATGCCAAGCAATCAAGCATCAGTGACGTGTTATTCTGTCATTTAAGATTTGATATCTACCCAGACACAGCAATAAGGGCTCTCGAATACTGACCAGGAGCTGGAGAGATTGGGTACTGCCCAGCCAACAGTGTTAGGGTTAGTTACATGTAATGCTGTATAATGGGTGGTATAATGATGCATCATGGCAGAATGCAAAATTGTGACAATGTGCATGGAAGACAACTGCACACACAGTATGAGCATTTTCATAATTATGATCTAATCCAGTTGCACCAGCTGAACCGATCTAAACCAGGACCTGACTGTGCTTTTACTCAAGTATTTTACTCACATTTGAGACTAAAAGAGATTAATTTAATGTTAAATGTTTTTAGGAGCATGTGCGCAAAAAAGCATTACAACATTCAGATGGAGCAGCCTCTATTTTTGGCCCTGGGAACCAAAACAAGATCATGTGAACCGCTCATTAGCATATAGAGTTGGGCCTGTTAGATGCCACCTCAACATTGACGCATTGTTCAGACTGCAGGCAACTTTAGCCGCACTAAAAATTTAAGGGCACAATACATTTTTAAATACATACAATACTCATTTGTCATACTTATTGTGCAATATTACATAAAGTTAACCCAGGTGAATAGAAACTGCAGTTTTTAAATGAGGATTTCATTTCTTAAGAGGAAAACCTGCCTGGCCCTGTGTGAAAAAGGCGAAGGCCATTGCTGACCAAAAATAACACAAAGGATCACAAAAATATCTTGATATTGGGCATATTCTGTGGATTGATGAGACAAAAGTTTAACCTTTTGGAAGGTGTGCATCCCGTTACATCTGGGTAAAACTAAACACAGCGTTTTATAAAAAGAACATAGAACAGAACAGAGTGAGTGAGTTAAACAGCACTATGTTCTAGGGTCCTACAGAGAGTGTGTTAAACAGCACTATGTTCTAGTGCCCTACAGAGTGAGTGAGTTAAACAGCAGCACTATGTTCTAGTGCCCTACAGAGTGTGTTAACCATTACTATGTTCTAGTGCCCTACAGAGTGTGTGAGTTAAACAGCACTATGTTCTAGTGCCCTACAGAGTGAGTGAGTTAAACAGCACTATGTTCTAGTGCCCTACAGAGTGTGTGAGTTAAACAGCACTATGTTCTAGTGTCCTACAGAGAGTGTGTTAAACAGCACTATGTTCTAGTGCCCTACAGAGTGTATGAGTTAAACAGCACTATGTTCTAGTGCCCTACAGAGTGAGTGTGTTAAACAGCACTATGTTCTAGTGCCCTACAGAGTGTGTGAGTTAAACAGCACTATGTTCTAGTGCCCTACAGAGTGTGTGAGTTAAACAGCACTATGTTCTAGTGCCCTACAGAGTGAGTGTGTTAAACAGCACTATGTTCTAGTGCCCTACAGAGTGAGTGTGTTAAACAGCACTATTTTCTAGTGCCCTACAGAGTGAGTGTGTTAAACAGCACTATGTTCTAGTGCCCTACAGAGAGTGTGTTAAACAGCACTATGTTCTAGTGCCCTACAGAGTGAGTGAGTTAAACAGCACTATGTTCTAGTGCCCTACAGAGTGTGTGAGTTAAACAGCACTATGTTCTAGTGCCCTACAGAGTGAGTGAGTTAAACAGCACTATGTTCTAGTGCCCTACAGAGTGTGTTAAACATTACTATGTTCAAATGCCCTACAGAGTGAGTGAGTTAAACAGCAGCACTATGTTGTAGTGCCCTACAGAGTGTGTTAACCATTACTATGTTCTAGTGCCCTACAGAGTGAGTGAGTTAAACAGCACTATGTTCTAGTGCCCTACAGAGTGTGTGAGCTAAACAGCACTATTTTCTAGTGCCCTACAGAGTGTGGGAGTTAAACAGCAGCACTATTTTCTAGTGCCCTACAGAGTGTGTGAGGTAAACAGCACTATGTTCTAGTGCCCTACAGAGAGTGTGTTAAACAGCACTATGTTCTAGTGCCCTACAGAGTGTGTGAGAGTTAAACAGCAGCACTATGTTCTAGTGCCCTACAGAGTGTGTGAGTTAAAAAGCACTATGTTCTAGTGCCCTACAGAGTGTGTGAGTTAAACAGCACTATGTTCTAGTGCCCTACAGAGTGTGTGTGTGTTAAACAGCAGCACTATGTTCCAGTGCCCTACAGAGTGTGTGT
>QNUK01001910.1:0-15397 GCA_013621035.1 Clarias magur
TCACACACAGTCACACACAGTCACACACACAGTCACACACAGTCACACACACAGTCACACACAGTCACACACAGTCACACACACAGTCACACACAGTCACACACACAGTCACACACAGTCATACACAGTCACACACAGTCACACACAGTCACACACACAGTCACACACAGTCACACACAGTCACACACAGAGTCACACACACAGTCACACACAGTCACACACAGTCACACACAGTCACACACAGTCACACACAGTACGATACGCAGTGAAATGCTTAGACAGACTGCCTGTGACCTTAGAATAAAGACTGTTAATAGGAAATAAATGTGTATAAAAATATATTTTATAAAAAAAAAACTAGCTGTACAAATAAAGAAAATATAGAATTTATGGAAGTTTTGTATAGAAAATGAGGTTGGAAACATTTGTATGGAAACATTTCACACAATTTTGAAAAAATAAATAAAAGCTGGAAATTATAGCGCTGTGTTTATTAGGGGTGTAACGATTAATCGTGTGATTCTGATGAGTAGCTCCTCAATAAATGATGGTGAAGTGTTGTGACATCCAAACACCAGAGGGCGCTCTCGTGCAGAAACTCCACAGAAGATGAACCTTTAACACAGATTCATGCGGCTTTAGAGGATACATGTTCATAAGCAGATTTTTATCGCTGTTCTTCCAACAATTTCAGGGGTTTTTTTTTTCATTACAATAAATAATACTTATAATGATTATCTTTTACGAGTGTCGTTTTTTTAAATGCAGGTTATAAACGACTCAAACTTATAGTGATAGTTATTTCAAGCCCTTTGAGCCCTGTGAGTTACATCTGGAGGGACATCTCTTTACATTACATAATGTCTATAAAATATTAACATTGTGTTGTAAAAGTCTTGCGAATTTCAGGTTCACTAGAGTTCAAAATAAAGACGTATACGTCTTCATTACAGCCATAAAGAAAGCAGATCTCATCCGTGTAAGAACCCGGACAGCTGTGTAACCCTGATGGATTCACTTACAGCATACACCTGCAGGAAATCAGCTCCAATAAGACGTTTCTATACATAAAGTCACCTAACTGTTATGTTCATAGATGTTTAACAGCAAGGATGATTTCAAGGTCCATTAAGACTTAGGAACAGCACCAACGTCCACAGCAAAGCCTTCTGTAGTTATAAACACACTAGATGACGGGACTGTTCTGATCTCAGCTACTGAAATGATCAAATACTCAGGCAGTTTACATGTAATTCTTCATGAATAGATGCTTTTTGTATCAGCCTCAGACACACACTTTCCTCAAACCGACATTATCTGAACACTGTGATATTCTAATATAAATAAGTCTTTATCTTTCTAGAAGTGGTTTAATAGTAAAACCTTATTAGCTAGAAACATATAGAACTCTGAAAGTGTTTGCTGAGGTCAGAGATGAAGACCATCAAAAGAAAAGAACAAAAAACCTTCTCGAGTAGAAATGATCCTGATTTCATACCATAAATCATCTTCAGAGAATTGTGTTCCAAACATGGAAAAGGGTTTAAACAATTCACAAATCATGTTCAAGTGTTTAAATGATTTAATGATAAATAACAAATATCATGTGAACTCGCAACTCTTCATAAAGAGATTTAATTACAGAACATTTAATTACAGAACATTTAATTACAGAACATTTAATTACAGAACATTTAATTACAGAACATTTAATCACAGAACATTTAATCACAGAACATTTAATCACAGAACATTTAATCAGAACATTTAATCAGAACATTTAATCACAGAACATTTAATCACAGAACATTTAATTTTACAGAACATTTAATCACAGAACATTTAATCACAGAACATTTAATTACAGAACATTTAATCACAGAACATTTAATCACAGAACATTTAATTACAGAACATTTAATCACAGAACATTTAATTACAGAACATTTAATTACAGAACATTTAATTACAGAACATTTAATTACAGAACATTTAATTACAGAACATTTAATCACAGAACATTTAATTACAGAACATTTAATTACAGAACATTTAATTACAGAACATTTAATTACAGAACATTTAATCACAGAACATTTAATCACAGAACATTTAATCACAGAACATTTAATTACAGAACATTTAATCACAGAACATTTAATCACAGAACATTTAATTACAGAACATTTAATCACAGAACATTTAATCACAGAACATTTAATTACAGAACATTTAATTACAGAACATTTAATTACAGAACATTTAATTACAGAACATTTAATCACAGAACATTTAATTACAGAACATTTAATTACAGAACATTTAATTACAGAACATTTAATTACAGAACATTTAATCACAGAACATTTAATCACAGAACATTTAATTACAGAACATTTAATTACAGAACATTTAATCACAGAACATTTAATCACAGAACATTTAATTACAGAACATTTAATCACAGAACATTTAATCACAGAACATTTAATCACAGAACGCTGTATAGATTTCATCCCGATGTAAACATTTCCTGCAGAGATATTTGAGTTATAAAGACCAGGAGATGACGTCATACTGATAGTGAAAGACTTCCACATGCATTGTGGGATAGAAAATTCTGTTTGGGTTTTTAACATGAAACGACAGATTATTTTGTATCTCAGGAAGCAACACCTAGAAGGTGTTTTGTTTGTTTTGATAAACTTTACCATGGTGTTGTGGCTTTATGAACATTCCATATGTTGAATGATGTTATTTATCAGACTATAAATCAGTGTTCGTGGGCGGGTGTGATGACGTCACACCGAAACCGAAAGTCAGAGTGTCTGAGCGCGAGAGCGAGAGAGCGAGCGAGAGATCAGTGACGAGCCGGTGAGTTTATTACAGACTTACAGCCGAACACATTCTACACATTAGTGTGACCTGTGGTGTTATTACACTCTGTGTGTGTGTGTGTGTGTGTGTGTGAGATCCTCACTGCGAACTGCAGTTACACACAGCGGATTTTCCAGTGTCCAAACCCTGCTGTCTCTAAGTCCCGCCTCTGCGCTCTGGGATTGGCTCCTGTACCAAACACGCGCACGCTCTCGACCAATCACAGCCAGAACTGAAGCCGCGTCACCAATCATGAAGCAGGAGGCGGGACTTGGAGTTAAAAAGTCTTTTTTACATTATAATGGCAGTGTTTAAAACACTAAATTACATTAAATTACATTAAAATGTAAAAACCTGATTCTAATTAACACTAGCGGCTTTGTTCCTTTTGTATTCTATCTATTTATTTACTTTTTCTTTATTATACAGTTAACAAAAGTAAACATGCCACTAACACTAGCTTGTTCTAGTCCTCGTCTATACTCTCTCATTTCATTTCATTACATCATAATAATGATAATAATGATAATGATGATGATGATGATGATGATGATGATGATAAAACCTTGCTACATGCTCTGTGTGAAGTTAACTGAGACTTGTTATAGCTCGTGCATATCATTGCTCTATTTTATTTTGAGTGCTTTAATTATTTTATATATATATATATATAAGCAGGATATTTGGCAGAAAAAAGTTCATTTGTATAGTTCTAAACATATTTAGGGTGTTTTTACCTGCTCACTTTTTGTCATGACGTTATGTCAATTACACGATGACGTCATTTAGCGACTTCAATCAGCGCGGTGCTGAAAACTAGACACTTTAATATTTATAACGTGATCTGAAAGTAAAACGCTGGACCTGCTGAGATCAGTGTGTTACTGCTGTGTTTACTAATGTTTAAAACACACGACTGTGTGTCCCACATCACACACATCACACACACACACACACACACACACACACACACGCACACACACACACACACACACACACACACACACACTTTCTCTCTCTCTCTAGGTATTCCTATTAAATGAGTGTCTATTATTTTTATAACTGAATGAGAGATGAAAGCTTTTAAACTGTGATGAGTTTGAGTAAATGTCAGGTTTAATGATCAAATGTAGCAGTGAGTCCATTTCTCTCTCCTGCTTTATTCTGCACCTGTGCAGTGCTGATGGTGGTGTTGTGTCTCCTCAGACATGCTGTCCTGCAGCGTCCATCACTGTGTCCTGTTCTTACTCACCCTCACACTCACCACTGGTAAGTCTCACTTCACTCTCATAACCACTCTCATACACTCTCACTACACTCTCACTACACATTCACTGCACACTCTCACTACACACTCTCACTCTACACTCTCACTACACACTCTACACTCTCACTTCACTCTCACTACACACTCTCACTACACTCTCACTACACTCTCACTACACACTCTCACTACACACTCTCACTGCACACTCTCACTACACACTCTCACTCTACACTCTCACTACACACTCTACACTCTCACTTCACTCTCACTACACACTCTCACTACACTCTCACTACACTCTCACTACACACTCTCACTGCACACTCTCACTACACACTCTCACTCTACACTCTCACTACACACTCTACACTCTCACTTCACTCTCACTACACACTCTCACTACACTCTCACTACACTCTCACTACACACTCTCACTGCACACTCTCACTACACACTCTCACTCTACACTCTCACTACACACTCTACACTCTCACTTCACTCTCACTACACACTCTCACTACACTCTCACTACACACTCTCACTGCACACTCTCACTACACACTCTCACTCTACACTCTCACTACACACTCTACACTCTCACTACACACTCTCACTACATACTCTCACTACACTCTCACTACACACTCTCACTCTACACTCTCACTACACACTCTCACTACACACTCTCACTACACACTCTCACTCTACACTCTCACTACACACTCTACACTCTCACTACACACTCTCACTACACACTCTACACTCTACACTCTCACTACACACTCTACACTCTCACTACACACTCTCACTACACACTCTCACTACACACTCTACACTCTCACTACACACTCTCACTACACACTCTCACTGCACTCTCACTACACACTCTCACTACACACTCTCACTACACACTCTACACTCTCACTACACTCTCACTACACACTCTACACTCTCACTACACACTCTCACTACACACTCTACACTCTCACTACACACTCTCACTACACACTCTCACTGCACTCTCACTACACACTCTCACTGCACACTCTACACTCTCACTACACACTCTCACTACACACTCTACACTCTCACTACACACTCTCACTGCACTCTCACTACACACTCTCACTACACACTCTACACTCTCATTACACACTCTCACTACACACTCTACACTCTCACTACACACTCTCACTGCACTCTCACTACACACTCTCACTACACACTCTACACTCTCACTACACACTCTCACTACACACTCTCACTACACACTCTCACTGCACTCTCACTACACACTCTCACTGCACACTCTCACTACACACTCTACACTCTCACTACACACTCTCACTGTACTCTCACACTTTACATTCTCACTCTACACTCTAACTGTACACTCTCACTGCACACTGTACACTCTTACTCTAATTCTCACTGCACACTCTACACTCTCACTCTACACTCTCACTCTACACTCTCACTGCACACTGTAACTTTTACTCTACACTTTCACCACACATTCTACACTCTACACTCTCATTGCACATTGTTTATTTTTACTCACTGTAATAGTTTATTCTCTGTTTCAGCTGGTGTCTCAGCTGCAGTCTGCTCTACAACAGTGAAGCTCCATCATCCTGTGACTCTCTCATGTGAACATAAATGTTCTGTTTCAGTAAAGTGGAGTTTATTTTATAATCGAGACGTTGTCCTGGCTCAGTGTGATCAGACATCATGCAGCTCACAGGAGGGCTTTACCATCTCTCATGATCAGTATAAGAAGGGAGATCTCTCTCTCACCATCACTAAAGCTGATTACAGTCTGAGGGACACGTACTCGTGTGAGTGTGGGATCTCAGAAATCTCTACTGTGCGTCTCAGCATCGAGAGTAAGTGTCTTATGTCTTCTACTACTGTAAAACATTTCATCTGAATCCTCAGGATAATATTTCAGGATCTCAGGATTATAGTGCAGTTAATTACACTGTGAGGGTCTAATTCTGAAATTCAGACCTAAATTCAGACCTAAATTGTTCCATAAATAAATATTATCCTGTAAATTCCACAAAAACGCTATAAGTTAAAGAGACGTTCAAGGTTATTGTGTGTGTGTGTTAAAAAGTGGTTGTTTATACACTAAGGGAAACCCCAGTCTTGGTGTTACTGTACCTACCTGAGCACCAGGTCTTCACTGACCTTCTCTTTCTATTTTTGGGATTTCTTTTTTTTTATAATGCTTGTCAGCTATTTCTAATTTGGTCTGTATTAGTGCCATTCTTACTGTCATCTCTTACTTCTGCATGTGTTTTTGATGATGGACGTGTTTCATGCTGCTCCTGCGATTTCCTTTGACTACCTTTGTGATGCTAAAGATAACACTGGATTAAATTCCTGGTTTGTAGCCTCATTCCTCCTTCTCTCTCTGATTCAAGATTCAACAGTGCTTTATGGCTCTGTCGGGAGCTGTGTGTGTGTGTGTGTGTGTGTGTGTGTGTGTGTGTGTGTGTGTGTGTGTGTGTGTGTGTGTAAAAATCGTCCAAAACATCAGCCCCCCCTATCTCCTCATCTCCTCTCTCTTGCTCTATTGGCAAGCTGGTGTGTGTTTGCGTCTGTGTATGTGTTAGAGATGAGCGAATCCGGATTCTCCCAGGTTAAATATCCCGATCTTTATATGACTCACGAATCAGGAATCCTTCTCTTCAGTTACTCGGATCAGTTGAGTCCTAAGTTATTTTGTCGCTAACAACAACATTCATGAAACTGATAATTACACCATTCAGCAGTTGTTAGCTAGTAACTGTAGGAACAAATATCTGACTGAGTTGTTTAGAAAACTTCCTGCACAGTCAGAAACGTGAGAGAATCACAGGTATTGATTCGGCTGATTCATCCGGGGAATTCAGCAGATCTGCCAGGAATCCTTACTGATTCAAATGACTCAAAGGATTCATGAGACCCGGATCCGTTCAGTGAGTCATTCAGTAGGATTCAAATCCATTAATGGATTCGGGTTTCTCATTCAAGATTCAAAGAACTTTATGAATCCCAGAGGGAAATTGCTTATTCTTGGTTACAGTTACTTACCCTCGTTATTGAGTAGAAAGGAAAAGTAATGAATAACTACAAAAAAATTTGAATAAAATATAAAGAGTCCAAAAACAGTAAGTACCATATTGCACATTAAACTTTAGAATACTTTAAATGAACACAGTAGGTAAAACAGTAAGTACTATATTGCATATAGTCCTAAAACCGTACCACATTACACATTAAACTTTTGAATACTTTAAATGAATACACGAAATATGCCATTATGACATTATTGCACGCTAAATATGACCGAAGAGCATTTGTAAATATTGCACAGTAATTTAATGTACTGTATGTATGTAATATTGTATTATTATTATATGTAATATTGTGTTACATATTTTTATTGAGAAGTAATAATTTTATTAATAGGGATGAGTATTATTGTCCTACTGTGTTACTGTTACTGTCAGTGAATATCCACATAGTGTACGAGTAACAGAGAAGCACTTTTAACATGAGCATACAGCAGGTCCGCTGTCCTATCTCCCCTAGTGTGACAATCCACAGGTTGAGTGAAAGTGGGAAGAGTCTTGCTGAGTGATGCGTGGTTGAAATCACCTGAGATCAGGAGAAAGGCATTGGGGTGTCGAGTCGGGAGTTTGGCGGTTACCAAGTGAATGACGTCACACGCGGCAGCGGCATTCGCAGACGGAGGAATGTACACAGCAGTTATTATCACATGAGAGAATTCTCTCCGTAAATAATATGGGTGAAGTCCGACAGCCAGCAGTTCAATATCAGGACTACAAACACGCTCCTTAAGTCACGTGACCGGGATTACACCACATGTTGTTGATGATGTAAACAGCCAGCCCCGCCTCCTTTCCTCTTACCGCTCTCTCATCGTCCTGTCGCTCCATATCACGCTGAAGCTTTCCAGCGTAATATTAGAGTCAGGCATATCACCATGTATCCAAGTCTCTGTAGAACACATCACACTGCACTCACCGAAGATGTTTTCAGCCCTTAACAAAGTGACCAACTCGTGCATCTTATTGTCCAGAGATCTCACATTGCCCATGATGAAAGACGGAACATACGGCTTGTACAGTGGAACCTTGGATTACAAGCATTATTCGTTCCGGAAGCGGGCTCATATTACAATACACTCGTAAAACAAATCATATTTTCCCATAAGAAATAATGAAAACTCAAATTATTCATTCTACAGCCCCAAAAAATAAATACATAAAAATAATTAATACAAAATATAAAGTAAAAATAAAACAAATTAACCTGCACTTCTCCTTTAAAAAAATTAAAAATAAATCCAGACAGATAAGTGTTTCCGTGTGTGTGTGTGTGTGTGTATGTGTATGTGTGTATGTGGAATTAGCCCCTTCCCTTGCCTCATCTTACACAGTAAAACTCCCCCCCACCTCACTTTTTAAGTTTCACAACAAACACACACACACAACGGAAACACAGTTTTAACGGGAAAAAAAAGAAATCTTTCTAATGACACTGGCGTGAGCGCATACTAACGGAATCACTGCTGTAAAGTAAAAAAGAAATAAAAAATGAACCAGCACCTTACCTTTGCACACACACATAGGAGACACGCTGAAACAGAGAGAGAGATGTTGATTATACCAGTAAGAGACGAGCACTAAGACCCAGCAGGGGAGACGATTACGCACAATTCCGCAGCGCAAGAGAGAGAAAAATCATTGGCTCAGTGGCTCAGTCCCTCGGAGTCAAAACAAGAAGCGCATGCGTGATACTCGGCACTCGTAAACCAAGACTTGTTCATTTTTCAAGTCAAAATTTATAAAAAATATTTGCTCGTCTTGCGGAACACTCGCAAACCGCGTTACTCGCAATCCGAGGTTCCACAGTACTTTCTCATCCTTTCCTTATGCTCCGCTAGTCTCTCTCTTCATCTTTACCTTCTTTGTGCCGCTTTCTTCCACCTCTGCATCCTCTTGTCGTCCTCCTCCATATCTCATCCGGAATGAGTCCTATTCAGAATCAGATCTCTAATGCAGGCTGGTTTCAGTGCGATCGGCTGTTCCCTGATGTAAATGAAGTAACCGGCTCCGCACTGTTGCGCACTGATCACCCGGAGCGCCGAAAACATAATTAACATTGCATAGCTAAGAACAATAGCACTTTCAAAACGCATAGTTTGAAAGGGTGATCTTACTTGTTAAATACGAAATAAAGTTATAAATAAATATTAGAAGGAAAGTATAATAAAAAAGTAAAAACACATGAAAAACTCTGAGACCAACTGTACCAAGCTGCTGCAGGCTCGCGCATGCGCAGTTAATAAGAACATTTCTAGTGTGTGTGTGCCCACACGCTTGTTTTGAGTCACTGTCAGTTAACTGGTGTGTGTGTGTGTGTGAAAATCTTTCTACACAGTAGTCCCACCACCTCCTCCTCTCTGGTCTCTAATCACTTCAGCCACGGTTCTTTTCAAAGGTTAAGGTGGAGAGTAATTTTTTTATTTTTACTTTGCATTTTGTGGCCGATATACATATGATACGATGATATGATGTACTGGCTGATATACATATAGCTTGCTGAGAATATTATTATTATTAGTAGTAGTAGTAGCAGTTCTGAGATTCTTCTTAAATATTGGATGCTGGTACTGGGAAACAAATTTCGTTCTTTCATGTTTAACATGTTGAATGACAATAATAAACCTAACCTAAGTATTAATTATTTTTATATGAATATTTTTGGGTTGTGGAACAAATCATCTGAGTTTTCATTATTTCTTATGGGGGAAATTCACTTTGATATACAAGTGTTTTGATTTACAAGCATGCTTCTGGAAGAAATTATACTCACAATCCAAGGTTTAACTTTACAGCACTGTCTCAGTAGCTATCCAGCAACTAAGCTAGAGGCTGTAGACCTCTTATAGAACTTCGGTGTCAAAGTCAATTTAATAGCCCAGTGTAAAGAGTTACATTATTCTATAAAGATCTGGCCAGTAACAAGAAGCTATAATAAGCAAAAATACGTAGTGCATGAAGCACTTATAGGCATTATTATAGCAAGTATATTTTTGTCTCCTCTTTAGATCACACTGGGACTTTTGTGTAAAGAATTTTGTGAAAGCAATGAACAAGGAAGGTGTCGGTTTTTGTTATTTAAGACAGATGTTCCCAAGAATAACTGATCAATGATAATAAAAATCATTATAATAATCAGTTAGAATATCTGTTGGTTGAGCCAGTACAGATTGCTTGGAAATCAATAAGGTCCAAAACTACATTGAGCTAATCGCCAATCTTCTTATAATCAAATCTATTTCTATTTCAATTTTTTTTATTTGTCTAAGTTTCTATGTGATGCAGCCAAATCAAAACTATTTTAGTGTTTACCCATAAGGTGCCTCTCATAATCAGCAAAAATTGAAATGTAATTGAAATGTGGAGCTTAGAAAATCTAATAAAGCAGCTGTGTAAGCAGACGACCACAAACATTTACACAGACGTCCTGGACAGAATGTGACTATAAGGCTCTGTGTTTGGATCTAATTACAGCTGAATGTTTTGTCTCCTCAGCCGTGTTCTCAGCAGTTCAGAAGAGTTCTGGTGAAGATCTGAAGCTGAATCTGACCGTACCAGAGCCAGTGGAGGTGATTTATAGAAGCAGAGACTCAGCTGATGATGTACAGATCTGCACTGTGACTCAACGCTCACTACAGTGTAACACTGAATACACACCCAGAACATCACTCAGTAACTCCGAGCTCACACTGAGAGGCGTGACACCGAGTGACAGTGGAAGTTACACCATCCGGGACACGAAGTATAGTGAAGACATTCAGTTGTATGCTGTCTCTGTGGAAGGTATGTCTCAGTGTGGTCTTCATTATAATAAGATTAACACTGAATTATAGATAACATTTCATGTGTTTTGGTTAATAAGTGAACTCTAAGTGATGCACTATGATCAGAAGAAACACTGTAAGTAAGTGAGTAAAGTGGGTAAGAAAATTATTTATTTCGTTTGTAATGAACTCTGAATCAGAAATCTGGTAAATAGTGTCCACTGTACGAGCCTCTGGAGACAGTGTTATGATCTGGGTCACTTCAGTCGCTCAGGTCGAGACTCAGCAACGTTATGTGGCGATAACATGAAGTCACATGACCCCCTGAATGTACTGAATGACTACTGAAAGATCTTTGGGCGACCACAGACACACAGACACAAGGCGAAGTCTTATGGAAAAGGGGTATTTTATTTATGAAAATAGGGGAAAAGGGGGAATTTATCAAAGGGAAAAAGTAAGATAAGTGTGAGGTTGTGCATGTGTGGTACAGAATCAGTGTCCAGACAGAATGTAGGCATGAGCCTGGTGTGCGATGACGGCCTTGATCTATGTACAGTCGTGGCCAAAAGTTTTGAGAATTACATAAATATTGGAAATTGGAAAAGTTGCTGCTTAAGTTTTTATAATAGCAATTTGCATAAACTCCAGAATGTTCTGAAGATGATCAGATGAATTGCATAGTCCTTCTTTTCCATGAAAATTAACTTAATCCTGAAAAAAAACTTTCCACTGCATTTCATTGCTGCCATTAAAGGAGCTGCTGAGATCATTTCAGTAATCGTCTTGTTAACTCAGGTGAGAATGTTGACGAGCACAAGGCTGGAGATCATTATGTCAGGCTGATTGGGTTAGAATGGCAGACTTGACATGTTAAAAGGAGGGTGATGCTTGAAATCATTGTTCTTTCATTGTTAACCATGGTGACCTGCAAAGAAACGCGTGCAGCCATCATTGCGTTGCATAAAAATGGCTTCACAGGCAAGAATATTGTGGCTACTAAGATTGCACCTAAATCAACAATTTATAGGATCATCAAGAACTTCAAGGAAAGAGGTTCAATTCTTGTTAAGAAGGCTTCAGGGCGTCCAAGAAAGTCCAGCAAGCGCCAGGATCGTCTCCTAAAGAGGATTCAGCTGCGGGATCGGAGTGCCACCAGTGCAGAGCTGCTCAGGAATGGCAGCAGGCAGGTGTGAGCGCATCTGCACGCACAGTGAGGCCAAGACTTTTGGAAGATGGCCTGGTGTCAAGAAGGGCAGCAAAGAAGCCACTTCTCTCCAAAAAAAAAACATCAGGGACAGATTGATCTTCTGCAAAAAGTATGGCGAATGGACTGCTGAGGACTGGGGCAAAGTCATATTCTCGGATGAAGCCTCTTTCCGATTGTTTGGGGCATCTGGAAAAAGGCTTGTCCGGAGAAGAAAAGGTGATGCTACCATCAGTCCTGTGTCATGCCAACAGTAAAGCATCCTGAGACCATTCATGTGTGGGGTTGCTGCTCATCCAAGGGAGTGGGCTCACTCACAATTCTGCCCAAAAACACAGCCATGAATAAAGAATGGTACCAAAACCCCCTCCAACAGCAACTTCTTCCAACAATCCAACAACAGTTTGGTGAAGAACAATGTATTTTCCAGCACGATGGAGCACCGAGCCATAAGGCAAAAGTGAGAACTAAGTGGCTCGGGGACCAAAACGTTGAAATTTTGGGTCCATGGCCTGGAAACTCCCCAGATCTTAATCCCATTGAGAACTTGTGGTCAATCCTCAAGAGGCGGGTGGACAAACAAAACCCCACTAATTCTGACAAACTCCAAGAAGTGATTGTGAAAGAATGGGTTGCTATCAGTCAGGATTTGGCCCAGAAGTTGATTGAGAGCAGCCCAGTCGAATTGCAGAGGTCCTGAAAAAGAAGCGCCAACACTGCAAATACGGACTCTTTGCATAAATGACATGTAATTGTCGATAAAAGCCTTTGAAACGTATGAAGTGCTTGTAATTATATTTCAGTACATCACAGAAACAACTGAAACAAAGATCCAAAAGCAGTTTAGCAGCAAACTTTGTGAAAACTAATATTTGTGTCATTCTCAAAACTTTTGGCCACGACTGTACATCGACAGAGACTGGCATCAGCAGATGTAACTCGCCTGGTTATCAGCACACCATGGACCAGCTCGGCTGTTGCTTGTCACATTATGTCTTTCCCCATGACCTGCTTTGGCAAGATATATAAGGCAGTGTGACTGTGAAAGGAGAGGGAGGATTCCCTGTCTCTTGCAGTGCAGTGTGTATAACAGAGATGTTCAGCACTGTTTAAATAAACCTCTAGTCTCCAGTGTTGTTAATTTAATTTCCACCACAATGGTGCACCATGGGAAAGAGCATCATTATCTGTGCATTGCGCATGAATAAAAATTTTATATACTGAAATAGAATTTAATATTCATTGAAGTGCAGTTAAACCTTGGATTGTGAGTAACGTGGTTTACGAGTGTTCCGCAAGACGAGCAAAGATATTTAATCAATTTTGACTTGAAAAATGAGCAAGTCTTGGTTTACTAGTACTGAGTATCATGTATCACTCATGCGCTCTTATTTTGACACCGAGCGTCACGTGATCACAACTGAGCCAACGGGGAGGTAGGAGGTGTTTTACTGTGTAAGACGAGGTGAGGGAAGGGGCTAATTACACACACACAAACGGAAACACTTACCTGTCGGGATTTATTTTTACTTTTTTTTTAAGGTAAAGTGCAGGTTAATGTGTTTTATTTTTACTTTATATTAATTATTTTTATGTATTTATTTTTTTGGGCTGTGGAACAAATAATTTGAGTTTTCATTATTTCTTATGGGAAAATATGATTTGGTTTACAAGTATTTTGGAATATGAGGCCGTTTCTGGAACAAATTATGCTCGTAATCCAAGGTTCTACTGTATATCAAAGTGAATATCCCCAAGAAGAAATAATGAAAACACAGATGATTCGTTCAACAGCCCAAAAATATTCATACATTTATACACTCACTCACTCTCACTCACTCATCATCATTACCGCTTAATCCTCTATCGGTCTATATGGTCACGGGGGCCTGGAGCCTATCCCAGGAGACTTAGGGCACGAGGCAGGATACACCCTGGACAGGGTGCCAACCCATCACATTTATACAATTAATACAAAATATAAGGTAAAAATAAAACAAATTAACCTGCACTTTAACAATGAGAATTGGTACTCGAATATCAAGACTTGCTCATTTAACAAGTCAAAACTTATTAAATCTTTTAATAAACCGGGTAAATCGGGTTACTCACAATCCAGGGTTCCACTGTACTTAGTTAATGTTAAAAGAGCAGCTCTGTTTTGAAGAAAATACGCAAATTATTAATTGAAACTGTGTGTGTGCACGTATGTTTGTGTGTGTTATAGAGGAGAAGACTGGTGTTCCTGTGTGGGTGATTATAGTGATAGTGCTGATTCTGCTGTTGTTACCCCCTGGAGCAGTGTTACTCTACCTAAAGATCGCACCCCAGCAGAAGTTCCTCAAGGTAAGAGTTATGTAGATATGCACGTGTGTGTGTGTGTGTGTGTGTGTATGTGTGTGTGTGTGTGTGTGTGTGTGTGTGTGTGTGTGTGTGTGTGTGTGTACATGATTTACCACTGCATTTTTATCATCCTTTTAAACATCCTCTGTTTATTGTTATGTTCAGAAAGCGCTTTCTGGAGAGTCTTTACACTGAAGACAGGATGTGATGTGATCATTACCAACAAGATAATAGATTATCCTCTAAGATAATAGATGCAGGATATTGTTTGGAAATATTTCTAATTCTTGCTTTCAATAGATACGATAGATATACAGACAGACAGACAGACAGACAGATAGATGATAGGTAGATAGATGATAGATAGATAGATAGATGATAGATAGATGATAGACAGATAGATGATAGATAGATAGATAGATAGATAGATAGATGATAGATAGATAGATAGATAGATAGATAGATAGATAGATAGATGATAGATAGATGATAGACAGATAGATAGATAGATAGATAGATAGATAGATAGATAGATAGATAGATAGATAGATGATAGATGATAGATAGATGATAGATAGATAGATAGATGATAGATAGATAGATAGATAGATAGATAGATAGATAGATAGATAGATAGATAGATGATAGATAGATAGATAGATGATAGATAGATAGATGATAGATAGATAGATAGATAGATGATAGATAGATAGATAGATAGATAGATAGATAGATAGATGATAGATAGATAGATGATAGATAGATGATAGATAGATAGATAGATAGATAGATAGATAGATAGATAGATAGATAGATAGAT
>QNUK01001911.1:0-23546 GCA_013621035.1 Clarias magur
ACGAGCTCAGGAAAGCGGTTTTCTCACACAACTAATGCACAGTTATGTAAAACATACAAAACGAGTTGACATACAACTTTCATGCTCAAAATGAGAAAAAGAATAACAAAAAAGTTGTTTTTCAACATGTGTGCTATTATGCATGAATGTGATGGAAATCATAATTCCTTTGAGTTTTCTGCTGCTCATACGGAGATAAAGCGTTTCCCGTGTTCTTAGCGCTGTACGAGCTCAGGAAAGCGGTTTTCTCACACAACTAATGCACCGTTATGTAAAACATACAAAACGAGTTGAAATACAACTTTCATGCTCAAAATGTGAAAAAGAATAACAAAAAAGTTGTTTTTCAACTTGTATGCCATAATGCATGTTTGTGATGGAAATCATCATTCCTTTGAGTTTTATGCTGCTCATGCAGAGAAAAAAGCGTTTCCCGTGTTCTTAGCGCTGTACGAGCTCAGGAAAGCGGTTTTCTCACACAACTAATGCACAGTTATGTAAAACATACAAAACCAGTTGATATGCAATTTTCATGCTCAAAAATGTGAAAAATAACAAAAAAGTTGTTTTTCAACTTGTATGTCATAATGCATGAATATGTTTGAAATCATCCTTCCTTTGAGTTTCATGCTCTGCATACGGAGATAAAGCGTTTCCCGTGTTCTTAGCGCTTTGCGAGCTCAGGGAAGCGGGTTTCTCACACAACTAATGCACAGTTATGTAAAACATACATAACGAGTTGATATTGTAGTACTTTGATAGATCTCTGGATGAACTGCGACACATCATCAGTGATGTTTCCTGAGATCATCGGGTGTTTCAGGTCTCACAACATCAGACACCCTCTCTCACCCAGCCGAGGTTGATCACGCCCCAACTTGTGTCCCAGCAGCTCTGGCCAACTTTGCGGACCTCTTGATCCAAATCCACCTCGAGGCTCTTTCAGCGGCCTCTGTGATTGACTTGTTTTTGCAGTTCTTTTTTTTTTTACCTTTTTTTCAATATGCATGCTAGAATGCATGACTGTGTTTAAAATGATCATTCTTGTGAATTTGTTTCTGAATGAAAGCAGCCTGCTCAAATTCAGTTTTCATGCTCAAAATTTGAAAAAAAAAAAGTCTTCTTAATGTTGTCAAGTATACAATCTTGGACATAATGAATAATTTATATATGTATAATAATGAATATACTAATAATTTCGGATGATTCTCCTCGTGAAGTAACATGAAATTTTACTACAGTCTTCATATATATTATGCATATGGTTGTTTTGTTACCATGCAAGTGTCTTTTCAAGAAAAAAAAAAGTCGATTATTTCTGGGGTTATTATCCCCAACGATGCGTCACCTCTCCTTCAGTATATTACAGTTCAATTATTTCCCCGAGTGTGAAATGTGCTAGCCTGAAGAAAAAGGAATTCTTGCAACATCTTCCATGCTCAAGTCCTAGCAAATCAAACACATTGATGACATTTTTAGTATAAATGGTGATAACAAAGGTGGTGGTTTATTGCGCCATACAATTTGTTTTGACATACCCTCTAATTTTCAACAAAGTGCAAAAGAATATTTAAGGAAAGGACATTCTTTAATGCATCGATTAGTGTTTTAACATGATCTCATTTCACTCTTGTGCAACGGATGCATTTCAAAAAGCAAATTGGGTATTCAATGTGAATATGAAATAGGTCTATAATAAAAAATGGATTATGAATAAGAACATATTCAAATAAAGTATACAAAAGATGAAAGAAGAAGATAATTTAAAAAAATATATGCCATATAAATATGGAAAATATTAACATCTATATACAATATAGATCAAATTGATATGTGTATAGATCATAGGTCAAGATGTTTCGAATGCTCAAATGAAACAATTTATGTCCTATATGATTCCTCCTTTAATTTCTTTCCTGTTGATGGGCAAAATACACATTTCGGAAGGTCATGCTATTCTTCAACAGGAATGCATCACACAAGTCCTGGGCAAGTTCTTAACCACATTAAAGACTTATCTATTATAAAACATGATAAAGAAAGTTCTGAAAGAATGAGGAATTTCCTGTAAGCGTAACATGCCGGCATTGAAAAAGAACCATTGGGTACTACTGATTTGATAGTTTAAAAATTAAGCACATTAAGTGTGCTGCCTCATCCTATAACCTGGAGATGTGGGATCAAAATGGGGAAAAAGCTATTAGGCACCTAGATCCCTAAAAGGACTGAGGCCTTCTCCCGGAACTCCTCCTGGGGTAATGCCTGTCTGATTGTTGCATTATCTAGAGATATCATCTGAAAGTGACCACAAATCAGAGTGGACGTCCCGCTGAATTTTAGCATAGTGCTACCCAGAGGAAAAGAAAATTAAAAGGACTTCTTCAGTAATTGGTGAGCAGAGACAGAAGCCCAATGCACTCTGAATCATTAATTGTAAAGACTGGTCGGTTGATAGAGAACAGAAACCTGTAACTAGCCCTATCGGATCTAGTCAGAAAGGATAGATGCCATATATTTATCATGCTACACTACAGTCGGTATTTCTGGAACTGGCTGGCTCAGCTTATCGCTGCTGTCTTCTGCAACATTTGTTAGGAGCCAGCCTTGTAGCACAGGAATGAAAAGCATACGGAGAAGCCCGAAAGTCTGTCTTATACAGGTAGTGAGCCATCCATAGTACATTCATGGAAATGTGTGGGTTACTCGTGCCATCATGTCGAGCAGATAGAGCCATAGGATTTGAGCCCAAAACAAGGGGACTTATAGGTGGCTTCCTCACTGAGGTATGGCCAAAAACTGCCCCTATGTCCACAAAGATCCTAGGATTACATGATCAATCTACTCCCTGCAGCCAATTTGGCTACCATCTACCAATGTCCCAAGCGCAAGATCCCAAGGCCCAGAGCCTCACGCAGAACAGTGGGTCTTACGATGGGTACCCATCATGCACGATCAGGCGAGGAACACTCGTGGGTCACATCAACAAGTGATTTAATTGTTTCCGAGACATTCATCTCCCGACCCACCCAGAACCCCTGCAGAGGTGCATGCACTTCTGAAAATCCGAGACAAATTCTTCAGAGCAGGAGACAAGGTGGGTCTAAGAACAGCAAGAACCAAGTTGGCCATCACAGAGGCGAAACGTGCACACGCCCCGAGAATCCACAACCACCGCACGGAGCATGTAGCAGGGTATTCAAGCCACTCAATTCATCAGGGTATTCAGCCAACTACAGGACATCATTACCTGCCTCTGAAAATAACAGATCCCTTCCAGACGTGCTGCACAGCTTGTTGCAGAATTTAAGTGACCAACCCTGCTCCGAACGACCAGGCGCTGTGTCACACCACGGCTCATGTGCGGAAAACTCTATGCAGAGTCAACTCACGTAAAGCTGCTGGACAAGACAATACCCCAAAGTGCTCAGAGAATCTCTGTGAGCAGCGTGAGCAGCGTCTGTGAGCAGCGATTCCACGTGATTCAAGTCTACTATGATCAAGACCTTCAAGACCTTACTGCCCCCCTCACTAGACCCACTGCAGTTTGCGTACGGCCCGCAACCGTTCAATGGATGACGCCATCTCCAGCACCCTCCATCTGGCCCTCTCAAACTTGGACACCTATGTCCAATGCTGTACATACATTTCAGTTAAGGATTCAATTCTATCATCCACCCAGACCGGATCAGGAAGGTGAGCCTGTTTGGCCTGATCACTTGCTGACTCTTGACTGTGTAGCGACACAGACTGATAACACGACCATGGTGGGTCTCATCAGTAAGTACGACGAGTCAGCAAACAGAGAGGAAGTGCAGAGGCAAACGGACTGGTGCAGAGACAACAACATCTGATCGTCTATAAGACAAAAGAGATTGTCGACTTCAGGAGGCCACGGAGGCACCACTCTCTCCACTGAAAATCGACTTCTTTGTGATGGTCAACAGTACCAAATTCCTGCGTGTCCATCTGGAGGAGAACAGCATCTGGTATCTAAACACCAGCTCCTTAAACAAGAAAGCCCAACGGTATCTTTTTTTCTCAGAAGGCTGTGCGTGGCGCAGCTTCTACCACTGATCCTGGCCATCTTCTATAGCATGCTGAGCAGGTGAATCACCATCTGGTTTGGGAATTGTGCCATCTCAGATCACAAGACTCTACTGTTGATAGAGAGTACAGCAGAGAAGATAATCTGGGTCTCTCTTCTCTCTATCGAAGACGTCTACACCACACACTGCATGGCATCCGCATCCGCAAAGCCATCAGCATTCTGGCTGATCAGACACACCCATCAGACACACTCTTCACAAACTATCTGTCTCCTCAACAAAAAGGGACTGGACTGATAATCACACACACACAAACACACTGATCAACAACCAGTACTGTGCAGCGGGACTATCGTCAGCAACATCACGATCGGGACTCCGCATGCATGGTCAGGTGAAGAACATTCTTGTGTCCCTGGCCGGCAGATGCTCGTATACCAAAGACCTCTCAAGAAGAGAAGATGAAGAAGATGAAAGGCAAGAAATTTGCACTCCAGCCTTAAAAAACATAGAAAAGAAAAATAGTTACATGCAACTATGAGCCGGCCCAAGCACCTGCGCCATCGCCACTTGGGCGCACCACACAACAGGTGCATCTTTTTTAAGATCTCTTAAGCAAACATGACATACGTTTAACACACGTTGGTGTGTGTGTGTGTGTGTGTGTGTTTGGGTGTGTGTGTCTTTGTTTAGTATGTGTACTGTACATTAAGAACAAAAATATTGCCTGTGTTTGTGTGTGTGTGTGTGTGTGTGTGTGTGTGTGTGTGTGTGTGGGTTTGTCTGTATGTGTTGTCCTATGTGGATGTTTGTGTGTGGTTATGTGTGTACGGTATGAGTGTATGAATGTGTATTGTGTGTGGTATGTTTATTTTGGATGTGTTTGAGTTTGTAGTGAGTGTATATATGTATGTTGTATGCATGTATAATGTTTGTGTTTGTGTTTAGTATGTGTGAGTGTAGTGGTTCTGTATGTGGTAAGTGTATAGTATGTGTGCATATATTATGTATAGAATGTGTTCTATGTATCTGTGCACCAGTGTTTGTGTGTGTGTGTGTGTGTGTCAGGATGTGTGTTGTATTACTGGAACTGCCCACCTCAGCTCAACGTGGGTCAGGTTTGGGCCTAACTCAACCATGTTAGGCCATCTCATGTAAAAACTGTTTAGTTTAATGAGATCTAGAAGATGTAGACGTTCAATAGATAAATAAATAAAAAAAAATCTTTAAAAGACCAATTCATCCCTTGCACATTTATGACATCAGCACTATTAAATCTCTGGGAGGTCCATTCATGGATCCTTTGCATATATGACCAGGCAAGGAACGCTTGTAATGTCCCAGCCCAGCACATATTCTAGATCCTGAAATACTTAGAGACTTCTGCAATCAATGCAACCTCCCACCACATCATATATCTATAAGTCACTTTTGGGTCTCTTTCTGTCTCATGACCTTTGACATTGTTGTCCACTAAGTGTGCCCCACTTTTGTAAGCCTTGAATTTGGGCCAATAGTATGACGGCCAATTTAACACACAGTGAATAAATAATTCTCGACTTCCTGCATGTCACTCATCTCCTAGAAGAGTATAAACCCAACCTTCCACATTTTGCGACTAAACAGTACAGTACTCTGGCAGGCCTACTGATCATTGTACAGTTTCTAAACTAATTAGAGACTTCTGCAGTGTGTGTGTGTGTGTGTGTGTGTGTGTGTGTGTGTGTGTGTGTGTGTGTGTGTGTGTGTGTGTGTGTGTGTGTGTGTGTGTGTGTGTGTGTGTGTGTGTGTGTTTGAATGTGTGTTTGTAGTTATGTTTCAGGGTCGGATGTGTAGTGTTTGTGTCTGTGGTATGTATATAGTATGTGAGCGAAGCGTGTGTGTATAGGTATGTGACTGTGTACATATGTCTGTGTCTTCAGGATGTGTATTACTGGAACTGCCCAGCCCGGGGGTTTGTAGGCGATCAGCTAGAACCACCTGGTAAAGCTTGAAGCAAAGAACATACATCGGTACATCTAGCCGTTGAAGATGCAGTGAAGATTTAATTAGAGGCTTTTAAGTTTGAAAGAAGAAAAATCGTTACAACCGGTGCCAGAGTCTGTGGGGCGCATCATTTGGGCACTTTTTTCATGTGTGTGAGACGTGTGTATGTGTTTGTTTAGTATGTGAACATTGTGTGAAGCATAAGAAGGTTGTTTTTTCATGTGTGTGTGTGTGTGTGTGTGTGTGTGTGTGTGTGTGTGTGTGTGTGTGTGTGTGTGTGTGTGTGTGTGTGTGTGTGGTCTGTATGTCCTGTCCTGTGTGTTTGGTGGTGATTGTGTTTACGGTATGAGTGTCTGTATGTGTGTATGTTGTATGAGTGTCTGTATGTTGTGTGTTTTTACAATGTGTATTTTGTATGGGATGTTTATTTTGAATGTGTAGTGAGCATGTGTAGTGAGCATGTGTGTGTGTGTGTGTGTGTGTGTGTGTGTGTGTGTGTGTGTGTGTGTGTGTGTGTGTGTGTGTGTGTGTGTGTGTGTGTGTGTGTGTGTGTGTGTGTGTGTGTGTGTGTGTGTGTGTGTGTGTGTGTGTGTGTGTATGTGTGTCTGTGTGTTTGAGTGTGATTTTGTAGTATGTGTGACCGTCGGATGTGTAGTCTTTGTTTCTGTGGAAAGAATATAGTATGTGAGCGTATAGTGTGTATTAGTGTATGTGTCTCTGTACATATGTGTGTGTGGTCAGGATATGCGTATTACTGGAACTACCCAGCCTGGAGGTTTGTAGGCGATCAGCTAGAACCACTTGGTAAAGGTTGAAGCAAACGACATACATCGGTACATCCGGCCGTTTAAGATGCAGTGATTTAATTCTAGCCTTTTAAGGTTGAAAGAAGAAACATAGTTACATCCGGTGCCATCGTCTGTGGGGCGCATCATTTGGGCACTTTTGGGGCTCTGTTTAAAGCTCGTCCAGTGCAAGTTTTAGCTAAAAATTTTTACCCTCTCAACTATACGTAGTAGTACAATGGATGTGTGAAATTTACTCATACCTGTCTAATTGTACAAAGGCAGGAATTTTACCAATTATAAGAATTAGGAATTTATTTTAATGTTAATTAAAGATGTAGTTTAGTATGGGGAAAAGAACGATGTATGAACGTATAATTCATGATGAACGGTTGAATGAATAAATATGAGTTTCATGTTAAAGGCTTTCATTTATCTAATGCAGATACGTTATTCAATATCTGATCTCTACAACAAGGCAACAAATATTTATAATTCATGAATGTGAGAGAAATCATCATTCCTTTGAGTTTTGTGCTGCTCATGCAGAGATAAAGCGTTTCCCGTGTTCTTAACGCTGTACGTCCTCTGGAAAGCGGTTTTCTCACAGAACTAATGCACCGTTATGTAAAACATACAAAACGAGTTGACATACAACTTTCATGCTCAAAATGTAAAAAAGAACAACAAAAAAGTTGTTTTTCAACATGTGTGCTATAATGCATGAATGTGATGGAAATCATCATTCCTTTGAGTTTTCTGCTGCTCATACGGAGATAAAGCGTTTCCCGTGTCCTTAGCGCTGTACGAGCTCAGGAAAGCGGTTTTCTCACACAACTAGTGTAAAACATACAAAACCAGTTGATATGCAATTTTCAGGCTCAAAATGTGAAAAAGAATAAAAAAAAAGTTGTTTTTCAACATTTATGCCATAATGCATGAATGTGATGGAAATCATCATTCCTTTGAGTTTTCTGCTGCTCATACGGAGATAAAGCGTTTCCCGTGTCCTTAGCGCTGTACGAGCTCAGGAAAGCGGTTTTCTCACACAACTAATGTAAAACATACAAAACCAGTTGATATGCAATTTTCATGCTCAAAATGTGAAAAAGAATAAGAAAAAGTTGTTTTTCAACATTTATGCCATAATGCATGAATGTGATGGAAATCATCATTCCTTTGAGTTTTCTGCTGCTCATACGGAGATAAAGTGTTTCCCGTGTTCTTAGCGCTGTACGAGCTCAGGAAAGCGGTTTTCTCACACAACTAATGTAAAACATACAAAACCAGTTGATATGCAATTTTCATGCTCAAAATGTGAAAAAGAATAAGAAAAAGTTGTTTTTCAACATTTATGCCATAATGCATGAATGTGATGGAAATCATCATTCCTTTGAGTTTTCTGCTGCTCATACGGAGATAAAGCGTTTCCCGTGTCCTTAGCGCTGTACGAGCTCAGGAAAGCGGTTTTCTCACACAACTAATGTAAAACATACAAACCCAGTTGATATGCAATTTTCATGCTCAAAATGTGAAAAAGAATAAAAAAAAGTTGTTTTTCAACATTTATGCCATAATGCATGTTTGTGATGGAAATTATCATTCCTTTAAGTTTTATGCTGCTCATGCAGAGAAAAAGCGTTTCCCGTGTTCTTAGCGCTGTACGAGCTCAGGAAAGCGGTTTTCTCACACAACTAATGCACCGTTATGTAAAACATACAAAACGAGTTGACATACACCTTTCATGCTCAAAATGTGAAAAAGTATAACAAAAAAGTTGTTTTTCAACATGTGTGCTATTATGCATGAATGTGATGGAAATCATCATTCCTTTGAGTTGTCTGCTGCTCATACGGAGATAAAGCGTTTCCCGTGTTCTTAGCGCTGTACGAGCTCAGGAAAGCGGTTTTCTCACACAACTAATGCACAGTTATGTCAAACATACAAACTGAGTTGATATACAGTTTTCATGCTCAAAATGTGAAAAAGAATATTAAAAAAGTTGTTTTTCAACTTGTATGCCATAATGCATGAATGTGATGGAAATCATCATTCCTTTGAGTTTTCTGCTGCTCATACGGAGATAAAGCGTTTCCCGTGTCTTAGCGCTGTACGAGCTCAGGAAAGCGGTTTTCTCACACACCTAATGTAAAACATACAAAACCAGTTGATATGCAATTTTCATGCTCAAAATGTGAAAAAGAATAAAAAAAAGTTGTTTTTCAACATTTATGCCATAATGCATGATTGTGATGGAAATCATCATTCCTTTGAGTTTTCTGCTGCTCATACGGAGAAAAAGCGTTTCCCGTGTTCTTAGCGCTGTACGAGCTCAGGAAAGCGGTTTTCTCACACAACTAATGCACCGTTATGTAAAACATACAAAACGAGTTGACATACAACTTTCATGCTCAAAATGTGAAAAAGAATAACAAAAAAGTTGTTTTTCAACATGTGTGCTATTATGCATGAATGTGATGGAAATCATAATTCCTTTGAGTTTTCTGCTGCTCATACGGAGATAAAGCGTTTCCCGTGTTCTTAGCGCTGTACGAGCTCAGGAAAGCGGTTTTCTCACACAACTAATGCACCGTTATGTAAAACATACAAAACGAGTTGACATACAACTTTCATGCTCAAAATGTGAAAAAGAATAACAAAAAAGTTGTTTTTCAACTTGTATGCCATAATGCATGTTTGTGATGGAAATCATCATTCCTTTGAGTTTTATGCTGCTCATGCAGAGAAAAAGCGTTTCCCGTGTTCTTAGCGCTGTACGGAAAGCGGTTTTCTCACACAACTAATGCACAGTTATGTAAAACATACAAAACCAGTTGATATGCAATTTTCATGCTCAAAAATGTGAAAAAATAACAAAAAAGTTGTTTTTCAACTTGTATGTCATAATGCATGAATATGTTTGAAATCATCCTTCCTTTGAGTTTCATGCTCTGCATACGGAGATAAAGCGTTTCCCGTGTTCTTAGCGCTTTGCGAGCTCAGGGAAGCGGTTTTCTCACACAACTAATGCACAGTTATGTAAAACATACATAACGAGTTGATATTGTAGTACTTTGATAGATCTCTGGATGAACTGCGACACATCATCAGTGATGTTTCCTGAGATCATCGGGTGTTTCAGGTCTCACAACATCAGACACCCTCTCTCACCCAGCCGGGGTTGATCACGCCCCAACTTGTGTCCCAGCAGCTCTGGCCAACTTTGCGGACCTCTTGATCCAAATCCACCTCGAGGCTCTTTCAGCGGCCTCTGTGATTGACTTGTCTTTGCAGTTCTTTTTTTTTTTTTACCTTTTTTTCAATATGCATGCTAGAATGCATGACTGTGTTTAAAATGATCATTCTTGTGAATTTGTTTCTGAATGAAAGCAGCCTGCTCAAATACAGTTTTCATGCTCAAAATTTGAAAAAAAAAAAGTCTTCTTAATGTTGTCAAGTATACAATCTTGGACATAATGAATAATTTATATATGTATAATAATGAATATACTAATAATTTCGGATGATTCTCCTCGTGAAGTAACATGAAATTTTACTACAGTCTTCATATATATTATGCATATGGTTGTTTTGTTACCATGCAAGTGTCTTTTCAAGAAAAAAAAAAGTCGATTATTTCTGGGGTTATTATCCCCAACGATGCGTCACCTCTCCTTCAGTATATTACAGTTCAATTATTTCCCCGAGTGTGAAATGTGCTAGCCTGAAGAAAAAGGAATTCTTGCAACATCTTCCATGCTCAAGTCCTAGCAAATCAAACACATTGATGACATTTTTAGTATAAATGGTGATAACAAAGGTGGTGGTTTATTGCGCCATACAATTTGTTTTGACATACCCTCTAATTTTCAACAAAGTGCAAAAGAATATTTAAGGAAAGGACATTCTTTAATGCATCGATTAGTGTTTTAACATGATCTCATTTCACTCTTGTGCAACGGATGCATTTCAAAAAGCAAATTGAGTATTCAATGTGAATATGAAATAGGTCTATAATAAAAAATGGATTATGAATAAGAACATATTCAAATAAAGTATACAAAAGATGAAAGAAGAATATAATTTTAAAAAATATATGCCGTATAAATATGGAAAATATTAACATCTATATACAATATAGATCAAATTGATATGTGTATAGATCATAGGTCAAGATGTTTCGAATGCTCAAATGAAACAATTTATGTCCTATATGATTCCTCCTTTAATTTCTTTCCTGTTGATGGGCAAAATACACATTTCGGAAGGTCATGCTATTCTTCAACAGGAATGCATCACACAAGTCCTGGGCAAGTTCTTAACCACATTAAAGACTTATCTATTATAAAACATGATAAAGAAAGTTCTGAAAGAATGAGGAATTTCCTGTAAGCGTAACATGCCGGCATTGAAAAAGAACCATTGGGTACTACTGATTTGATAGTTTAAAAATTAAGCACATTAAGTGTGCTGCCTCATCCTATAACCTGGAGATGTGGGATCAAAATGGGGAAAAAGCTATTAGGCACCTAGATCCCTAAAAGGACTGAGGCCTTCTCCCGGAACTCCTCCTGGGGCAATGCCTGTCTGATTGTTGCATTATCTAGAGATATCATCTGAAAGTGACCACAAATCAGAGTGGACGTCCCGCTGAATTTTAGCATAGTGCTACCCAGAGGAAAAGAAAATTACAAGGACTTCTTCAGTAATTGGTGAGCAGAGACAGAAGCCCAATGCACTCTGAATCATTAATTGTAAAGACTGGTCGGTTGATAGAGAACAGAAACCTGTAACTAGCCCTATCGGATCTAGTCAGAAAGGATAGATGCCATATATTTATCATGCTACACTACAGTCGGTATTTCTGGAACTGGCTGGCTCAGCTTATCGCTGCTGTCTTCTGCAACATTTGTTAGGAGCCAGCCTTGTAGCACAGGAATGAAAAGCATACGGAGAAGCCCGAAAGTTTGTCTTATACAGGTAGTGAGCCATCCATAGTACATTCATGGAAATGTGTGGGTTACTCGTGCCATCATGTCGAGCAGATAGAGCCATAGGATTTGAGCCCAAAACAAGGGGACTTATAGGTGGCTTTCTCACTGAGGTATGGCCAAAAACTGCCCCTATGTCCACAAAGATCCTAGGATTACATGATCAATCTACTCCCTGCAGCCAATTTGGCTACCATCTACCAATGTTCCAAGCGCAAGATCCCAAGGCCCAGAGCCTCACGCAGAACAGTGGGTCTTACGATGGGTACCCATCATGCACGATCAGGCGAGGAACACTCGTGGGTCACATCAACAAGTGATTTCATTGTTTCCGAGACAATCATCTCCCGACCCACCCAGAAACCCTGCAGAGGTGCATGCACTTCTGAAAATCCGAGACAAATTCTTCAGAGCAGGAGACAAGGTGGGTCTAAGAACAGCAAGAACCAAGTTGGCCATCACAGAGGCGAAACGTGCACACGCCCCGAGAATCCACAACCACCGCACGGAGCATGTGGCAGGGTATTCAAGCCACTCAATTCATCAGGGTATTCAGCCAACTACAGGACATCATTACCTGCCTCTGAAAATAACAGATCCCTTCCAGACGTGCTGAACAGCTTGTTGCAGAATTTAAGTGACCAACCCTGCTCCGAACGACCAGGCGCTGTGTCACACCACGGCTCATGTGCGGAAAACTCTATGCAGAGTCAACTCACGTAAAGCTGCTGGACAAGACAATACCCCAAAGTGCTCAGAGAATCTCTGTGAGCAGCGTGAGCAGCGTCTGTGAGCAGCGATTCCACGTGATTCAAGTCTACTATGATCAAGACCTTCAAGACCTTACTGCCCCCCTCACTAGACCCACTGCAGTTTGCGTACGGCCCGCAACCGTTCAATGGATGACGCCATCTCCAGCACACTCCATCTGGCCCTCTCAAACTTGGACACCTATGTCCAATGCTGTACATACATTTCAGTTAAGGATTCAATTCTATCATCCACCCAGACCGGATCAGGAAGCTGAGCCTGTTTGGCCTGATCACTTGCTGACTCTTGACTGTGTAGCGACACAGACTGATAACACGACCATGGTGGGTCTCATCAGTAAGTACGACGAGTCAGCAAACAGAGAGGAAGTGCAGAGGCAAACGGACTGGTGCAGAGACAACAACATCTGATCGTCTATAAGACAAAAGAGATTGTCGACTTCAGGAGGCCACGGAGGCACCACTCTCTCCACTGAAAATCGACTTCTTTGTGATGGTCAACAGTACCAAATTCCTGCGTGTCCATCTGGAGGAGAACAGCATCTGGTATCTAAACACCAGCTCCTTAAACAAGAAAGCCCAACGGTATCTTTTTTTTCTCAGAAGGCTGTGCGTGGCGCAGCTTCTACCACTGATCCTGGCCATCTTCTATAGCATGCTGAGCAGGTGAATCACCATCTGGTTTGGGAATTGTGCCATCTCGGATCACAAGACTCTACTGTTGATAGAGAGTACAGCAGAGAAGATAATCTGGGTCTCTCTTCTCTCTATCGAAGACATCTACACCACACACTGCATGGCATCCGCATCCGCAAAGCCATCAGCATTCTGGCTGATCAGACACACCCATCAGACACACTCTTCACAAACTATCTGTCTCCTCAACAAAAAGGGACTGGACTGATAATCACACACACACAAACACACTGATCAACAACCAGTACTGTGCAGCGGGACTATCGTCAGCAACATCACGATCGGGACTCCGCATGCATGGTCAGGTGAGGAACATTCTTGTGTCCCTGGCCGGCAGATGCTCGTATACCAAAGACCTCTCAAGAAGAGAAGATGAAGAAGATGAAAGGCAAGAAATTTGCACTCCAGCCTTAAAAAACATAGAAAAGAAAAATAGTTACATGCAACTATGAGCGGGCCCAAGCACCTGCGCCATCGCCACTTGGGCGCACCACACAACAGGTGCATCTTTTTTAAGATCTCTTAAGCAAACATGACATACGTTTAACACACGTTGGTGTGTGTGTGTGTGTGTGTGTGTGTGTGTTTGGGTGTGTGTGTCTTTGTTTAGTATGTGTACTGTACATTAAGAACAAAAATATTGCCTGTGTTTGTGTGTGTGTGTGGGTGTGTGTGTGTGTGTGTGTGTGTGTGTGGGTTTGTCTGTATGTGTTGTCCTATGTGGATGTTTGTGTGTGGTTATGTGTGTACGGTATGAGTGTATGAATGTGTATTGTGTGTGGTATGTTTATTTTGGATGTGTGTGAGTTTGTAGTGAGTGTATATATGTATGTTGTATGCATGTATAATGTTTGTGTTTGTGTTTAGTATGTGTGAGTGTAGTGGTTCTGTATGTGGTAAGTGTATAGTATGTGTGCATATATTGTGTATAGAATGTGTTCTATGTATCTGTGCACCAGTGTTTGTGTGTGTGTGTGTGTGTGTCAGGATGTGTGTTGTATTACTGGAACTGCCCACCTCAGCTCAACGTGGGCCAGGTTTGGGCCTAACTCAACCATGTTAGGCCATCTCATGTAAAAACTGTTTAGTTTAATGAGATCTAGAAGATGTAGACGTTCAATAGATAAATAAATAAATAAAAATCTTTAAAAGACCAATTCATCCCTTGCACATTTATGACATCAGCACTATTAAATCTCTGGGAGGTCCATTCATGGATCCTTTGCATATATGACCAGGCAAGGAACGCTTGTAATGTCCCAGCCCAGCACATATTCTAGATCCTGAAATACTTAGAGACTTCTGCAATCAATGCAACCTCCCACCACATCATATATATATAAGTCACTTTTGGGTCTCTTTCTGTCTCATGACCTTTGACATTGTTGTCCACTAAGTGTGCCCCACTTTTGTAAGCCTTGAATTTGGGCCAATAGTATGACGGCCAATTTAACACACAGTGAATAAATAATTCTCGACTTCCTGCATGTCACTCATCTCCTAGAAGAGTATAAACCCAACCTTCCACATTTTGCGACTAAACAGTACAGTACTCTGGCAGGCCTACTGATCATTGTACAGTTTCTAAACTAATTAGAGACTTCTGCAGTGTGTGTGTGTGTGTGTGTGTGTGTGTGTGTGTGTGTGTGTGTGTGTGTGTGTGTGTGTGTGTGTGTTTGAATGTGTGTTTGTAGTTATGTTTCAGGGTCGGATGTGTAGTGTTTGTGTCTGTGGTATGTATATAGTATGTGAGCGAATCGTGTGTGTATAGGTATGTGACTGTGTACATATGTCTGTGTCTTCAGGATGTGTATTACTGGAACTGCCCAGCCCGGGGGTTTGTAGGCGATCAGCTAGAACCACCTGGTAAAGCTTGAAGCAAAGAACATACATCGGTACATCTAGCCGTTGAAGATGCAGTGAAGATTTAATTAGAGGCTTTTAAGTTTGAAAGAAGAAAAATCGTTACAACCGGTGCCAGAGTCTGTGGGGCGCATCATTTGGGCACTTTTTTCATGTGTGTGAGACGTGTGTATGTGTTTGTTTAGTATGTGAACATTGTGTGAAGCATAAGAAGGTTGTTTTTTCATGTGTGTGTGTGTGTGTGTGTGTGTGTGTGTGTGTGTGTGTGTGTGTGTGTGTGTGTGTCTGTATGTCCTGTCCTGTGTGTTTGGTGGTGATTGTGTTTACGGTATGAGTGTCTGTATGTGTGTATGTTGTATGAGTGTCTGTATGTTGTGTGTTTTTACAATGTGTATTTTGTATGGGATGTTTATTTTGAATGTGTAGTGAGCATGTGTAGTGAGCATGTGTGTGTGTGTGTGTGTGTGTGTGTGTGTGTGTGTGTGTGTGTGTGTGTGTGTGTGTGTGTGTGTGTGTGTGTGTGTGTGTGTGTGTGTGTGTGTGTGTGTGTGTGTGTGTGTGTGTGTGTGTGTGTGTGTGTGTGTGTGTGTGTGTGTGTGTGTGTATGTGTGTCTGTGTGTTTGAGTGTGATTTTGTAGTATGTGTGACCGTCGGATGTGTAGTCTTTGTTTCTGTGGAAAGAATATAGTATGTGAGCGTATAGTGTGTATTAGTGTATGTGTCTCTGTACATATGTGTGTGTGGTCAGGATATGCGTATTACTGGAACTACCCAGCCTGGAGGTTTGTAGGCGATCAGCTAGAACCACTTGGTAAAGGTTGAAGCAAACGACATACATCGGTACATCCGGCCGTTTAAGATGCAGTGATTTAATTCTAGCCTTTTAAGGTTGAAAGAAGAAACATAGTTACATCCGGTGCCATCGTCTGTGGGGCGCATCATTTGGGCACTTTTGGGGCTCTGTTTAAAGCTCGTCCAGTGCAAGTTTTAGCTAAAAATTTTTACCCTCTCAACTATACGTAGTAGTACAATGGATGTGTGAAATTTACTCATACCTGTCTAATTGTACAAAGGCAGGAATTTTACCAATTATAAGAATTAGGAATTTATTTTAATGTTAATTAAAGATGTAGTTTAGTATGGGGAAAAGAACGATGTATGAACGTATAATTCATGATGAACGGTTGAATGAATAAATATGAGTTTCATGTTAAAGGCTTTCATTTATCTAATGCAGATACGTTATTCAATATCTGATCTCTACAACAAGGCAACAAATATTTATAATTCATGAATGTGAGAGAAATCATCATTCCTTTGAGTTTTGTGCTGCTCATGCAGAGATAAAGCGTTTCCCGTGTTCTTAACGCTGTACGTCCTCTGGAAAGCGGTTTTCTCACAGAACTAATGCACCGTTATGTAAAACATACAAAACGAGTTGATATGCAATTTTCATGCTCAAAATGTGAAAAAAGAATAAAAAAAAGTTGTTTTTCAACATTTATGCCATAATGCATGAATGTGATGGAAATCATCATTCCTTTGAGTTTTCTGCTGCTCATACGGAGATAAAGCGTTTCCCGTGTCCTTAGCGCTGTACGAGCTCAGGAAAGCGGTTTTCTCACACAACTAGTGTAAAACATACAAAACCAGTTGATATGCAATTTTCATGCTCAAAATGTGAAAAAGAATAAAAAAAAGTTGTTTTTCAACATTTATGCCATAATGCATGAATGTGATGGAAATCATCATTCCTTTGAGTTTTCTGCTGCTCATACGGAGATAAAGCGTTTCCCGTGTCCTTAGCGCTGTACGAGCTCAGGAAAGCGGTTTTCTCACACAACTAATGTAAAACATACAAAACCAGTTGATATGCAATTTTCATGCTCAAAATGTGAAAAAGAATAAAAAAAGTTGTTTTTCAACATTTATGCCATAATGCATGAATGTGATGGAAATCATCATTCCTTTGAGTTTTCTGCTGCTCATACGGAGATAAAGCGTTTCCCGTGTTCTTAGCGCTGTACGAGCTCAGGAAAGCGGTTTTCTCACACAACTAATGTAAAACATACAAAACCAGTTGATATGCAATTTTCATGCTCAAAATGTGAAAAAGAATTTAAAAAAAGTTGTTTTTCAACATTTATGCCATAATGCATGTTTGTGATGGAAATTATCATTCCTTTAAGTTTTATGCTGCTCATGCAGAGAAAAAGCGTTTCCCGTGTTCTTAGCGCTGTACGAGCTCAGGAAAGCGGTTTTCTCACACAACTAATGCACCGTTATGTAAAACATACAAAACGAGTTGACATACAACTTTCATGCTCAAAATGTGAAAAAGAATAACAAAAAAGTTGTTTTTCAACATGTGTGCTATTATGCATGAATGTGATTGGAAATCATAATTCCTTTGAGTTTTCTGCTGCTCATACGGAGATAAAGCGTTTCCCGTGTTCTTAGCGCTGTACGAGCTCAGGAAAGCGGTTTTCTCACACAACTAATGCACAGTTATGTAAAACATACAAAACCAGTTGATATACAGTTTTCATGCTCAAAATGTGAAAAAGAATAAAAAAAAGTTGTTTTTCAACATTTATGCCATAATGCATGAAGTGTGTTGGAAATCATCATTCCTTTGAGTTTTCTGCTGCTCATACGGAGATAAAGCGTTTCCCGTGTTCTTAGCGCTGTACGAGCTCAGGAAAGCGGTTTTCTCACACAACTAATGCACCGTTATGTAAAACATACAAAACGAGTTGAAATACAACTTTCATGCTCAAAATGTGAAAAAGAATAACAAAAAAGTTGTTTTTCAACTTGTATGCCATAATGCATGTTTGTGATGGAAATCATCATTCCTTTGAGTTTTATGCTGCTCATGCAGAGAAAAAGCGTTTCCCGTGTTCTTAGCGCTGTATGAGCTCAGGAAAGCGGTTTTCTCACACAACTAATGCACAGTTATGTAAAACATACAAAACCAGTTGATATGCAATTTTCATGCTCAAAATGTGAAAAATAATAACAAAAAAGTTGTTTTTCAACTTGTATGCCATAATGCATGAATATGTTTGAAATCATCCTTCCTTTGAGTTTCATGCTCTGCATACGGAGATAAAGCGTTTCCCGTGTTCTTAACGCTGTACGTCCTCTGGAAAGCGGTTTTCTCACACAACTAATGCACCGTTATGTAAAACATACAAAACGAATTGACATACAACTTTCATGCTCAAAATGTGAAAAAGAATAACAAAAAAGTTGTTTTTCAACTTGTATGTCATAATGCATGTTTGTGATGGAAATCATCATTCCTTTGAGTTTTATGCTGCTCATGCAGAGAAAAAGCGTTTCCCGTGTTCTTAGCGCTGTACGAGCTCAGGAAAGCGGTTTTCTCACACAACTAATGCACAGTTATGTAAAACATACAAAACGAGTTGATATGCAATTTTCATGCTCAAAAATGTGAAAAATAACAAAAAAAGTTGTTTTTCAACTTGTATGTCATAATGCATGAATATGTTTGAAATCATCCTTCCTTTGAGTTTCATGCTCTGCATACGGAGATAAAGCGTTTCCCGTGTTCTTAGCGCTTTGCGAGCTCAGGGAAGCGGTTTTCTCACACAACTAATGCACAGTTATGTAAAACATACATAACGAGTTGATATTGTAGTACTTTGATAGATCTCTGGATGAACTGCGACACATCATCAGTGATGTTTCCTGAGATCATCGGGTGTTTCAGGTCTCACAACATCAGACACCCTCTCTCACCCAGCCGGGGTTGATCACGCCCCAACTTGTGTCCCAGCAGCTCTGGCCAACTTTGCGGACCTCTTGATCCAAATCCACCTCGAGGCTCTTTCAGCGGCCTCTGTGATTGACTTGTCTTTGCAGTTCTTTTTTTTTTACCTTTTTTTCAATATGCATGCTAGAATGCATGACTGTGTTTAAAATGATCATTCTTGTGAATTTGTTTCTGAATGAAAGCAGCCTGCTCAAATACAGTTTTCATGCTCAAAATTTGAAAAAAAAAAAGTCTTCTTAATGTTGTCAAGTATACAATCTTGGACATAATGAATAATTTATATATGTATAATAATGAATATACTAATAATTTCGGATGATTCTCCTCGTGAAGTAACATGAAATTTTACTACAGTCTTCATATATATTATGCATATGGTTGTTTTGTTACCATGCAAGTGTCTTTTCAAGAAAAAAAAAAAGTCGATTATTTCTGGGGTTATTATCCCCAACGATGCGTCACCTCTCCTTCAGTATATTACAGTTCAATTATTTCCCCGAGTGTGAAATGTGCTAGCCTGAAGAAAAAGGAATTCTTGCAACATCTTCCATGCTCAAGTCCTAGCAAATCAAACACATTGATGACATTTTTAGTATAAATGGTGATAACAAAGGTGGTGGTTTATTGCGCCATACAATTTGTTTTGACATACCCTCTAATTTTCAACAAAGTGCAAAAGAATATTTAAGGAAAGGACATTCTTTAATGCATCGATTAGTGTTTTAACATGATGTCATTTCACTCTTGTGCAACGGATGCATTTCAAAAAGCAAATTGAGTATTCAATGTGAATATGAAATAGGTCTATAATAAAAAATGGATTATGAATAAGAACATATTCAAATAAAGTATACAAAAGATGAAAGAAGAATATAATTAAAAAAAATATATGCCGTATAAATATGGAAAATATTAACATCTATATACAATATAGATCAAATTGATATGTGTATAGATCATAGGTCAAGATGTTTCGAATGCTCAAATGAAACAATTTATGTCCTATATGATTCCTCCTTTAATTTCTTTCCTGTTGATGTGCAAAATACACATTTCGGAAGGTCATGCTATTCTTCAACAGGAATGCATCACACAAGTCCTGGGCAAGTTCTTAACCACATTAAAGACTTATCTATTATAAAACATGATAAAGAAAGTTCTGAAAGAATGAGGAATTTCCTGTAAGCGTAACATGCCGGCATTGAAAAAGAACCATTGGGTACTACTGATTTGATAGTTTAAAAATTAAGCACATTAAGTGTGCTGCCTCATCCTATAACCTGGAGATGCGGGATCAAAATGGGAAAAAAGCTATTAGGCACCTAGATCCCTAAAAGGACTGAGGCCTTCTCCCGGAACTCCTCCTGGGGCAATGCCTGTCTGATTGTTGCATTATCTAGAGATATCATCTGAAAGTGACCACAAATCAGAGTGGACGTCCCGCTGAATTTTAGCATAGTGCTACCCAGAGGGAAAGAAAATTACAAGGACTTCTTCAGTAATTGGTGAGCAGAGACAGAAGCCCAATGCACTCTGAATCATTAATTGTAAAGACTGGTCGGTTGATAGAGAATAGAAACCTGTAACTAGCCCTATCGGATCTAGTCAGAAAGGATAGATGCCATATATTTATCATGCTACACTACAGTCGGTATTTCTGGAACTGGCTGGCTCAGCTTATCGCTGCTGTCTTCTGCAACATTTGTTAGGAGCCAGCCTTGTAGCACATGAATGAAAAGCATACGGAGAAGCCCGAAAGTTTGTCTTATACAGGTAGTGAGCCATCCATAGTACATTCATGGAAATGTGTGGGTTACTCGTGCCATCATGTCGAGCAGATAGAGCCATAGGATTTGAGCCCAAAACAAGGGGACTTATAGGTGGCTTTCTCCCTGAGGTATGGCCAAAAACTGCCCCTATGTCCACAAAGATCCTAGGATTACATGATCAATCTACTCCCTGCAGCCGATTTGGCTACCATCTACCAATGTTCCAAGCGCAAGATCCCAAGGCCCAGAGCCTCACGCAGAACAGTGGGTCTTACGATGGGTACCCATCATGCACGATCAGGCGAGGAACACTCGTGGGTCACATCAACAAGTGATTTCATTGTTTCCGAGACAATCATCTCCCGACCCACCCAGAAAACCTGCAGAGGTGCATGCACTTCTGAAAATCCGAGACAAATTCTTCAGAGCAGGAGACAAGGTGGGTCTAAGAACAGCAAGAACCAAGTTGGCCATCACAGAGGCGAAACGTGCACACGCCCCGAGAATCCACAACCACCGCACGGAGCATGTGGCAGGGTATTCAAGCCACTCAATTCATCAGGGTATTCAGCCAACTACAGGACATCATTACCTGCCTCTGAAAATAACAGATCCCTTCCAGACGTGCTGAACAGCTTGTTGCAGAATTTAAGTGACCAACCCTGCTCCGAACGACCAGGCGCTGTGTCACACCATGGCTCATGTGCGGAAAACTCTATGCAGAGTCAACTCACGTAAAGCTGCTGGACAAGACAATACCCCAAAGTGCTCAGAGAATCTCTGTGAGCAGCGTGAGCAGCGTCTGTGAGCAGCGATTCCACGTGATTCAAGTCTACTATGATAAAGACCTTCAAGACCCTACTGCCCCCCTCACTAGACCCACTGCAGTTTGCGTACGGCCCGCAACCGTTCAATGGATGACGCCATCGCCAGCACACTCCATCTGGCCCTCTCAAACTTGGACACCTATGTCCAATGCTGTACATACATTTCAGTTAAGGATTCAATTCTATCATCCACCCAGACCGGATCAGGAAGCTGAGCCTGTTTGGCCTGATCACTTGCTGACTCTTGACTGTGGAGCGACACAGACTGATAACACGACCATGGTGGGTCTCATCAGTAAGTACGACGAGTCAGCAAACAGAGAGGAAGTGCAGAGGCAAACGGACTGGAGCAGAGACAACAACATCTGATCGTCTATAAGACAAAAGAGATTGTCGACTTCAGGAGGCCACGGAGGCACCACTCTCTCCACTGAAAATCGACTTCTTTGTGATGGTCAACAGTACCAAATTCCTGCGTGTCCATCTTGAGGAGAACAGCATCTGGTATCTAAACACCAGCTCCTTAAACAAGAAAGCCCAACGGTATCTTTTTTTTCTCAGAAGGCTGTGCGTGGCGCAGCTTCTACCACTGATCCTGGCCATCTTCTATAGCATGCTGAGCAGGTGAATCACCATCTGGTTTGGGAACTGTGCCATCTCGGATCACAAGACTCTACTGTTGATAGAGAGTACAGCAGAGAAGATAATCTGGGTCTCTCTTCTCTCTATCGAAGACATCTACACCACACACTGCATGGCATCCGCCTCCGCAAAGCCATCAGCATTCTGGCTGATCAGACACACCCATCAGACACACTCTTCACAAACTATCTGTCTCCTCAACAAAAAGGGACTGGACTGATAATCACACACACACAAACACACTTATCAACAACCAGTACTGTGCAGCGGGACTATCGTCAGCAACATCACGATCGGGACTCCGCATGCATGGTCAGGTGAGGAACATTCTTGTGTCCCTGGCCGGCAGATGCTCGTATACCAAAGACCTCTCAAGAAGAGAAGATGAAGAAGATGAAAGGCAAGAAATTTGCACTCCAGCCTTAAAAAACATAGAAAAGAAAAATAGTTACATGCAACTATGAGCGGGCCCAAGCACCTGCGCCATCGCCACTTGGGCGCACCACACAACAGGTGCATCTTTTTTAAGATCTCTTAAGCAAACATGACATACGTTTAACACACGTTGGTGTGTGTGTGTGTGTGTGTTTGGGTGTGTGTGTCTTTGTTTAGTATGTGTACTGTACATTAAGAACAAAAATATTGCCTGTGTTTGTGTGTGTGTGTGTGTGTGTGTGTGTGTGTGTGTGTGGGTTTGTCTGTATGTGTTGTCCTATGTGGATGTTTGTGTGTGGTTATGTGTGTACGGTATGAGTGTATGAATGTGTATTGTGTGTGGTATGTTTATTTTGGATGTGTGTGAGTTTGTAGTGAGTGTATATATGTATGTTGTATGCATGTATAATGTTTGTGTTTGTGTTTAGTATGTGTGAGTGTAGTGGTTCTGTATGTGGTAAGTGTATAGTATGTGTGCATATTAGTTTGCTGTATAGATGCTGTTTCTATGTATCTGTGCACAGTTGTTTTGTGTGTTTGTGTGTGTGTGTGTGTGTGTGTCAGGATGTGTGTTGTATTACTGGAACTGCCCCCCTCAGCTCAACGTGGGCCAGGTTTGGGCCTAACTCAACCATGTTAGGCCATCTCATGTAAAAACTGTTTAGTTTAATGAGATCTAGAAGATGTAGACGTTCAATAGATAAATAAATAAATAAAAATCTTTAAAAGACCGATTCATCCCTTGCACATTTATGACATCAGCACTATTAAATCTCTGGGAGGTCCATTCATGGATCCTTTGCATATATGACCAGGCAAGGAATGATTGTAATGTCCCAGCCCAGCACATATTCTAGATCCTGAAATACTTAGAGACTTCTGCAATCAATGCAACCTCCCACCACATCATATATATATATAAGTCACTTTTGGG
>QNUK01001912.1:0-23537 GCA_013621035.1 Clarias magur
TGGAGAGACAGGACTAGGGGCACAGAGACTGGAGAGACAGGACTAGGGGCACAGAGACTGGAGAGACAGGACTAGGGGCACAGAGACTGGAGAGACAGGACTAGGGGCACAGAGACTGGAGAGACAGGACTAGGGGCACAGAGACTGGAGAGACAGGACTAGGGGCACAGAGACTGGAGAGACAGGACTAGGGGCACAGAGACTGGAGAGACAGGACTAGGGGCACAGAGACTGGAGAGACAGGACTAGGGGCACAGAGACTGGAGAGACAGGACTAGGGGCACAGAGACTGGAGAGACAGGACTAGGGGCACAGAGACTGGAGAGACAGGACTAGGGGCACAGAGACTGGAGAGACAGGACTAGGGGCACAGAGACTGGAGAGACAGGACTAGGGGCACAGAGACTGGAGAGACAGGACTAGACAGGAACTAGACTGGCTGGGGTAGTGAGGTTAGTAGCTACATGTTGTACTGGGGACACTGGAGGCTGACCTAACTGGGTTAGTGGCTAATGGTGTTAGTACTGACCTAGGGGACCGGAAGACAAAAGGCAGGGCACACATGAGGCTATACCAAACTAGCAGCTAACCTTCTAGTGACCAGAACCACTAGCAGTCAATCCCACTAGAGGTTAGCCTACTGGAGGCTAACCCTACTAGTCATCAAGGCCTACTAGCAGCTAACCCTGCTAATGGCTAAGCCCTCATGTGGCTACACATACTAGGGAAAGCTTTAAACACAGAACTAAACAAAGAAGACAGAACAGTACTTACACTGTACACAGGAGGAGACACAGCCTAACTACACACTGAACAGAGCAGCTCCATGAATCCACAGACACAAGGAACATCAAGAAAACAAAACTAGAGCCCTCTGAAAACAAAGGTTACAAAACATAAACCAAATATAAACTTAAAGTAACAAAAAGGAATGCCCACATGACAGTAATATAAACAAACAGACCAAACAAACTATGCTCAACACAGTTTCCCAGAACAAACTGCTATTTATAGGAGGTTTTAATGAGCCACCTCAGTTCAGGTGAGCCTCATCACCTGACTGAGGTGCCTTCTGGGAAACTGAGTCAACCAACAAGAACTACACAGACAGACAGACATGAACAGTGACCTCTAGTGGAGGTTCCTAACACCGTAGCTCTCTGCCTGTTTTCAGAGTCTCTGTGTAACATCTAGAATCAGCACACCAGGTTTGAACTACTATACCATTTTGCAATACTAATGCCTGTCTTTGTGAGACAACCTGAAGTGAGACCTGAAATTTTTGATGAAGACAAATAAACTATCGTACTATTATTTTATTTATTTTTTAATAAATTTTAAAAAAATAATAAAAAAATATATATTTTTACATAAACGGTTCTCGTTTACACATCCATTGGAGACCATGACAGCTGCTCACATCACGCTTACTTTCACCTTGCCTTTTGAACAGCTTGATTTTAGTCATAAAGAGTAAAAAAAAAGAACTTTTGCAAAGCAGATGAAATATAAAATCAATAATAATATCTCAGAAAAAATAGGTGGAGGCCACTTGTTTACCTCTTTAGTTTAACTAAAATTAATATATACTTGCGAAAAGGCTGCCTTTTGCTAAGTAAAAGTGTGAGCACTTTAACTGTACCTGATGCTATTTATGCTACTGTAATGTAACCTACAGTAACACATCCAGATCAGCGCTGGAGAGGAAAATGAATATGTCAGCATTATAACAAACTACATACGATTATTAAATACACACCATGATGAGCATAGCATGATTTTGTTACCCTACATATATGCCAGATTTAATCATATGTATATGCTAAAGGATAACTGCAAATAATATGTTGAGTGCATTTGTCATTTTTATTAGACAGGGGGTTAGTGTTGTAATATTTTTATATTGCATAATTTATTATTATTATTATTATTATTATTATTATTATTATTATTAGGAGGCTTTTGTCATTATTCTACTTGTGTAAGATATTGCTATAGAAATTCTTGTTTGTGGCACTCGAGAATGTCACGGCATGCCAGGTCACAGGCAAGGTCATGATCTCAAATAAGGTCATAATAACCTGCACAATCCTTCTCCACGATCCACTCCACTCCATGCTTCTCACCGCCTCATTCATCACTCCAAAAACACCTGTTCTCAATACAAGATCATCACAACTCTCTATTTAACATACCTTCAGACAATAGCTCTTGGCCAGATTATTGTGTCCTATCCATGCCCAGTATTCACAGTTTCTTTCTGCTTTGACCTTCTGGATCTCGACCACGCTCTGTTTTCACGACCTCGCCTTTGTCTCATGTCATGGACCCACTGTGACAAAGAAAATCTGCCTGTACAGAATATGTAATATTTCTAAACTAGTTAATTAAGTGATTTGTGATAGTGTGCAGAGCGTATAATATTTCACTGTCACATAGAAAAATTTTACTGCTCAAAGCTTGCTCTTCTGCAACTCAAAGACAAAATTGTGTTTCTCATTTCAGCTTCAATTAGTCTCTATTTTGTCTATGAGGTTTCTGATGTCTTTCATCTAAAATTCAATAGAAGAAATCTAGTAGGTGAGATAGGAGATCTCTAAGATGTCATGATCTCATGATCTCATCACTAAGATGTACGAAAAGAAATCTTGCTAAACTCCACTCTGTGTTATTAACAGTGTTTGGTATGTTAAGTAACGTGTTAGAGTACTTGGATTACTTTTTTGATGTAACGAGTAATCTAACGCCTTAGGTCCGCTATTCAAGTACTCAGGTACTTAGTTACTTTTTCAAAAAATGTAATCCGTGAGCCAGATAGCAGTCATTCCCAATCCATTAGTTTGTGTGTGAGAAAGTCATCCTACAAGCCCCGCCCCGATAACCCACCCGACTGTGTTATACCTGCTGTTATACCCCTATCTCACCTGTGCGAGGACCGACGCGCAGAAAGACGGAAACCTAAGCACAGCGCCGAAACTCGCTGTGAATCACAATGATACGTACGGCCACTGTGCAAAACCGCATAGGTGAGATACTGTAGGAGTATTAGTAGTTAACAGAATATGGGCCAAACATTGCTGAGTGATGATGGTAGAATAATTATAAAGGTCTTGACTAAAACAACATGCATAAGGAATCACAAAGGAGATTTCATTTTCTGCAGTGGGAAAGTATTCTAACTAATTACTTTTATCAGAGATAAAAAGAGATGATGTGGGTTGTAGGGTGGGTTGTGGGGTGCATGCCATCGGCGCTGTATTAGATTGGGATTTGAAAAATTTTGAGGCTGTGTTAGTGGCCTTGGACCACTCGCAGCGGGATGCCATACATTCTGTGTTCTGGTTGCTTTCTAACATGGCCAGCATTGTTTTGTGTCATCTGTGGGATCAGGTCAGATAGGCCTAGGGGCCCTTTCTTGAGTTCCCTGATCCTGTCATCAGTTTACTAGTATAAAATTAGTAATCAACATTAATGTGTTCATGTTTTGTGTTATTATTGGTATAGATGATTGGTGTAATTAGATGTATTGGTCTGTCCACATACTGTACCACTGAGCAATGAATACTTCCCACCCAGGAGATACATACATAATTTTAGCAGAAATTCCTTATAGGGTTGGGTGGCCAGCTCAATACATGATTGTGTCTGAGTGGTGGAGAGTAAAGGTTGGAGTGGTGGAGGTTTTTTTGCTCAAGAGGCCAACAGTGGCAGCTCAGTGGTGCTGGGGCTTGAACTGGGGACCTTCTGCTCAGAAAGTCCAACACCATAAACACTGAGCTGCCCTGACCCGGATTAATTTTATGCACTACCTAATGTAATGTTTACGTTATACAGGGCCTTAAAATTATTACACATACAACTCGGAAAAGTCTACATTTTCACCAAATCCTATTGTTATTACTGATTTAATAAACCTATTGTACAGTTCTCCTTGCATCTACTCATGCAATTTAACATCCAGCCAAACTTAACCTATAAAGTAAAGACGAGTCAGGATTCGTCTTAGTGTTTGACGTTTAATAAGATGCCTTGTACCTCATTAATTAAGAGTAAAACTGAAAAAATTTGGCAAAGAAAATATCAAGAAATACTGATATAGTAGGTTAGGCTAATAGCTAATGTCTAGCCCCATTTTACATGAATTTGAAGCCTTGAATAAACGTAATATTACAAATATATGCAAATATATATAATTAGGTATTATATAATGAAAAATTAACAGATGATGTGTTTATAAAAACAAAAGAATGGCATTCAAACATTGAAGTGAAACTAACCGCATGTAGAACTTCACTCGCTTTTTTTCAAGTAACTGTAATATAGCAAAACTATATTAACAAGTCTGGAGCAGAACACTGCCTGACGGACATCCTAAGGATGTCCTATCTAATTCCTAATGTCCTTAGACAACAGAAGAATAACCTCTGTAATAGGTCTGAGATACTTTACATCCTTTCCAGATCTGCTTTTAGAAACTTTTAACTCCACTTTTCGTACATTCTTGGAAAGACTTTGGATGCAAAAGCCATAGGCCACTTGTTTCGAGAGCTCTGATTATCTTTTTAAGAGAACTAGATTTTCAATTTGAATGTCAGGTTGATTACTATTCCATTTGCGATGACTTTGAAGTGTTGAGAGATATTCACGTCTCCAGACTCTGCACTTGCTTCCACTGTTCTCTGAACACTATCTGAGAAGTTTCCAGGAGAAGGAGGAGAATGGCAGGAATTAGTATGAGAGGTGAGTCTGTGTCTGACAAGATTGGAACTCAGGGCCTTGCATTAATTATTGCAGATATTTCGGCCATGAATGTGCATAAGACATCATGTGAAAGGGGACGAGATCCAAACTGCATCATGAGTCCAGGATCCTCCTTACTACAGCTATTAAATGTTCCCACACTGTAAAAAATCCAACTAGCAAAATGTTGGCGTAATGAGTATTTATTAGTTATCTGGACAATAAGACAAGAAAAAGCTGACTGAACAAGTAAAAACAAGTTCATAAAAAATTTTGGGTCAACTAAGGTTTAGAGTCTGAGCAGACTTGCAAATGCAAGTTAACATTCACTGAAGTTGGTTTGGAAGTTTGGCGCATGTATGGTGGGTGCTGCGGCTATTTTGAACATTGTGTTCGTTTGCAGCGCGTTTCTCCTCCAATGGAAAAGTTCATCTTTTAAACTTAGGTAAGTGGATGAATTTATATCGAAGTCGTTTGTAGAAATTCTTGTAACATAAATGAGCGTTATTATATGGCGCTATTTGCGAGGCACATAGAGCTTGGTGCAATTGTTTATTTAACGATAGACCGTGAAAAACCTGGAAATTATTCGTTATTCCTATTAAGACTTCAAAACTCGGTATTTAACATATGCAGTATGTAACATTTGTAACACAGCACGGAGAAATAAGATCTAGCTCACCGGATTACTGAGTTGACACTTTGTCCCCACCTAGTGTGTCTACGTGTGTACTGTCTACACTTTAACACTAATGAAGAGCACCTGTGTTCCCCCCGTGTGTCTACCTATATATTCCGGTCGAACCCGTAGCACTTTGCCTGTTCACTGTCGTGCACCTTCCATGTTGCTTGTGTTTTTATGGAAGCTGATCATACAATATCTCCTCTCTATTTCCCCCAGGACTGAGCAGTGTCTGCAGGTGTGGTTCTGTTTTCATGGTGAGGAGTCATCACTCCGGACAAGGTCCACTGGCCTACGAGCCTGGTTTTGTTTATTTATCTTTTGTTTTCCCACCTGCAGACCCTATCGGGGGCGATGTGATTGTGACACTTTGTTTTGGTTTGTTTCTTTAATCTAAAGGACACAAGTAAAAAAGAAAAGAAAATACAAATAAACTGAGTAAAAAATGGAACCTGCGTCTGTGTCCGCTTCCTCTGAGACAGACATGATACAGTATTTGTGCCGCGAATGTGTTTGTAATCTTTGCATTTGACGTTTCAGAATACATTCTCTCAATATCCTCCCGGATAAACAATAGAACTTGTTTCCAGATTTCCTTGCCATTTCATGTAAGTAAACATTGATTATTTATCATTAATTATTCCTAATGATTTTAACAAAGTATGAAGTTAAGGCAAAAAAAAAAAACCTGCTTGGTCTAATCTTACTAGATTACTAATTTGCTTTTTTATTTAAGACTGTTCATAAACGTTTTTTTTCCCCATTATGTTAAATGTGCATTACATATAGACAGATCTCATTGAGACTTAGACAATTAGTTAAAAGAAGACTATTGTATATTTCCTTTTAAACTTAAAGGTAATATTTAATTTAATTGACCATATAAAAAAACAGGAATAATGTGCAATAATTACAATTTTAAAGAACTTTTTTAGTAGAATGTATTTAAAACTATAATTTATTGCTGTGACATTAAGCTAAATTTTCAGCATCATTACTCTTCAGTGTTACTGTAACGGGTTCGACCCAAAGTTGCACGGGCGGCACCATGAAACACAGACACGAGGCGAGATCTTAGAGGAAAAGGTTAATTTATTAGGAATAAATATGGGAAGGAAAGGGTAAAAGGAGGGAGGACGGAGAGAAAGGGAAGGAATGATGTGTGCACATGCATGGTTCGAGGCAGTGCCCAGCTAGCATGGCGGTGGGCGGAGTGACAGAACGGAGCATGCGGGGCAGCGCTCCTGCACGCTCCCTGGACGATTCCTCCCTGCTGTCGATGACCGGCCTGGCCCCTCCCAGCTCTCTTTGGGCGCGGCCTCAGGCGGGAGTCTCGCTCGGACGTCCTTCGGCTGGGCGGCTAGGACGCGGGAACAAAGAATGCCGTGGGAGCTCGCACTCGGCGATCAAAGGGCGGAAATCCAATGTCCTTTTTCAAAGTCTCTGGGGCACGTTCCATTTCCCCACTCGCATGCCACTCTCAAACTCCACTGCGTTACGCTCTTCCCGGACCCCGAACTAAACTCCGCGCCTTGCTTTTATAATGCGGCCCGCATAGGTGGCTCCGTCCCTTCGCACACCTGCAGAAGGGGTGCCGCCTACTTAGGGAGCCTACGAAGTGAGCGAGGGGCGATAATAGATTTGGGCGCACGCCCATCACAGGCGCACGCCGTGACAGTTACATAATCCTCAGTAATCACTCTAATAAGAGGATCAGATGATCCTGGATTTTTTTTTGTGATAGTTTTCTATACAGAGTTATATCTTTCACCAATTGTTCATAATAATAGGGAAATGTTAGACTACAAAATGTCTAATATTTGTATTCAGTCCTGGGGGGAAAAAGCTGTTGTGTCCACAAATCTCAATAAAAGTTTCTTGATCATTATGAATGATTTCTGAGGGTCATGTGACACTGAAGACTTGGAGTAATGATGCTGAAAATACAGCTTTACATCACAGCAATAAATACAATTTTTAAATACAGGTGAAACTCGAACAATTAGAATATCATGCAAAAGTTCAGCAATGCAACTTAAAAAGGTGAAACTAATATGAGAGACTCATTACATGCAAAGCAAGATAGTTCAAGCCGTGATTTGTCATAATTGAGATTGATTTGATATTGATATTACATATCATATTTTTTAAATTGATATTACAGCTCATGTACCCCAAATCAATGTCAAATTCAATATTCTAGACTCAAAGTGTCCCACCCTAATCAGCTAATTAAGCCATAACACCTGCAAAAGGAACCCTTTGCAGGTGTTATGGCTTAATTAACTGATTCACTTTAAATGGTCTCTCACGTGTTTGTGCTTCCTATTGAACCAAACTGAAAGACTGTTGATCTGTCAGTTGTGCAGAAAACCATCATTCACATCCTTCATAAGGAGGGAAAGACTCAAAGGGTAATTGTAAAAGAAGTCGGATGTTCCCAAAGTGCTGTATCAAAGCACAGTAATAGAAAGTTATGTGGAAGAAAAAGGTGCACAAGCAGCAGGGATGACCGCAGTTTGGAGAGGATTGTCAGGAAAAGGCCATTCAAAAGTGTTGGGGATTTTCACTAGGAGTAGACTGAGGCTGGAGTCAGTGCATCAAGAGCCACCACACACAGACAGCTCCTGTTCATGGGGTTCAAATGTTGTATTCCTCTTGTCAAGCCGCTCCTGAACAACAAACAACATCGGAAGCGTCTTAGCCACCTTTACATCTCATTTGAAAACCAAGGACCCAGAGTTTGGAGGAAGAATGGAGAGGCACATACAGCAAGATGCTTGAAGTCCAGTGTGAAGTTTCCACAGTCTGTGTTGATTTACCAGAATTCTATAGGATTGTCAGTATTCTGATTTATGAGGACAATGTGTCGTTTGTCTCCAAAAAAATTTCATTGTGGTATTTGGAACATTACAGGTCTTTTGAGCTTGCTGAAAGTGAATATGGAGAGATTGAGATTCTGAATTCAGAGTCTTTGAATGACCCTATCCCATTTCAAGCATATAAATTCAGAAGAAAGCTGATGCTATCTTTGAAAGTGTTTCTACTCCATTAAAAGGCAAGTATTTTTTTATTTATTGCTATTATTCTCTGAGATATAATTAAAAAAAATATATTTTTTGCCTACATAACATTTTGTGTTTCTGTCCCCATAGATAATGTGGCTCCGCGTTGTCATCTCACCCCAAAATATTAGGAAGATCCAACTTTCAGAACTACCTAGCTCAGTGGATGATTTAAAAGCAAGATTGAAATCGAAGTTGAAGATTCCGGGAGAATTTGTGTTACAATATGAGGACCCTGAATTTGGAAATGAGCTGTGCAATTTAACAGACATTTCTGAACTGCCTGCTGAAAGGGCTGTGTTAAAAATTGTGTGGGACAAAGATTGATCTGTTCCCAATAACTCTGATTCACAATCTGTTTCCTCCCTTGACATTGCCAGTGTGTCAACCTCTTCCCAGAGTTCATCACATATTTTCCAGAGCTACATGAGAAGTACATCACAGTGGCCATCACCCTTTCCAGATCTACCGGCTTTGATCTTCTGCTTTCGACTACGGCTCTGTCTAAAACTCTCAAATCACTTCTCGTTTGGAATACAGGTGTGTCCTTTCTGAGCTCAGTTGATCGTTAGTGCCTCTGTGTACTGTACAACCCTGACCTATTTTCGCAGCTGCTCTCGTTCAGTGTGTCTAAATTGCAAGCGCTCTGCGTCCTTTGATCTCATGCACCCGCTCTCACTATGCATGTTGCATGAGCTCTGAACCCCAGATCTGCATTACCTCTGCCCAAAGCCACTCCCAACCTGTTCTGCTACCTATCCTAAACTGCATATTGATTAAAGTATATTTTGCTAAATTTTTTCCCTTCATCTGCTTACAGCATACTGCTCATTGAAGACATTTAACACTATCTGATCTGTTGTGTCTGCTTTTGTGTCCTCCAGTCTGCCCGTTACAGGCACCCTTGTGACAGCCAGACCAAATTTCTCATTCATTGCTGAAGTAGTTAAATATGCTTATATCGTAGGTTAAATTTTAAAAGTACAATTGCAAGTAAATTACAAACTGCATGGAATGCAAAATATGAATAAAACAAATATAGACAAAAATAGACACAAATATAGACTATGGTAATATATACAATGAAAAAGCTATTTACACGAGTGCTCAAATGTAAACCAAACGGAATTATTAATTTATTGTGTAAATTTAACTTCATTCAGCTATTTAAGTTACATAAAAAATAACGTGCTTACCAGCCCACTATTATTTTTTGCTCAAATTTAAAGATGCACATGCATGTGCAAAAAGATGAAGTACAACAAAGAATACGAAAGTGTCTTGAATAAAGTTAGCCTAAAACAATATTGTCTCCAATGCTGAAGCAAACATGATTTTGTTTTTGTTTCAGTCTATTCGCTCAATATAACGTGACAGCGCGCTCCAAGGTGAACACACGTAGACTACCAGTTACTATAAGCCCTCTTCTCACCTTTCATTCACAATAGGTGTGAAGTTATCAAATCGGTTTCGCTGATGGTGGAATTGGCAGAATTGAGGGGTTTCAAAAGAACAAGACCGAACAGACGTCTTTGTCTAAAATGTATTTCGCCAGCAAAACATAAACATAAATAGAAACAAATAAAATGTTTAATGGTATCAGTTAAATCAGACATCATATTTGGATTTGATACTTTGAGTGTAATTCATCAATTTACTGAATATATACAGATTTTGTAAAATAACGAAACCCGTTTCCTTCCTGGACCTTTTGTCAGTTTCATCACAATGAACTGAAGCTCAGCACGTCTACTTTCCTTGTTTTAATCTGTAATATTTAAGTGAAATACATTTTGCGTATATGCTTAAACATTCCTTTTTATTTATGGTCTGGTGTTGTATGTTTGATCTGCATTATTGCAAGAGGCGATAACTTTCTGGAGGAGTATGTCTGCACCTTTCGTAAAGTGAAAGTATGAGCCGCGGGTTCACGCACGCAGATGAACAGCTTTATTTCAGGCATAAATTCACAATGACATTCCAGCTATTATTTCCAGCCGTGGTCATATAATGGATGAAATAATTATTCAATGCTGGACACAAACAGCAAAAAAGCCAGATAATTATTTTTATAAAAAGCCCGAAGCACTTGATGTCCATATTTGTTCATTCCTGTCTTCTGATGGTGCGCGACAGATTTTTAAGTTTTAACGAAGAGATGTTGACATATTCACGAATCAGCACATTCGCATAATTACTGTATATGTGCGCGCATCTCATGGGTGTGTGTGTGCAAAGAGTTTGTGTATATGTGCGCACGTCTCATAGGTGTGTGTGTGCATCTCATAGGTGTGTGTGCATGCATTTCATATGTAGTTGTGTGAGAAGTTAGTAGTATATATAGATGTGTGACTGTTTCATATGTGTATGCAAGTGTTTCACGTGTGTGTGTGTGTGCATGAGTGAAGTTTGATTTAAGCCCTATATGGCACCTCATAATTTAGGGCATCTCTTTTCATCATTATGAACATAATATAAAGCACATATACGCACATTCATCATAAAATATTATTATTGTAAAACATTGGACACAATATTGTTTTAGGCTAACTAATTATACACAAGTCTTTGTTGTACTTGATCTGGCTTTTAGATAAAGTCCTTCCATGCGCCATCTGGCGAATATTCAGTGAACACAGTGAATCACAACACATTTATTTAAATTCCCGAATGTTGCTTAAGGGATCTCGCAGCATGTCGCACGCCAAATTGCAGGATCTTGCGGGACAAAGCATGCATTCTTAATGGCTAGATCTGTACCTACTCCCTGAGGAAATTGAGTCTGTAGCTCCTGACCTTATACTATACGGAGATATCTGCCTATCTCCTGGACCTTACGTTCTGTTTGTCCATTACTCTGAGGGTGGTATGTAGAAAGTAGAGAAGCTTCAACAAGCTGGAGGAAATCATACACAACACCTCCATCAGAGTAAAACACCAACCTCTCAACCTGCATCATCTTCAACAACACTGGAACAAGATACACAGCAAAACATACAGCAGCCTCACTCTGGGTGCTACAACTTATGATTTTTTTCAGCAATCAAAAAACTCATCCCTATTATTATTATATTTATTAAAATTTTTGTGTATTTTATTACACAGTTTTCAGCATTCTTGTGGTTATATTGTTGGTGATATCCTGTGTACTGGCAATTATTTGTTGGAAGTGCAGAGGTATACACACACACACACACACGCGCGCGCACACACACACAAAGAGGTGTTAAATTTACAAGTGAGGCACATGCATTGAGACTGAGCATGGGAGATGATTACAAAAAATCCTGCAGCATGCGGGAGAAAGAGAAGTGCAATGGGATCAGATTGGCTCAGCAGAAAAAGCGTATGCGGCGTATGCAGACGTTGAGGCATGATTATCTGTACTGTAACATATTAACATCGAATTATGACGTGAACCTCCTCTCTTAATTGTGCACTGTTAAGGATCAGCTATTGTGTGGAAATGTCATTATAGGTCTGGCTGTATGATAGAAACAGCAAAGTGTTTACCGCATATACAACATGTGCTATACTGTACATGTTATCCATCACTTTCTAATTATTCTTTTTTGCTTTTTTCTCCTTCTGCACATTGTATTGTTGTATGATGTATAGCGATATGATTCAGCACCCAAAATACTTTCAAAACACTCTACCACAGCCTCCATCTTCGTGGAGGATTAATAAGAGTGCAGTAATCAAAAACACTGAAAAAATTATATATGACCCTGCAAAATACTTTTATTGTCCTTCCGGCCAATCCAACAAACATCAAAGTAATGCAGCTTTTTATTATGTTGCTATTTTCAGCAGTATACTAGTAGTCTATTATCAGTAGTCTGTGTTCAGTCACTACTCTGATAGTAGTGTTGGCTGTAAATGACATACCAGTTAGAGCCGCTCTGACAGTGTTGAACTACACTAGTGTAGTTATATGTAAAGGATACATTTTTTTTTGTTTTGCAGATGTCCAAGAACATTATATGTAATTATAAATTGATTAATACCATTCTTTCTAAATGTATACATTTCCATATTGATGTGGTATAATTAAAACACTGATTGTTTTCACTTTATATTTGATACAATAGAAAAATTCCTTGCCAGACCAGCAGAGGGCATTCTCCTTCATAGTGTAACTTACTAGTTAGAAGTTATTGGTGTTCTCTTTTTAGTTGCTTAACATTTGTTTTGCTGAGCATTCATTATCTGTTGTACTCTGCATGCAATTTTTTTTTACTTGCCTCTGAATCCCAATATTTCACATTATACTGATACTGGCTATAAATATTATTATAAGAAACTTCATTATGAAGAAGTAATTTCAATACTAGTTACACACTCCCTCCAAAACAGACCAGAAAAGTCCATCAGAGCGAGTAAGTGATGTAGACTAGTTTCATTTCACCAGATGTTGCCACATTGCTGCTCAGTTATAGCTTTACAATCAAACTAGCAAGAATAAATAAACAAATAAACAAACCACACTTTAAAACATTTAATGTATATAAAATTATGATCAATTATGTTTATAATTACTTTTATCCTTAATCTTACTTTTCATAATAAGTCAGGATCCTCACTCACGATGAGGCTCTAATCGCTCCACAGTCACATGGGGTAAATTGTCCCAAACACTATATTAATGGGTGTTAAAATTGGTGAAGTTAATGTTGCAGTTTATTCAAATATTCTTACAAAAATAAAATGATATATTCTGTATTTATTATTATTATTATTATTATTTATTATTATTATATTATCCCCTTTGCTTTTTTCATAAATCTAAAATAATACCATGTCAGGTGTCATTTTTATTAAATTGATGTTAGGAACCTCCACCAGAGGTCACTGTTTCTATCTGTTTGTAGTTTTTGTTGGTCGACTCAGTTTCCCTGAAGGCACCTCAGTCAGGTGATGAGTGCTCACCTGAACTGAGATGGCTCATTAAAGTTTCTATAAATAGCAGTTTGTTCAGGGAAACTGGGTCGAGCATTGTTTGTATTATCGTCATGTGGGCATTCCTGTTTGTTTGTTTGAGTTTATATTTTAGTTATATTGTTTTACCTTTGTTTTTCTAGAGGGCTCTGTTGTCTGTTTGCTTTATGTTCTCTTTGTTTAGTGGATACATGGAGCCGTTCTGTTCAGTGTGTAGTTAGGCTGTGTCTCCTCTTGTATAAGTACTGTTCTGTGTCTTCCCAGTGTCAGCCTTCCTGTTTAGTTTTGTGTAGCCACATGAGGGCCTAGCCGCTAGAAGGGTTAGCCGCTAGTAGGCCTTGGCTGCTAGTAGGGTTAGCCGCTAGTAGGGCTAGCCTCTAGTGGGATTGATTGCTAGTGGTTCTGGTCGCTAGTAGGTTAGCCACTAGTTTGGAATAGCCTCATGTGTGCCCTGCCTTTTGTGTTCAGTTCTCCACTATTAAGTCAGTACTAACCCGGTTAGCCACTAACCCGGTTAGGTCAGCATCCAGTGTCCCCAGTACTCCATGTAGCTACTAACCTCACTAACCCAGCCAGTCTAGCCCTGTCTCCTGTCTAGCCCTGTCTCCTGTCTAGCCCTGTCTCCTGTCTAGCCCTGTCTCCTGTCTAGCCCTGTCTCCTGTCTAGCCCTGTCTCTCTAGTTCCAGCCATGTCCTGTCCAGTCTTGTCTCTAGTTCCCCTATGTGTCTTTAGTTAGCTCCAGCTCCATGTTTCCTCATCCCTAGTTCTGTCAGTTCCCTGTGTCAGCTCCTGGTTCCCTGTGTCAGCTTCTGGTTCCCTTTGTCAGCTCCTTGTTCCTGTGTTTTTCCTGAGCTCTAGTTTTAGTTTGAGTTTGTTGTTTCTTTTTTCGTTTGTCTGTTTTTGAGTTTGTTCAAATAAAGACTTTAATGTTCAACAACCCCTCTGCGTGCATGCCTACCCTATATGCCCACGGCAACAACATCAGCCGGTCTAGCCAGCCAGTACCACCAGCTAGACTAAAGGAATTAAAGGAATTAAAGGACGATTAATCACATTTTGCTTTCTACTATTGTGTTGATTTGTCCCTTCAGTTTCCCTTGGGAGTCATCAAACTGACCACTTAATCTATTGTAAATACATAAAGTATATAAAAAATTAAAATTGCACAAAACCATAAAAATGGCAAGTAGGCCAGATAATTATGATGATACCACAAATTAAGACGAATCCACATGTGAGAAAATATATAAAAACTAATACTGCATATAAAATAAATGAGGTCATGGAAAGATTGATGAAAATATTTTCAAAATAGAGACAGTGACATAGAGGTTGTTGAGGTTTACTGAAAACCAAAGTACATTAAAAGACTTTCAGACGCTGTGTGCGTTACACTTTGAGATACTGGTGTGTGTGTGTAGAAGACTCAGTAATGATGAAGTGTTTGTATCTTGTGTCTGTTGTGTTTCACGTGGCTGCAGGTGAGTGAAGTTATTTTCTATTTTCTATTACAGAAAGGAGAGAGAATATTAGCCAGTTCTTAGTTCAGCTGCTTTGTGTTTAGTTCATGTGCTTTCTGTCCAGACTGGGTTTACAGTAGGCTGTAGTTCAGTCCTGTTCCTGAACAACCAAACCAAACACTGTCAAATGTTTATCATTTAGGGTTTTAATCAACAACTTTACTTACTACAGTGTTATAATATTAATAGGACCAACAGAGATGAACACATTCAATGGAAATATTTGATTATGGCTTCATATTTTATAAATGTAATGTTACTAAAATGCTGCATTTCAGTTCCAGCATGTACTTCTAGTTAAACTGTCCAAAGTCAGCAGTAATCTTTATATGTAAGATAAACATACACATCATGCCTTGTGTTATACCTGTAATGTCCTTATTTAGAGCTGTTCAGCTTTGATCATGTGGATTTTTTTCTTCCTGATTAACTTCAGTATAAAATGTACTGATGAAGAGAGGTGGGCTAATGAATAAGGAGGATTCTACACTCAGATTATTTTACATCTCTATAATACTTAGTGTATAATTGTACACGTTTACTGAATTAAATCTATTACAATCTGTTTTATAATGTAAACTAAGTCAAAGATATTTTTCTGTCACATCTTCAGTCTGGTCTCGGCTGTAAATACATACAGTATGTGTAGATTTTACAGCTTTTTTTGCTCTCTCTGGCTGTCACCACAGTGTTTACTTCCTACATCGTTTTTTAACACGTAGCTATGTGGACAGAACTGTTTCTATTGTGCCTATTTCAGTGCTGAGCTCATGGTCTGTCTGTGTGGAGGTTCTTGGCATGTTTTGCCCATGTCTGTATGGTTTTCCTTGGGTCCTCTGGTTTCCTTCCACTTCCTAAAAACCTAAAAACTTGCTTCCACGTATGACTGTGTGTAACTGTGCATCTCTGTGTGTGTGCGCCTGCATGTGTGTGCTTGTGTGCCCTACACTTGACTGTACAGACTTCAAGATCTCTCTCTCTCTCTCTCTCTCCCTCTCTCTCTCTCTCTCTCTCTATACGCTGGGTGTGAAGAGAACGTGCTGTATGAAGATTGTTTGGCATCCGGCCAATTCTGAAAGCCTGCCATTTTCCCCTACTTTTTTACTTTGGAAATATTAATTACACTATTTTGGCACTACAGCAAAGTCAGGAAGAAAAGAGAAGACATGTCCGCCACAGAACCAATCAGCAAACGCAAAACTTGCAGTCAGTCTCTGAGCAGAGACTAAATTGGCTTATATGTGTGTATATATGTAAATAACACCTGACAAAAGTGAAAAAATCTCAGTCTCTCTCTTTGTCTATCTCAATGTCCCAACCCTGAAAAATCCTTAACTGCCTGAATGATTTGAGACTCGTAAAAAAAAAAAAAAAAGTACATTTAAACCAAAGGCCTCTTAGAGCTTAATCTATGTAGACAACAGAAAAGGGCAGATTCAAGAAGAGAAAGCAGAGAAAGCCGTTACAGGAAAGTAAATGTGCCAAATTTACAGACGTGTTTGTGAGAGTCTAGACGAAAGCAATGCAGCTCCTGAGACATACTGTCTATCTATGTTACACACAGTATAAAACTGCATGATACACATGTCCCTGTAACAGTCACTGTTGTGTGATCATTCCAGTGCAAATTATTTAAATGTAAATTGCTTATAACCAGAACAGAGCTAACAGCTTTAGTGAGATCTTCACCGTACTTCAGTAGTGCATCAGATGTAAAACACTGAAAATAAACAGTGCCATTATCCGTAGCAATCATGGGCTGTGACTGTCACCTCTCATGGGTGTGGATTGAATGCTGCACCAGTCTACACCAGTCTGACTTCGAAATCAGCTGAACCTTGTGTAAGTAAAGTTAAAAAGTTATAAACCATAAGCCTGCTGAACTAAAGGGACACGACCCACAAATATATCAGAGATGTAACCAAAGTCCAATCTACCATATAGCATAAACATTTGAGTTTAACACTGTGTGTATTCCATCACAAACTTGTTTAGAACGAGCAGCAGATTTACACCAGCACTCAGTGCTGTCCACAAAGCCAGGAGTGGTTTCAAGAGACCATCAACACATTCCTGTTTTCATATTCACTGAACTACATCTCTCACAGTCTCTGTTTTACTGAATTTATCTACAATAACTCATACAAAGTTATTTTCTAGTAACTTGTATATTGCTTCTTCATTCTGCTCTGTAAATAGATGTGTGAATTTCACACCTTTTTCAGGCTGTCCCTCTGTCAGTGACCGCTATGTCACTTCTTCACTTCCTGTTGTCCTTACAATGAGTTACATGCACTGATCAACACACTGTTAACATTTTCAAGACTCACAACAGTTTATACTTAATTGTGTATTTTTGTTCCTTGTTGAGAGAGACATTGTAAGTTTCTTGTAGAATGAGTTGGTGTTGAGGTGTGTATGAAGTGTTATGATCCAGTAGTTATGTTATGTACACAAGGTTAACTGCTTTACTGATCTGCTGGGAAAGACTGCTGTGTGAAGAGTTTTGAAAAGTGAATGCAATATAGAGAAATGTCTGTAAGTAATTGTGAAAAAAGAAAATAAAAAACTAAAATTAAGGTTCAAAATTTGGGTTTGATTCCCGGCCAGGTTCAATTCTCGTCTCTGTGTGCATGGAGTTTGCATGTTTTTTGTGTGCTTGGTGGGTTTCCTCAGGGTACGTCGGTTTTCTCCCACAGTTCAAAGCCCTGCAGATTAGGCTAATTGGCGTTTAATATAAAGAAAAAAAAGCTTCATGCAAATATTGACAAAAATGACGCCTAAGACAGGTTACTGTCATGGATCTAGCTGGTGGTTTGGCTAGACTGGCTGATGTTGTTGCCGTGGGCATAAAGGTAGGCATGAAGGCAGAGGAGTGTAACAGAAAGAGTCTTTTATTTTAAACACAATAAACAAACACAAACAAAGGAACCAAAACAACAAACTCAAACTAAAACTAGGGCTCAGGAAAAACACAGGAACAGGAGCTGAACAGAGGGAACCAGGAGCTGACACGAGAACTAGGAGCTGACACGGGAACTAGGAGCTGACACGGGAACTCGACAGAGAACTAGGGATGAGGAAATATGGAGCTGGAGCTAACTAGAGACACATAGGGGAACTAGAGACAAGACTGGACAGGACGTGGCTGGAACTAGACATGGAGAGACAGGACTAGGGGCACAGAGACTGGAGAGACAGGGCTAGACAGGAGACAGGGCTGGACAGGAGACAGGGCTGGACAAGAACTAGACTGGCTGGGGTAGTGAGGTTAGTAGCTACATGTTGTACTGGGGACACTGGAGGCTGACCTAACCGGGTTAGTGGCTAATGGTGTTAGTACTGACCTAGGGGACCGGAAGACAAAAGGCAGGGCACACATGGGGCTATACCAAACTAGTGGCTAACCTACTAGTGACCAGAACCACTAGCAGTCAATCCCACTAGAGGTTAGCCTACTGGAGGCTAACCCTACTAGGGGCTAACCCTTCTAGCCATCAAGGCCTACTAGCGGCTAACCCTGCTAATGGCTAAGCCCTCATGTGGCTACACATACTACATACTTTACACATACTTTAAACACAGAACTAAACAAAGAAGACTGACACTGGGAAGACAGAACAGTACTTACACTGTACACAGGAGGAGACACAGCCTATCTACACACTGAACAGAGCAGCTCCATGAATCCACAGACACAAGGAACATCAACAAAAACAAAACTAGAGCCCTCTGAAAACAAAGGTTACAAAACATAAACCAAATATAAACTTAAAGTAACAAAAAGGAATGCCCACATAATGGTAATACAAACAAACCTCAACAAATCAACAGACCAAACAAACAAACAATCAATGCTCGACCCAGTTTTCCAGAACAAACATTTATTTATAGGAGGTTTTAATGAGCCACCTCAGTTCAGGTGAGCCTCATCACCTGACTGTTACAATAAGTATACTATAAAGTATGATGAACTTTGTATTTCAAGTAATTTGGTCTGCCAATCTTCTGCAAGATGAGCAAAATTTTAAAATAAATTTTTATTTATGTATGAACGTAAACGAGCAAGGTCTAGTTATACGAGTACTATCGTGTGCATGTGCTTTGTCATCCTACAGAGTAGCCAACCTCCCTCCTCCTCTCCTCTCTCAGCTTACTCCAGCCACAATTCTTTTCAAAGGTGCAGGTTAATGTGTTTTATTTTTACTTTATATTTTGCATTACTTATTTTAGATGTATATTCTTGGGTTGTGAAATGAATCAATGGCGAAATTGACTTTGATATATAAGTGTTTTCATATACAAGCACACTTCCTGAACAAATTGTGCTCACAATCCAAGGTTTAACTGTAAATGAATGAATATTAATACTGCATATAAAAGTTTTAAAAGTTCCATGGCCATGGAAAAAGAGACACTGTGTGTGTGTGTGTGTGTGTGTGTGTGTGTGTGTGTGTGTGAGGTTTGACTGTGTGAAAAGCATGTCTTTTTCTTTTTCTTCCCCTCAGTCAGTGACCACCATCTTAACTTCCTTTGTTTTTAACATGTAGCTCCATGCATTTACCAATACTGTGTTGTAATTTTCAAAACTCACATTAGTGGTCCATCTGGCCTGAACTGTGTGTTTTATTGCTTTTACACAAAACTGATGAATAACCTCAGCTTCAGAATGTATGGATTATTTTCACTCTCAAACCTTAACACCACCAAAAGTACTGAGTATCTATAGAGTCAGGAAGTCCTTAGCACTTGGTGACAGGACATTTGTGTGCAAGTTTACACTTCACAAAACCGAAAAAAAAGTTCAGCTCACACACATTAAAATGAACTCACTCATGTTTATAGTTGACCAATTTGATTCCAAAAAAAAAAAGAGAGAATGAAATCATATACATTTCTTCTTTTTTGTACAGTGTAGAACTATTTTATGTATTATTAGACATAAAATACATATTTCTAAAAACATTCTAACACATATATTGAACATTCTCAATATTTTAAATGAATCAAAGCAACTGTAACCAAGACAAAGCATTTTCCCTCTGGGATTAATAAAGTTGTTTGAATCTTGAATCTTGAAAACGTACATATGCAGATGATAACGAGCCGGACTCAAGGCGTACAGACTCAGACCTCACCTTGTACTTTGAGCTAAACTGTGTTGCTTTGACATTATGGATTAGAATTTTTTTTTTTCTGGACATCATTAATGCAAAACATACAGCTTTTTAAAAATCAAACTTTTTTTTGAGATTTTACTGTCACAGCAGATCAGTACTGGGTCACATGGGCCAATAAATAAAACTCTCTAGCAACAGCCAGGCTATGAGGACTTCCTCAAACTGATAGAGACACTTATTACATGACTTTTAAAAGTTAATTATGAATATAACCTTTATCCCCTGCCTGGCCAAAAAATTAATCATACTCTAAGATTTCTTTCAATCACCTTTAATTACAGAACACAATACAATGGTTTCTATAATTCATGTGTGAAAATGATTCTTCATGCTCCAAAAAGCACTCACAAAACACTTTATAATTTGAGTCCAAGAATATTCCTGTGTCATCAAGGAGGGAAATCTCCATAGATGTGACAAGCTGGTCATTCAATACATTCAGGTTGTCAGTTGACTCCATTTTATTGCCACATAGTGTGTGTATGGAAATGATCTTACTTACGTTTTAGTGTCATATTGTGAAACATCACAAGAAAAGTTAAAAATTATGATAAGTACTGATTATTGGTATCTAACCGACATTAAACTATTGCTGTGAGATTGGATTTGACATATTTCTCAGTCTGTTTTGCTAACACTGTAGTGTTTATAGAGCTACATGACATGCCCTGTGAAGATCTCTCAAGTAATGTCTTACTTTTATTTATATGCTAAGGTACATGCCATAAACATGTAGAATATTTTTCATGTTGTTTGTTTACAAACCGTATGCAGTCAATTGTCATGTCCAGTGGCTTGTGCCATTTTATTAACAGTAATAAAAACACTCATTTGTTGTAATCAGTTTTCTGTAAAAAGAAGAGAAACTTCTTCAGCAACACTTGAACAAGCTTCCTCTCTCACAGAGGCACAGAGGTACACACACACACACACGCACACACACACACACACACACACACACACACACACACACACACACACACACACACACACACAGAAAAACACCTCAGATATCACAAACCTACAGAAGCAGGAACTATCTTTCTCTCTGAATAAATAAAATATAATTCTCTAGTTCTGAATAGATTTGCGATTTCTGAGGTCTTTTCTGTTCAGGAGGAAGATGTGGAGAGAATGTGATTACTGAAGGACATTAGGACTGTACAGGAAAGCAGAAGGATCAAATTAGTGTACATGCAGTCATGGCCCTGGGCTCAAATGCATATATTTTGTGTTCAGCTTTTGTGAGTTCATTATCGATTAAAATGTTTAGGTTACAAGTTCATTATTTCAGGTTTAAAGAGAGTAGGGGAAGTATAATTATTCAGACGTTTTGTCTCAGCATCCATTTAACTTTTACTCAGTTCTGACAAGGTGGACTTTATTGTATTTTAAAACCAGTCAAGACGACAACAGTGGGGATTTCACTGTAACTTGTTTCACACTCTGGATTGTTCCTGAGAATCAGTATTTGATATATGTACATGTGTGTGTTACATTTTCTTACATTTGCTAAGGGTTCTGTATTCTTTTTGTTCATTATTATAAACTGCTGATAAATGCTCTTGTTCTTATATCAGGATATCAGGAGTCTTTGTGGTCTGTGCAGTCAGTGATGTCCACAAGCCCTGGAATTGGGACCCAATGAATGGCTATCATCGATGGAATCTTCACAGACAACAGATCAAGATAAGAGGCACACAAAAGTCAGTAAACCTACAGTATTTTAGTTGGCTGACTGGTAACAACAACAGCAGAAGCACTGTAATCACGCGGTTCATGTGAGGGATATACGCGGTTCAGGATATCAGGATATAAGGAGACTGCTATTAGAAGTCCTTGGTTTAAGACTTTGAGTAACAATAAAAGACAGAGGGTTGATGTATCTGACTGGACTAAATATATTTTAACCGAGCTTTTATAAAATTCTAGCTGAAGACCGTTCTACATTGTTACAGTAGATGCAGTAGGATGCACTGCTGCCTCACAGCTCCAGGGTCCTCAGTTCAATCCTGAGCTCAGCTTACTATTGGTTTATAGTTTCTCTGGTTTTATGGTTTCCTTCCACCTTCCAAAAACCTGCATGTACACTAGTGTACATACAGTGGCCTGCATACGCTAGCCAGTAACTAAGAGTGTATTCCAGGATCCCACCTTGTAACTAGTGTTCTCAGATAAGATAGATTTTTGGTTATCTGCTTGTACTGAGCTGCATGTTAGTAGAAAAGTTTTCTGTGTCTGTTGAGTGTGGAGTAATACACTGTGTTCCTTGTGCATGATGGTGCAATGACGGTTACTGTGTAATGATGGTTAACTGATAGTGTGAGAAAAATGAAGAAGTCATTTTCCAATCAGCCCACCTAGGCCACAATCACGAGGTCTCTCTGACATAGCGAGTGTCTCACTGTGGCTCTGAGGTATTGTGAGAACGGTAGATTTGTTTGCAATGTGGTTTTATGAACATAAGAAACAGAGGCATTTGAATAGTGTTTTTTTGTACATTATGCCTCTATACAATTAAAAACATAATTTAAAATAAAGCAATTGTGATTAAAGTGTATATTTCAGCTTTATTTTAAAGGGTTAACAAAATTGCCATTCAAAAATTATAGCCATGTTTTCCCAAGTCCCAACCATTTTCACAATTAAGATTTGAGAAACTATTTTCTACATAGTATTTTTAAAACATAATGTACAATATTTTTTTTGTGGCGAAATCAAAATATTTGATTAAGCTTCACATGGTTTAAAAAAAAAAGTTCTCCAAGTAGAAGCAAATGAAGAAAAATGTACAAGATTCTCATGTTTTGTACAATTTAAACACACTGATTGTGACACACAGATTGTGGTTGCCGCCTGACAGTCATGCATCTGGGTGAGCACGCCTCTGCCTGTTCAGAACTCCATGGGGTAGCAGCCTGGTGATCTGCCTGTACTGAACAATGCATAGAACAGGCAGGTATCTTTGCATAGTATCGTTGCGCGGTTCTGTCCCTCAAATGACCAGCTTCTGCTGTTGTTGTTACCAGTCAGCCAACTAACATAGGTTTACTGACTTTTGATCTGTTGCCCGTGAAGATTCAATCGATGATAGCCATTCGTTGGGTCTCAATTCCAGGGCTTGTGGATGTCACTGACTGCACAGACCACAAAGACTGAACTCTCTGGTCTATATGGAATTTCTTATTTGTCTTATCAGCTCTTTCCACTTTGTCTTTCCACTCATCCCATTGTGTCAATGTAATATGAAGAATAAATGATCTATAAGATCACAAGTGACCCTCAAATTGAGACAAATCGATTAACTGTAGGCCAAAAATTAGTGAGTAATGTTTTCATATTAGTGCCGAATAATGAAAAAAGTGTGCAAGGTCACATGACCACAACCTACACTACTGTGGATTAGTGA
>QNUK01001913.1:0-23528 GCA_013621035.1 Clarias magur
TTTTTGGTTATTCTGAAAATTAAATGCAGTAGGCTGTTATGATCATCATAATGTTCTTTAATAAATAATGAAAACATTTTAACAAATTACATTTTTACATCCCAGAAGCATCCCCACTGCGCTGTACCACTGCAAAAACTTAAAAACTACAAATGAAACATTAAATTAATTTACAATAACGCTACTTAAATAACAGTTCCAATTTAGATTTTCAATTAAATATAGGTGTTTCGTATTTGCATTGAATTAGAGCAAAGTAAATGTTAATACATTAAGCCTTTATATTTTATCATGTGTAACACTCGTGTAGCCAGAAAACTCCGGGTGTGCATCAGAAAAAAAATGGGTGTGTTGTTGTCAGATTAATGTGCAAAAACTATACAATGAAACTATATAAGCTACATAGCCTTTATTAGACTCTACTTTTATTTAAGTGCACTCACAATGATGACAAAACAATATGATTTTGTAAAATAAGTAAACAGGGTATGCTATTCTGTATTGATTTTGGTGAACTTGAGCATGTTACAAAAAATGAACCAAAACTCTGTGTATACTTGCCTCACAGACATCAAAAATATATATTTATAAGAAGCGAAATGTTTGCTTTTTTATGAACTAATAGAAAAAAAAAAGATTATGTACGTCATATGAAACGTGAATTATTGGTACATCCACTGCTACAGAGATGATGTGATGACATGATCACCTTCATCAATACAGCTGAAAGCAAAGAAATAACCAATTCATCAATGAATAATTAAAATGGCCAGAGTCATTCTCCTAGCTGTTTTCCCTGACGCATTCATAATCATTAGTCTATTTCTGCCGGTGCGCTCTGGAAAACTTTTTGCATTTTTAGGTGTGCCAACTGGCAGGGTTCTTATATGGTTCTTTGTTAGGGTAAATCGTTTAGTGACAAGCCTGTAAATTTCCATGTAAAACAGGTACATCTGTATGAATAAATTGTTTAAATGCATGTATCATGAGCCATTTATGGAAATCATACTGTTCAGATGTAAGTAAATGCTCATTACAGCGCTGTTTGCGAGAGGGGCGTGCTGACGTTTGGTCTGCATACTGTGATCTGAGAGAGTGTATGTTTGTGTGTGTGGGTGTGAGAGGTGTCAATAGGTCTTGCATATTGATGAAAAGTCATGGATTATTCAGTGAAACAGGAGCTCTGCTGAAAAAGTTAGGTCACTTTAGCCAAAACAAAAGGTCTTTCTTCTTTTGGAGTGTTATAATATAGTTGTAACATAACAGATATGCAAACCCAACAAACGATGCACACTGAATACTAAACCTAAGCTAGGTTAATAAACCGAGATGCAAGCCCTACCCCTATGAGAAAGGCACGCCTGCAAAAGGTTGTGCTTGGACCCCTGAGCTTCTGCGGATTAAAAAATTCATATTGTTACTGTTGTTTAATCACTGGAATAGAAGAGATGGAACATTTCCTTATCACAACGTGCCTTGTATTATTTTAATCACTTTATACAAAACCCATGATATTATATGCTATTTTACAAATGGAAATTACAAATGGAATAATTTTATTTGGTTTATGTATTGTTATTTACATATTTATATATTGTTACACCTGACAAGGGCTGACTTATTTGCATTTGAATGTTGTCTGACTTTGTAAAGCATACACAGTAACACTAAAAGAACAACAACCTACATTAAATAGGAATAAGAATAGGAATAATTATACTGCATACATATTATTTAGTACAACAAAATTCCTCCACACTCTCGAAAAGTCCCCGAGTCCAAACCTCATTTAAATTAAATGAACAAATATTGTAAGTAAACAGCAATACCCCACAAGTAATAAAGCATTTTTATTTATACTATAAAAATAATTCTGCATCTATGACATCAAACATTTCCCATCTTAATATTTTATATTTTACTATTTAAACCATTAAACTATGTATTTTACTATTTTAACTATATTATTTAATTTACTTCAAAATAAATTTAAGAACAAGAACAATCAAACTTTTTTATTTTAATATTATTGAATGTGGGCTGAAAAAAATGTTGTTTTCAAAAATTTAACAGATGAGGACTCAATCTGACATGACAAAAACAGTATACTGGAGAAACTCCCAGGTGGGAAGACATTGCTTTGTGTGGGTAATGTCAAAGACAAAAAAAAAAAACCTTTAAAATAAACATCAACAGCCTCCACCAAAGAGTCTGGAATGCAGAGTACAGGATGCATCACACAGCCACAATATATTATACTATAACCGTATTATAACAAAGATGTTTCTTTTGGTGCCGTATGGAGAGCCACACCACGGGGATCAATGAAATAAGAGTTTGTGAGAGTGCTTATGACATGCATGGGAATATCTGTCCGTTTGGAGATAGCCTGTGGTTATTAATTAATAAACTTAAAAAGAAACAAAAGAAAACTGAAAACGCAAAATAAACAAAGCTCCACCGTCTATGCGAGAACGGATGGACGGGTCTCTGTAAACTGAAGCAAAAACTTATGATCCTCTCTGGGCTTATGCCCTTACCGAGGATTTATAGAGAGAGAGTTTGTGTGTGCTTTGCACTGTAAACATAGAGCACAGGCTTAACTGACGCGTGTCGCTCTCCCTCACTTTCTCTCTCTCTCACCGGCGTCTTAGACAGGCAGAGCCTCCGTCTCTCAACAGCACATTTTGCCTGTCTGTCTTTTTCTATCCCTAAAGGGTATCAGGACCCTTTATATACTGTAAACACGCCACCAGGTGCAGCTCGTTCAGACTAATTGCCTGACTGCGATGTTGTCTAGCAACCGTGTTTCATAAATGGCCGAGCGGAGAGGCTGTGCGTGGTCCACTACACAGCAAAAGAATTTTAGTATATTATGACTGAAATAAAGCGGCTTACATAGGCATGCATTTTGCAAAGCGCTTATTCAGCAAGTATAAATTTGATTTGTGTAAGAAAATGTCCCGAGGCTGGGGAAGAAAAATAATAGAGCAAAAATATATACTTGCTGAATAAACACTGCATTTTTTTAAAAGTGAAAGCGCGCACAACGTAGGCAGATTTATTTCAGCCATTCCAGCTGTTCGTGGTCAAATAATTATCCAATGCTGGACACAAACAGCAAAAAAAGAATGATGATTATTATTATTATGATTTTTTTTTTCTGTTTGTGTTCAGCATTGTGTTCAGTATTTGAAACTGAAGCGCTTTGTGTGGATTCACGTCATGAGTCATTTTATCATACAAAGATTATTACATTGTGCTCGGACCACTGAGCTTCTGCGGATTCCAAAATTGACATTGTTACCGTTTTTTTTTTTATCACTGGAATGGAAGAGATAGAAAGATTCCTTATCATAACATGCCTTATTCTTTTTAATTGCTGTTAATTAAATTCCCAGGTTGTTGATCCCGGATGAACAGTACATTCCAGTACAAGACTATCTTCATGGTTATCATTCACATTAACAGCTTGAAGTAACTCAATTCCAATGTTTTACTTTAATGTGATACCAATCAGATTTTTAAGGGCTGTTTAAATGTACAAATCTATTTTTTTTTTATTCAATTTGATAAAATTTTATTTATATAGTGACTTTAACAATGGTCATTGAGAAAATTATGAAACTGTGTATAAAATGTGAGAAAATGGGTATGAATCAAGAGATGACTCTATGAGTCACTTTCATATGTAGTCCTAGATCACATACATATCTGCTACATGTTCATGAGATCTGTTTGGGAACAAGCAGTTTGGAATTCATCACTGGAACCAGAAGTTTTGCTTCTGTGCATGCATTGACCACTTACTGATGTCAATCAGCATCAGAAGCACAGGGATTTCATAACAGTTTTAAAAACAGCTAAAGCAAAGCATCTGACTTTTTTCTATCTTGTGGACCAACAAATACAGCCAACTAATTGCCTGCCATAATCTAGAGCAAAATTTTAAGCATATTTTCTTGCTAAAATGTATTATTCATACCTATTGTTTGAAATGAGAGCTCACACAAATATGGCATGTTTATCCCAGATAGCATGAGCAAAGATGTATTGATATGCACATGCCTGCTGTTTCCATGGAAAGATGCACCCACATTAAAGACAGATAAAAGTCACAATGTTAAAAGTGCTATAAAAGTAAAATTGAATTGAATTGAACTGAATTGAGAGAACTTCTCTTAAAGTAAAAGCAGCTCTGATCTCTTTATCATTTCATATCAATAGCAAAACCCAACCTCAGTGTGAGGTTGAATCCTCAGAGCCCCAATTACACTGGAGACAAAGTTACACTGAGCTGTAATCTGCAGGGTACTGGATGGGAATTTCTCTGGTACACAGAGTATCAGCAATCAAAATATCTGACACCGGGAGATACACAGAATAATACACTCAATGTGACAGTGTCTAATGAAGGACAAACAACTTTCTACTGTAAAGCACTCAGGAGAAACTATGTGTCAGAGTTCAGTGATCCAGCCACGATTACATTGAAAGGTACGTGGTGATTTATTTATTTTTCTATTTTTTACTGCAGATTTACAATTAAGACTACTGTAGAAAAAAAGCTCCAGTTCAAAAAAGGGACTTGGAGCTGTGTAAATATATAAAATATTTAACTAATGTTGGGGTACTGCATACATTTACAAGATATTTACTGTCTTTCTATAGCAAGACCAAAGTCTGTAGTGAAAGTCCAGCCAGCTGAGAGTGTGTTCATTGGGGAAAGCGTCACTCTCACATGTGAGATACAGACTGGAGGATCCTGGCAGTACCACTGGTATAGAGATAATAAAGAACTCAGTGATGCTGCAGGAGAGAAAACATACACAATCACTGATGTTAAAGAGTCTAATAAAGGTGATTATACATGTAAAGGAACAAAGTCATCAGACCCAAAATACACACAGACCAGTGCTGCTGTTACACTGACTGTATCAGGTGAGTGTGTTTTATTTCACATATGCTCTTTTCATTAAAGTTGTTTGCCTTAATTTGTCACGAGTCAGACTGCAGCATTCCAAGCTAATTATCACAAACTCACGCATACACCATGTTAAAAGTCTGCTTTCATCCCTTGACATTTCCTTTCCCATGCTGTGATGCTCCTCATCACGCGACCATGTTTTCCCATCTCTCCTTACACACCCCTGGACCACCCTGTCTGCACACCGGTTTCTCGTCCGACGCCGATTTCTTCCGGCTTATAAGGAAGCGCAGCGCTCTATCTTGCTGCCGGATTATTGTGTGTATTTTGCCTCAATATTCTCGCGTGTTGTTTCATAGTTTTCACGTTGTCGACCCTGCTTTGTTTTTCCGTTTTCCAGATTCTTGTCTCACGTTTTGGATTAGTTGCTTGGCTCTATTCAACAGCTTTGAACGCTCGCTTTCGCTCCTTAACTACAGCGTCGCTTTGTGTACGACAGGATGAGGCCCTCCTTGGGAAGCAGCAGCAAGGATTCCTCACCACTAGGCAGACTCTAGCTGATGTCACCACTCAGATACAACAGCTCCGGTTATCCTTAACGCGAGCCACAAGTCCTGAAACCCCACGCGAGCCACACTTACCAGCTCCGCCCACTTATGGACGAGAGCCAGGTACATGCAGATCATTTCTCTCTCAGTGCTCACAGATTTTTGAGCTACAAGCCTCCACCATCTCCTCGGAATGGTCTTGGGTAGCCTATGTCATCACCCTGCTGAGTGGCCGAGGACGGGAGTGGAGCACGGCTCTCTGGGATGGCTGCAACCCATGTTGTAACAATTTTGAGGCATTCTCCACGGGGATGAGGAGGGTTTTTGATCGATCTCATGTCGGCACGTAAGCCGGGAGCAGGTTGTTAAAACTTCACCAAGGATCATGCTCTGCTTACGATTACGCCATTGAATTTTGGACCCTCACCGTTACAAGTGGATGGAATGACAGGGCCCTATCTGACGTCTTTCTCAAGGGCTTATCTGAGGGGGTCAAAGATGGACTCGTTTCTCAGGAGCTATCCGCCGACCTTAACGGACTCATGGATCTCGCTGGTCAGGTCGATGCACGCCTCCATTCAAGGCGGACCTCCAGGGGATCGCCCCCCTGCTAGCAGACCTTCCTCCCCAGGACGGCTCACGGGCCCCTTCCTCCGAGGCGGAATGATCAGGAGGAGCCTATGCAGTTAGACAGGACTCGAATCTCAGAGGAGGAGAGGCTTCGGTGTCGCCAGGAGAGAGCCTGTTTCTACTGCGGAACCTCGGGACATTTTCTTAAGAACTGCTCATTAAAAGATGGCACCCATAAGTCAGGCTGGGAGCACTAGAGAGCACTTGTTCAGACAGACTCCCAGAACCATGCTCCCTACTCCCCGCTATGTTAATCGTCGGCGGGCAGGCTCACCACGTTCAGGCTCTCATTGACTCCGGTTAGGAACGTAACCTGTTCAATGCCACTATAGTTAGAGCGCTAAAGGTCCCATATGTTAAAGTAGAACTTCCGCTCCCAGTTCAGGCCCTAGACAGAAGCCCTCTGCCAAACATCACATGGGAAATCCTTCCTCTTATGCTAAAGATTTCAGGAAACCACTCTGAGGAAAGTTGTCTGTTGGTTATTGAGAAATCCCATGCTGCTGTAGTTCTCGGTCTTCCCTGGCTGGTGCTTCATGGCCGACAGATTGACTGGACTAAGAATGCCATCACGGGCTGGAGCTCTTTGTGTTCCAGATCTTGTCTTCTCTCAGTGCTCCCTCTGCCTTCCACTTCCCTTAAAACTACCCCTTACCTGTCTGTGTGTCTGTGGTGTTGAGTCAAACATCTTACTACACTACCGCTCAAACATTTAGGATCACTTCCAAATTTCTTTGGTTTTGTTTAGTGATTCATTTTCTACATTCAACAACAATAATGGGGATTTCAAAACTATTAAATAACACATATGGAATTAGGTAATTGTGTAACTACAATAATAGTCAGTTGGTATTTTAAGAAACAGAGGTCAGCCTTTCTGTAATAGTTCTTGCAAGAACAGTATTGTTAAGTGTATTTGCAAAACTCATTAAAAATCACCAAACAACATCAACTCAGATACAGTATATAAAATTTTTATATTAATATTTTTGTGAAACAAATCACCAGGGTGTCCCTTTTTTCTTATGGGCACATTTGATTTGATATACAAGTGCTTTGATTGACAAGCACGCTTCTGGAACAAATTATGATATATCGCAATCCAAGGTTCCACTGCATAGTTAACCATACTATTTTTTCCTCTAGTTCTCTCACATGAAAAAGCTCCACTATCAGCAAAGAAGCTCCGCAGCACTTTGGTAGCGACCTGTCCATATGTGTTGGCAACCATTATTCTGGCAGTGAAATATTACAGAGCTCGAAATAAGGGCTCAGCGAAAAGTAAGTAAACAAGTGTTTTTCATTAGCCAAGAAATTAACCATAATATTTAATAAGAGGCTGATCTGAAGCATTCATTATTGGGTATTTTACAGCTGTGCCTGAGGAGGACAACAACCTGGATAAAGTGATAGAAGCTGAAGTTTCTTTATGAGTCTTTTTGTTTTTATATAATTGTTTATTATCTAGCTTTTAAAAACCAGCAGGTCACAGTGGGACAGACAAAACATTCGTCTATGTCCTTTGTCAGTAAGTACAGGTACAGTTTTATTGATGAGGAGCTGTGAGGCGGTTCCTGTGATTTTGGGTGAAAGCATTATTATTATTATTATTATTATTATTATTATTGTAATAGATTAAATTACTGATTTGTTTGTATTACTTATGTTCATTTACTTTTACAATAAGATTTACTTTGTTATTGCTGTTGTTTAACTATTTTTAGTTTACTTTTAGATTACTATTATTTTTAAAAACCTTTAGCCAGTGTTTACTCAATGTAGCCCTTGCTCAGGATTAATATACAATTAATATGATATATGGTTTGATACAGTGTAATATTTGTAATAGAATAAGGCACATTGTTTTTACTTTTAAATTAAAATAAATAAATAAATGAATGAATGAATGAATGAATGAATGTTTCAGTTCTTACTCAATAACCTAAGGATTTATCTAGCAAAAGCCCCAAAACACGTTTTACACACGTTTTATACACAGGTTTGGTATGAAAAAAAAACAAAAGCTGTTTTTACTTTTAACATTAACATTTTATCCCTGTGACATTAGCTCAGATGTGTAGTCATGATCAAATGTCTACACTGTAAATATTTCAACTAGAGTGAATTAATATTGTTTTGTTGGCCAAACTTCTTACAAAATAATTTTTTGGAAGAACAGTTCAAATTATGCACTTAAAAACTTTGACGACAAATACTGAATTAACTTAAATTTGAGCCAGCACTTTACGTTCACTGAGATGCACTTGAATGATTTAATCAATTATATAATTCATATCTTTTTATTTATTTATTTAATCATTGTTTTATTTGTGTATTTATTTTATTTTTTACTTGTTTGTTTGTTTGTTTGTTTATTCCTTTTCAAAATGCCTTCAGAATTTGGCTGTTTATAAATAGAAAGGTTCACCATATATTACTTTTTATTACTTTTTGTGGTAACAGTTAATCAGTATGTTGTTTGTTTCATATATATATATATATATATATATATATATATATATATACACACACATACAGTGGAACCTGGGATTGCGAGTAACGTGGTTTACGAGTGTTTCACAAGACGTGCAAAGATTTTTTAAATACATTTTGATTTAAAAAACGAGCAAGTGTTGGTTTACAAGTGCCGGATATCATGTATCACGCATGGGCCTCTTATTTTGACACCGAGCGTCACTCTTGCACTGCGGAATTGTGGGTAATCATCTCCCCTGGTTCCCTGGGTCTTAGTGATCGTCTCTTACTGGTATAATCAACATCTCCCTTTGTGTTTCAGCGTCTCCTATGTGTGTGCATGCGTAATTTGAAACTGACACACACAGACACACGGACACACACTCTTTTCACCCCCCCTCCCGGCTTCACTCACGCACACAGAAACTCTTGTGATTCTTAGGTAAGGTGCTGGTTCATTTGTTTTTTTTTTTGTCTTTTTTTTTTACTTTACAGCAGTGATTCCGTTAGTATGCGCTCATGCCAGTGTCATTAAAGAGATTTCTTTTTTTCCTGTTAAAACGGTGCATCCATTGTGTGCGTGTGTTTGTTGTGAAACTTAGAAAGCAAGGTTGGGAGAGAGAGGAGGAGTGTTACTGTGTAAAACGAGGCGAGGGAAGGGGCTAATTCCACACACACACACACACACACACACACACACACACACACACACACACACACTGCGCCTGCATGCACAAACGGAAACACCTATCTGTTGTGATTTATTTTTTACTTTTTTTTAAAGGTAAAGAGCAGGTTAATCTGTTTTATTTTCACGTTATAGATTGTATTAATTATTTTTATGGATTTATTTTTGGGGGTTGTGGAACAAATAATTTGAGTTTTCATTATTTCTTATAATCGGATTTGATTTACGAATATTTTGGAATACAAGACCACTTCCGGTACGAATTTGTGCTTGAAATCCAAGGTTCCACTGTATATATAGACAGTACAGACCAAAAGTTTGGACACATCTTCTCATTCAAAGATGTTGAATTTGTATTATAGCAAGAAAAAAGCAGCTAAGTGAAGAAAAATGAGTGGCCATCATTACTTTAAGAAATGAAGGTCAGTCAGTCTTAAAAACTTTGAAAGTGTCCCCAAGTGCAGTGACAAAAACCATCAAGCGCTACAAAGAAACTGGCTCACATGTGGACCGCCCCAAGAAAGGAAGACCAAGAGTCACCTCTGCTGCGGAGGATAAGTTCATCCGAGTCACCAGCCTCAGAAATCGCAGGTTAACAGCAGCTCAGATCAGAGAGCAGGTCAAGGAGTTCTAGCAGCAGCCACATCTCTAGAACAACTGTTAAGAGGAGGCTGTGTGAATCAGGCCTTCATGGTAGAATATCTGCTAGGAAACCGATATAAGCAGAAGAGACTTGTTTTGATGACTTGCGTGTATGTGTGTGCGTGAGAGAGAGAGAGAGAGAGAGAGAGAGAGCTCATGCATGTGTAAGAGAGCTTAAAGTATATTGTGATTTGTACATGGTTGCTAAAGCCTGGCTTATACTACTAATGAAAATTATTTCAATTAAACCTATTTGTCTCCTATCACAAATTAAGCCAACGCTGTAAACAGATGACACAACAAATTATACATATTCATATATAAATTTTTACAAATTATACATCTATATTTTCAGATATAACATTTGCAAATATATATATAAAAAAATAAATGAAAACAATCACCAATTGTCGCTAAAGCCAAAAAAGGGTCAAGTTTATAAGGGCATTTGTGAATACAGAGTACTGCAATGCATCAAACACTTATTTCCTGTTCTATTGTTCTATTGTAAATATTGCTTATTAAAGATGCACTATTTTATGGGACATGGCAGTTTTGTAATGTTTGGCAAAATAAACACTGTCTACGGCGAATTTACTGTAAACGTCTCAAAGTCACAGGTGTGTGCTCCTGCCTTCTTCAGGTTTGTCGGAGTTGGCTTTAACACAAACACATTTGCGCAGGTCGAAAAAAAAAAACTTCAAACACAGCATTTAGCACGAACAGTCAGTAGTGGGCGGAGTCAGTACATTCTCCATTGAGGTTTCTGACCTTACAGATCTGGTCATTAAGAACGCACATTTCGAGAAAAGGGATCTCGCGCGCTTCCGTGGCAGCTCGCAGGAGGCTGTGAAAATTTAATCTGAAGCCGTAAATGTCTCATGTCATTGACAGCAAGCGACAGAGCTCATAAACGTATTTAAATACTGATATATATTTATTCTTCATTTTCTTCTCTCCTGCAATGATGATACTTCTTTGACTGCGCTTTCTCCATTCAGTATTATCATTAGTAGTAGTAGTGAAAACTACCGCTGATTAACTATCTCTGCAGTGATTAAAACAGCGGATTAATTTCATCCGGGGTATTTCTAACAGGCAATCTACTAAATAATAATAAATAGATAAAATAACCAGCACTTTAACATTTAACCCAACAGTTTTTAAAGTGTAACATATGTTACGTCCCAGTCTAGGGTTGGGCCGTACAGCAAATGATTAGTTCGGGGTTCTATTTTAAACTGTTTGGTGAGTGTGGAACAAAGAACAAGACAGATATGGTAATTTACAAACAAGTGAGGTTTGTATTGCTTGACCAATAGCACATGCAAACAAACACACAAACACAACACCAGGCTTACCAGGGTGGACCCAGGCCAAAATAATAAACAAAAAGGTATCTGTATTTTAGCAGCTAGCTAACCTAGCAAAGAAAACACAAACAAAAATACAAATGCCTTCCCTATCTTCCTAAACCAAAAACAGTGAACAAAAAACCCTTTTCCCAAAATAATGGCCAGCCACACCCCTACTACCGGTGAGTGCACAAACATAGTGAATTCAAACAAACAAACAAACAAACAGTATTTACAAAGAGCCAGAAACCAAACCAAAAGGACAAAGCAAGAATCAAAGAGAGTCAAAGGCAAGCCAAAAGTCAAAAACCAGAATACACAATCCAATCTCAATTTCACAATTACAACTAAACTCTCCAAAACAACCAACACTTCACCTACACGCCTCCTCTTTCCCGCGTCTCTCTCCGGTTTATAAATGGTCCGCTTGTTAATGACGTCACTCAGGGCGGAAGCGCACGTGTGGAATGTCAGGCAGCTGCCGGTGTAGTGGCAGTTGGAAAACCTGGAGTGGATCCGGAGCGGCGCGCGACCTGGTTACAAAACACACACACGCTACAAAGCACAGCAACACAGACGCCGAAAACACACACACAGCGACCAACATGTTGCAGGTTGTAACACATAAAAAATATTCGATTCGTATAGCATGAGTGAAATCATAATTTGTGTATAGAGTGATTAAAAACAATACAACAAATTTATGGTAAATAAATTCTTATACATGATTTTGTTTTAGTCTACTCGCTGATAATATGGCAGCGCACTCCGAGGTGAACACCCGCATACCCCCAGTTACTGTAATCCCTCTTCTCACCTTTCATTCACAATAGGTGTGAAGTTATCAAACCGGTTTCACTGATGGGGGAGTTGGCAGAATTGAGGGGTTTACAACGAATTAACAAGACCGAGCAGACATCTCTAATGTATTTCGCAAGCACAATGAACGGAAGCTCAGCACGTCTTCTTTCCTTGTTTTAATCTGTAATATTGTTAAATAAGTGAAATGTATTTCGCGTATATGCTTAAATATTCCTTTTTATTTATGGTCATGTATATTATGTTTGATCTGCATTATTGCGAGATGTGATGACTTTCTGGCATTTTTATCGATAAATCGCACACGTTTATCAGCCTTTTGATCAAAATGCTGCCTTTTTGTAAAGTGAAAGTTCACGCACAAATCGGGGTTCACGCATGCCGATGAACAGCTTTATTTCAGTCATAAATTCACAATCACATTCCAGCTATTATTTCCAGGCGTGGTCAAATAATGGATGAAATAATTATTCAATGCTGGACACAAATAGCAAAAAAAACATTATTATTATAAAAAGCCCAAAGCACTTAGTGTGCATAAAAGAATATTTTCTAAAAAATAGATTTCTTTGTTCATTCATGTCTTCTGATGGTGCTCAATGTCGACACATTTCTACGTTTTAACGAAGATATGTTGACATATTCACGAATCAGGTAGTTAGTTAACACTATCAGACGCGCACAAGCACACACACACTCTCCGTGCAGCTACACCGTGCGGGGAACAACTGAACACAGGTCTTCACTTCGTAATACACATGTCCATAAATAAAAAGGAATAGTTAGACATATACCCTAAATATATTTCACTTAAATATTACAGATTAAAACAAGGAAAGAAGAAGTTCATTGTGACGCGGACAAAAGTCTAGGAAGGAAACGGTTGTCGTTATTTTTACAAAATCTGAATATTCTGTAAATTTGTGAATTACACTGAAAGTATCAACTCCAACTATGAAGTCTGATTTAATTGGTAGCATTAAACATTTTATTTGTATTAATAAAAATTTTTTGTTGGCGAAATACATTTTAGGCAGAGACGTCTGCTCGGTCTTGTTAATTCGTATTAAACCCCTCAAATCTGAATACGAAAGTGTATAATCTTTAATAAGTTAGCCTAAAACAATATTGTTTCCAATGCTGAAGCAAACATGATTGTGATTTCGTCTATTTGTTGAATACGAGGCGATAGCGCGCTGCGAGGGGAACATCCACAGAACCCCCAGTTACTGTAATCCCTCTTCTCACCTTTCATTCATGATAGGTGTGAACTTCTCAAACCGGTTTCACTGATGGGGGAATTGGCAGAATTGAGGGGTTTAAAATAAATTAAGAAGACCGAGCAGACGTCTCTGCCTAAAATGTATTTCACCAGCAAAAATAAATAGAAACAAATGAATGTTTAATGGTATCAATTAAATCAGACTTCATAGTTAGAGTTGGTACTTTGAGTGTAATTAATAAACTTACTGAATATTTTTAGATTTTGTAAAATAACGAAACCCGTTTCCTTCCTGGACCGTTTGTCCGCAACTGAAGTTCAGCGCGTCTACTTTCCTTGTTTTAATCTGTAATGTTTAAGTGAAATACATTTTGCATATATGCTTAAATATTTCTTTTTATTTATGGACTGGTGTAGTATGTTTTATCTGCATTATTGCAAGAGGCGATGACTTTCTGGGGGAGTATGTCTATGAAAGTACGAGCCGCGGGTTCACGCACACCAATGAACAGCTTTATTTCAGTCATAAATTCACAATCACATTCCAGCTATGATTCCAGGTGTGGTCAAATAATGGATGAAATAATTATTCAATGCTGGACACAAACAGCAAAAAAACATGATTATTATTTTTTATAAAAAGGCAGAAGCACTTCGTGTTCATATTTTTAAAATCACGTGATTGCAACTCAGCGTAGCTAAATTGTTGGCTTGTGTTAACGTGTTCTTGAGAACAAAGCGCCATCTAGTGGTGGCACCAAGTAAATTAATAAATAGAGCTTGAATGGGCGTGTTTACTGTGAAAGTTTGACACACCTTCCTGGCAGGAGAGGGAGGGGCGGGACCACGGGATCCAAAGGGAAGCCGCACGGGATCCGCACGGCTTTCACAAGGCCACGGCTATTTCGTGTGGCTCCTACTGTATAATAAAACAGTCCACAAAAGGCACAAGCTGGATAGAGTTCGAAGAGTTAGCTGAACCTTAATCAGTAACTATCTTTAGTTCCCCACTTTTAGCACTTAGATAACAAACGTTTAAGAGAAAACTCAGAAGCACTTAACAAATAAGGAGAAGTGGCCCTGTTAAAAATTGTTAGGGATCTGGTTAGTTTGGCTTCAGAGTTGCACTAATGCTCATCTAATATTGGTTAACTTCGCTCACTCACTCACTCACTCATCATCTATACCGCTTAATTCTGTATTCAGGGTCACGAGAGGCTTGGAGCATATCCCAGGAGATTTTATAAAAGTTCGTTTATAAAAGGTATAAAAAACTCCAACCGGATGAGCCCCACTTGACAGCAAAAAACCCAGCCTAATGTATGCACAAAAGGAGGAACCACATAAGATTGGACCAATCATCCGTGGGACGGACTGACACAAAGGGTCAAAACTCAGTGTCCGAGCATGTCTAAAAGTATACGTTGGTTCTTTGTCAGGGCCATCTGAAGGAAGCAGCTCGTCCACTCTTGCCGCTCGTGCTTTAGCACTTGCGTGTACACACCTTCATCATCATAAGAATGAAGAACCTCAACAACCTCTTTCAAACAGCTCGGGCTTCCGCCTTTGCTGACGTCATCTGCTCTTTGAGAACACTCACGAAGACTTTATGCCAGAACTCCAAAGTCCTGCAACAAAGAAACCCTCAGAAGAAGTTCCAGAGCGCCGCCATCGGTAACCAGGCATCCAAGCCTCACTGAAGAGCTTTCATGAAAGACATCATCTCACCCTTCGCGCACCAACCAATCAGGAACGCTGTGATTCCCTTCGCTGGAGGCGAACCACAGGATGAGAATGAAATGTAACACAAGTAAACAAACAAAGCTGCATACCTTGCTGAAAATTGGTGCTCGTTTCATAACTAAACCATAAGATTAAACCCAAGCCTTTGCTCTTGTGACTTTCTTTGATCTAGTAAACAATACTAGCATTCACCCTCCAAACTGTTGGTATGTTTGTGTGTGAGTGTGTTCAAGTAGCGTAGTTTCATGTATCGTAAATTAGTGAAATAAATTCTTGTTTCTTTATGAAAAACTGTTGTTTTGGTCATGTATTTTAAAGTCTAAACATTTGCCCAGATCCTAAGTAACCTTGCTCATAATTTGGTAAATACCAGATTTTATATTATCATTGTCGATCACGGGATAAGCAGAATCAATACACTAAATCAAGATACACTAAATCATGCCAAACGCTGAATCCTTAAAGATTCGATATACCTCTGACCCAGAGCTCAACACTACATAATGAAGATAAAGAATGCAGCAGTCATTTTTGGTCTACTTTATATAAACCCTACATATTAATGGTAGAGAATGCATTAGGCATCTAGTCCAAATTAAAATGTCTACATTATGTAAAACCCCTACAGTAATGATAAAACAGTAAATGGCAGGTCAGCAGGTACATTCAACAATCCCAAAACTACTTGCAACTACACAATCATAATTTGTGATTGTGATGATACTAAGCACAATATCAGTAAAATACTAAAATACACACAAATTGTTACTTATAGCTCGAGCTTACCAATGACGGAGCAGACTACAAGGGGGAAAGTGGATATCCCCAACAAGAATCCCCCCAACCACATGTGAACCATACCCACAAACAATTCACTGTAAAAAATAAATAAATAAAAAATAGTAAGAAGGGGTGACCAACACTCACACGAAGACAGGGAAACCACCACCAAGCAGGCCACACTTCCATCATGTTTTGCTCACAGGTCTGGGAGAAAAGAGCACAATAAACTTTAATGTATAGCACACAAGCAATCGCGTATACACACACACACACACACACACACACACACACGAAAAGAAGTGAAAGAGACAGAGAGAGCAAACAACAATTCTTAAAAATATATTTTTTATATTTTTTTAATTAAATAAAAAAAAATCATATTTTAGATAGGAATAAGAAAATAAGAACATCATGCAAGTGAAGCAGGAATAAGACAAAGCACCAATAAGGCAAAGAAGCAGCATTCATGCATGAATCTACACTGTCCTCCATAACCTTTAATTCCTATGATGCAAAATGAACCAAAAATTAAAATGTGCACATCATAGAGAATAATGATATACTGAGTAGAATTTACATATCTGTTCCACAAGGTCTCCTGAATTAATACTATCAATACTAGGTTAACCAAAAGTACATTCGCTCACTAAACAGGGTCCATTACAATATTAGCCAATAAAACTCTGTCTAAAGCACAGAGTTTGCAGATTTACATTTAAACATTTGGCAGATGCCCTCATCCAGAGAAGAGCAACTTACAAAAGTTGTTTCTATCATTGGATAGAATTTTATACTCTGTTACTAGGTTGCTAGCTAAGTACCATTAGTCCAACACTTTTGGGAAGGATTTTTCTGTGGGTGAGGGGAGATTAGCCAAAATACTGAATATATATACAGTATATAGGAAGGGAGGTGAGAGACAGAGAGATAGTTTCATGGGTTCTGTGGTTGTGAACATCCCAACATGGAGAATGGTCATGGCAGATGGAGGCTGAAAGCGAAGAACCTGAGGATCAACCGGCACTGACCCTTCTTCACCTGCATGTCAAGTGTGGGAGAGGTTCCAGGACTGTCAAACTCTGCAAGCACTGTACAAATACAGAAGAAACATAAGTCTTGGGTTTTTATAGCAGATACTCCCCAGACTGATATGCTGCTGGCAGGCCGATGACCACAGTGATGGTGGAAAGTGATGCGCTGCTTGCCCTGGTGAAATCTCCAAATAAGCCATGGTTCTCTGCCCCTTCTAAATAACATGCCGCATTGATGCAGTAATTAATGCTAAAGGAGTACTGACCAAATATTAAGTGTAAATAAACACATTTTTCAGAATTTCTGTATTGTAAATCCCTATATTTTTTCCTTGATTGATCTGAAGAAATATGTTTTATATGGATTTTTGATATTCTTGAGTTGTTAACAATAATCATCAAAATTAAAATAAAAAAATGCTTGAAATATTTTCCTTTCCAAGTAATTAATGAAGAATATATGAGAGTTTACCTTTTTACATTTAATTAAGATTTTTTTTTTTTTTTTTTGCATGATATTCAACTAAAAGATACACTGTGTATATAGTTGCTAATTCCCTGGGAAAAACAAGAATCATCACACCTTATTAGCCAGTATTTTGTTAATAGCAACCATTATTTTGCTTTAATTAAATTAAATTTTAATTCATTTATATAGCTCTTTTAACAATGGTGATTGCTGCAAAGCAGCTTACTGAACCAAAAGAAAATTAGGGAAATGAGTAAGAAATTTATGAGAAAATATGTATAAATCAAAATGATCAGATTGTTGGTGAGCAACCTGAGGGCAACGGTGGCGAAGAAAAATTCCCTGAGATGACAAAAGGAAGAAACCTTGAAAGAAACCGCCTTTATTTACTTAATTTAGTAATGTGTTCAGGGATAAATACACAGTATGGTTTAATACATTGTACATGATGATGACCATTGGAGAACAATCCACAACATTGCTTGGTGTGTCATAACTCCAGGCAACAACAACAACAACAACAACAACAATAATAATAATAATAATAATAATAATAATAATAAATAAATAATAATATAATACACCATTATTATTCTGTAGGCATGAGGTCACAGTTTAGGTGCTGAAGGCATCACAGCTGTGCTGATATTTAGTGCAACAGTGCAACTTTCAGTTAATACTTTGATTAATATTTTTAACACTGTTACTATAATGCAAACGTGTAAATATTGTGTTGATAGTAAAAATGTGTTGCATTTAGTGAATGCATCAATAAATGTATTTAATAATGGTATAAATCATACATTTCTACATACCTCATTTCCCTCTCTCACTTTATCTCTCTTTTTCTTTGTAGTCTGATAGTTTTCTTTTTTCTTTTTTTTTAAACAAGACGTGATAAGGCTTTAACACAGACACTTCTCATTCATTAAGTCAGTAGTGTAGGATGGAGCTCCATCTACTCTGTGTGCTGCTCTGTGAGTAAATGTTCTCTGTGTGTCTTCATTACAATTACATAACTTAAGGTGATTAATTAGTTTTTAATTAACAAATTAGGAGACCTGACATCAGTTTCTATGTGAGTATTTTACTTGTCTGTAGCTGAGGTTTGATACAGAGTATAGCATTATCAGTACATTTTATTTTTTGTGGAGTATGTACATTTGGCCCAATGTTTTTGTGTAAGTAAAACAGCATTGCATTCAAATTGCATTCAGCAATTGCATCCTGATGTCAGTTACTCAGAACATCACAGCTGATGAGTTAAACCGCTCTTATTCTTTGGTAGTATTGGTAGTATTTACAGTATCTGTTCAGGATTTTACATTTCATATTTTATTCTATATTTATGGGATGATTTGTTCACATTAAGGGGGAAAACGTTGTAGATCGTCTGTTAAACTCTGTAGATCTTGAAATGACATATTTGGATTTACTGAAACAGTATTAAAGAAAAGGACAACGCATATGCTATTTTTTTTTTCAAAGCAAATGACTTTCAGCTTTTAGATGAGAGACATTTATATTCATAGAGACACAGCACTGTATTTAAAGGAACAGATGCTGATTTAGATAAATTTATTAAATAATAATATAGCATTATATAGTATACTGTAGATTTTAATAACTAACAATTATTATTATACTCAGAGTGAGTTGATACATTTTATATGATAGGTTTATATTAATTAATTATTTCCATCATGGTAAGGCCTTTATGTCACTAGATTTGCAAAGGAATGTAAATGAAGACAGGTTGACCTTTGCAATTTTTTCAATAACATACCATGTTCTTGCTCTGTATTTTTTGCACTTCAAGTGTGAAAAATAGATGCTGTTAAAAGTGAGCTGCTTTCAGTTGCTATACCATTAATACAAACAACTAACTTTTAGTCTGTGTTCTGTGGTTATCACACAAAATTAAACATGACTATAAATGGGAAAACTTTGTCGCATGTTCTTTAATGACCTTTTTTTTTTTTTTTTTTTGCAACTGTAAGTGTGAAAGATGCTGTTAAAAAGGAAGTACTACTTCCCTTGACATAAACAACTTACCAAGACATAAACAACATTTGTTGTTTATATCTTGCAACTGTCACACAACATTAAACATGCTCTTATTGGAAAATAATCAAGTTTAATATGGTAACAGTAAACCCACTGCACATCACACCACCCAGTTGTTGGTTTATTTTCTTACAAAAGCAAGCCTCCACAATCTTCACTTCATCAGTCATTTCTTAGGTGATTAAGACAGGTGGCTCAATTATAAAAAAAATTATATGTAATAACACATGTATTGTTAATTTAACATTCATAATCTTTTTTTTTTTTAGGTTTAGGCATTTTGCAGATGCCCTTATCCACAGTGACTTACATTTTTCATTATTCATCTGAGCAGTTGAGAGTTAAGGGCCTTGCTCAAGGGCCCATCAGTGCTCACTTGGTGGTCATTTTAAATGTGGGGTGGGGTTTAAACCTGGAACTTCAACCTTAACCATTGAGCTACCTTGACATTTATTATAAAGTCACACATACACAGAAATCAATGATTCTGTAAGGCATGGCATGTATCTTGTTCTGCTTATTCTCTAACATTTTTAAACAGTTACCTTCTTTAAACTGTTGTTGTAATCGGATTGGGTCTTTTGTAACTGGGCTATATGACTAGGTCAGTGTATCTCCATGGTCCATGAAAGGACAATCTGTGAACCGAAACAGGTTCATGGTTACCCAAGCCTCACTGATATGTTTGCTTAGTGACTGCTGTACTACTACACTAAGCTACTACTTAACTGAACTACTGTAGCACCCGTTTTTTTAAAAAGATGCATGCTGGATATAATGGGAATGAGTATAATCCCATGCTTTATATGTACTGTATAGGCTACATAGCCACAGACTGGTCAGCCTGGCCACCACCCATTGTTGTTATAATGGGCTTGTGACCATCTAAACTTTGACTATGCAGCAGCAGAAAAATGTGACTTGCTCTGATGAATCCTGTTACCTTTTCCTTTCCATGTACAGCTGGTTGTTTATACATCGCTTACTTAAAACTTGGCACCAGCATTCACTATTGGAAAAAAAGTGGGCTGGCAGAGGCATACAGTATGATGGCCAATACTCCACTCTATAACAACAATAATTTATGTATGGTATGTGTTAATAATAATTCCACATGAATGCCACTAACCACCTAGCTATACGCTGTTGAAGTCCAAGTCCTATTTTGTTGCTATTTCACATCTACCTTGGTGACACCTGCACAAAAGATCTGGTATCATGCTGCGATCTAAAAACACAGATGAGAAACAAAATAACTGAAATGTATCAGTCAAGCCATTTCTAAGGCTTTGGGATTCCAGCAAATCACTGAGAGATCCGTTATCCACAAAGAAAAAAAAAAAAAAAGTAAAAAAAAAAAAAACAGAAAGGCTCATCTCACACAAAAAAATATTGATTAACCCCATGATTACAAGGCAGCAGAATAACAATAGGCTTTTATGATAATGTTACAGTTTATTATTATTATTTGGAATATATGTGTTACAACAAAACATAAATTCATCATATATGTAAGAAATTGTCTCTACTAAAATAGCTGAATTAAAATAGCATCACTAACAGTGAAACAGGTCTGCATGTTACGCCAAACATAACAACACTAGGCTAAAATGACAATTTATATATTATAGTTTATATAAATAAACCTGCCTATATAATAAATGATAAACTCATTAGTAAATTTAAGCAACCTGATATTTTCCATGTCTAAATAATTTAATGATAAAGACATACAGTATTGTATGGGGAATGGGTACATGATAAATTGTGTAAATAAAACCAGGACATATTTATTAGGGACAGTAGTTGGTAAGAGAGCAATATGAGCTTACAACACCAATGGTAATTTTCAGTCAAGTAAACTTGTGTGAAACAAACACACAACAATGTGAAACAAACACAAAACACTAAAAACAAGCAACATGCACTGCAGTACAGACTCTTGTTCTACAGCCATGTGAGTCAGCACTGCTGCTCAACAATTTCAGTTATATATGGTGTCATATTTATGCCTCTTTGTTGAACAGAAAACTTACAACAAACAAACCATGCATGGATGCATGGATTATAAAAAAAAAAAAAAAAAAATGACTTCCTGGCAGAGAAGGCCTGGCCCCAGCAGGCCCCCATGACACCAGCCCTGAAACTATGTTCATATTACCAGCCTGAATTCACAGCAATCCCAATTTTTTTGCCTAAGGTGACACAAATCACATTTTTTAGGGTTGTCTGAATATACAAATACAGTTTGCTGTCTGAATAAACACATTTTTTTTTCTTTTCCAATGACATCTGAGTCAACTTTGTACTGTATGTGGCGCTAGATTGTATTTATATTTGACATGTGATCATATGACTAGAATGCGATTGCCAAGTTTGGAATTCATGTGACATTTTGGCTCTGTGCACACAGAGGTGCTGGTGTCATCATCCAGCAAGGGCAGTCCAGGGATTTCATAGCAGTACTAGCAACAGCTGTTAAAACAGCTGGAGAAAGGCATCTGGATTTCTTTCAGCTTGTCCATCCTCCAGAGCAAAATCCCAAGCATATTTTTTGCTTGCACAAATATGACTTGAAATATGTTTTATCCCAGATTGTGCGATCTAAAATGTATCGATATGTGCATACATGTCATTTCAGAGGACAGACATTAACATCAGATAAAAGTCACTTGCATGTCATGAAAGTAAACTGTCATGATCTGATCTGACTGAAAAATCAGAAATGAACAATGTGGCTTGTAAAGTGAACATATGCACTATGGTGATTCCATATTCCCACTATGTTGTAAGAATCTTCCCATTCCTTTCTGTTTGTGGTTGTACACTCGGTTCTATAATAGCACAGGTCAAAGCTAAGCCTTCACACTGTACTTGGCAACTCCATTATTTCTGAAGCATTTTTAATGTAATAGATGGAAAGTGATGTTCTGATAATAGAATTGGTTACACATGTAACAGACTTTTAAGTAAAGTACATAAAGGATCTAATGACCTTTATGCTGCTGTTGAACAGACGAAACATGCTCTTACTGTAGCTAGCTAACACTGTTACATTTTGTTACTCATAAATGCAGATTGTATGAGCAGATCAATAAAAAATTAGGTTTCAGTAGCATGGTAGTACAATAGGAACTATTTGCTGTTTGATAAATATGATAAATATCCTGTTCAGATCACACTAATGAGAATTTCCATTCTCTCTTATTCTCATTAGTGCGATCTGTCCTTAAAAAAAAAAAAAAGAAGTTTTACCAGAGAAACTCCTTATTCAGTCAGTCATTAGTAGAACTGGATAATTATTATGTAAATATAACCTAAAAAGTTTGAAAACAGCTAATAGTTCATATTGTACTACCATGCTACTGAAACCTGAAATTTATTGGTCAGAAGTTGTTGATTTTTTTGAGTTCTGACAATGGTTGGTGTGCAGATAGTTTCTGTGTTGAGCTGATTAATATTTAGGAAACATTTAGGAAGGCATATTCTGTGTAATTTTGTTATGTGGCGTGGTATGGAGAGCTGCACAACGAGATGTTTTTAATGATAAGAGCCCTTATGCAGGGCTTTAGAGGGGGGTCAACAAAATAGGAGAATGTAATAGTGCTTATGATACGCACTGGAAGACTTTTCCATTTGGAGATAGCGTGAAATTATTAATTAAGGAACTTAAAAGGAAACAAGAGAGAGAGAGAGAGAGAGAGAGAGAGAGAGAGAGAGAGAGAGAGAGAGAGGGGTTTGGGAGAGAGAGGGGTTTGTGCATTTAACCTGAGCATGCACGCTGAACTGATGTGTGCCGCTCTCTCTCTCTCTCTCTCTCTCTCTCTCTCTCTCTCTCTCTCTCTCTCTCTCTCTCTCTCTCTCTCTCTCTCTCTCTCGCTCTCTCTCTCTCTCTCTCTCTCTCTCGCTCTCTGTCTCTCTCTCTGCGCATGCGCTGGGTGTGAGGGAGCGCGTGAAAGACTGTTTGGCATCCTGCCAATTTTTTCGGAAGACTGTTTATTTATTTATTTATTTATTTATCTATCTATCTAGCTATATTTATGTAGTCAGTGAATGGTTTTCACCTTAAAAATATAAAGTTTACAGTGAGAGAGAGAGCGAGCGGGGCACCATGGCCTCTGAGGCCGGT
>QNUK01001914.1:0-23429 GCA_013621035.1 Clarias magur
TTTTTTTGGTTTTCTTGATGTAGCAACTTCTCAGCGTGTACAGCATACTGTTCAACCAAGCTCAGTTTTCCAGTGTCCCATGTAATGCATGTCTGTTTAACCTTTTGTGCAATGTCCTCTTTTAGTCCATTAATGAAGCTATTCCTCAAATGAGCTTCATACACCCCAACCTGATTGTTAGCATCCATATTTTCAGGTTTTTCTAGTCCACTATGTGCATCATGAACCTCAGTGAGTCGAGCTAGATATTGTATCACTGACTCACCATCATACTGTTTACACATTGAAATCTTTGTCATGTCCATCCGCTCCGGAAACGCAGCTTGACAGGCATCCCGTAATTCAGTGACAAAAGTCCTATACCTTGCGTTGCTCGAATTAGCCCAGTCTGGATCAAGCATAATGACGTTGGCATCCTGCCACTGGCCACTGGTATCGTATTCTAGAAATATCCACACTCACTTTCTGCATTAGTAAGCGTCTCAATTCATGTGAAGTGGGTCGAAACTCTCTGCAGAATCGAACAAGTTCTTTACTGAACTTATCACCCCCGACTTCACGAGGGTCCGGAAGTTGCCGGTGTGCATCTTCTATGTCTTTTGTTGTCCAGGGTCGATGCACCAGGACCGCTGCCCCATCTGGGCCTGCCACTTCCACCATCGGCATTTGTGGGCTGTTCTCATCATAGTTCAAATCCCTTTTTTCTTCGTCGGACGTTTCTGCCGTGCTCACTTTTTCGAGTTCTTGCTTCTTTTCCTTTCTTGGCCTGAGCTTTCGCCGCATCTCGTTGGCTTCCTCTTCTTCTAGACTCGGATGCATAGAAGCATACTGGGGGGGAGGAGGCGGACACTGCTTATCTGTCTGCTCAGGAGGTGAAGGTTCAGGCTTCGGTAGGTCTGCTTGGGATGGGGGTGTTTGCGGAGACGGAGGAACCAGCGGTCTGAGAGGGCAGTCATCCAGATCAGGATCTACAAGAAACTTAGAACACTGAAGAGAAGAATTAGCTTTTGTGGTAGTATTAAGTGGTGGTTGTGATCTCTGTGCATGAACACGTGATTCGCTCTGCCACATCTTAAACGCAACCCAATCTATATCAACTTTCTTTTTTTTCCGCTTATCACTTTCATATTCCTTAAGAGCTTCTCCCAACATACGTATCTGTCTTTCACTAAAACTACCTCTATCAGGGAAACCACAATCCTCGACCCACATTCTGAATTGGCTCAAACTACGAGCCCCATAATTAGTTAACATAAACTTAACATTAGGATGTTTATATGGTTGCAAATTATCTTCCCCCTTATTTGTTTTACTCTTGCTGTTCCCCATGATCACTCAGTGTTCCCCTTTTTATCACTACTTGTGTTAGCTTTGACTTGAGTCTTCTTTTTCCCTTTTACCTCGACGCGCACTTGTTTTCACCTCCGGAGGTTTCCACGCTCAGCTCGTCAGCTGCAGCGGCGGCTTTTTCCGTTAAGCTCGCAAAACTAAGTTACTTGATCATCTAACCACGTTAGACGATTCCCCTTTGTAACCCTTGCCGGTCCCTGACCGTTGACAAAATCCAAGTCTAAATTTTGCCTCTGTAAGAACCACTCAGTCCCTAACACAAGCAGTGATATGCACCATTAAACAAAAACCAGGGAACTTCTCACCTTTTGTTCGAGGATCCTGTCGCTGGGGTGGCCCCGCTGTTTCCCCAAGTCTCCTTCCACTTAATTTTGTGTTTTGTGGTTGGACGAAGTCAAGGGCTTTGGGCTGTTGCTGCAGTCAGACCCACTTGGGAAAACCTCGGGACCGATCCCAGCTGAGAAGGACCCTGCTCGCAGCGCCAAAAACTGTCATGGAAAAATATATAAGAACAGTATTATTTGAGCAAGAAAGATCAATCAAGTCACAGCAACAGTAAAACAATTCCTTTATTGCAATAAAGTAATGACACTCGTCTACCACACACTCAACAGTATGCAGAAGAGAAGTGTGTCATTCCTCATCTCCTCCCTCCTTATATACCTACAAGATAGATTTTCAAATGGGCCTCTTTGCCCTGTTGTAAATGGATAAGGAGAAGGGGGTTACAGACCAGGAAACAAGGAAGTAACAGATAACAGTTTACTACTCCCTAAGATGTTGAAAGATAACCTTTTGCAAGATCTGGAGTTTTTCACTCAGATCCACAAAGAGAAAGGAAATGTTCATTCTTAAGGAAATGAGTAGCATTCTAACTTTAAATGCACATATCAGCACATGGAAACCCTTAACAAAAAAGGTCACATACTCTACAGACATATGGAAAGGATAAAATTTACCATCACAATGCAGAATGGTGAGCATTCCGCAGTAGGCCGCAGTACGTTTGTTGAAATTAATTCTTTACTCATGACACTTTGTCAAGCAGTTAGGGTCATAGGGTCTGAGCTATTTGAACCACCCACAACCACATTTCCCAGTTTTTCACAAACATGTGGATTAATTCTCAGGTATTCTCAAAAAGGAAGGGCTAAAAACTTCCACCCTCAGCCCCACTAAGAACCTAGGATGATCAATCTACTCTGCGTAGGCCCCAATTTGGCCACCGTCTACCCATGTTCTCAGAGCAAGAGCCCAAGGCCCAGAGCCTCACCCACGACATTGGGTCTGAAAGTTCTCCCAAGAACCTCCTGCTGAATATGAATGCCAAGAAGTACATCGGGCCATATAAGATACAACTAGCATTCATTTCAGTTGCTTACCACCGGTCATTCTCTGGTCGATGAAGATAAACCCCACCTCAAGCTTGTTCAACCCAGTCCTGTGCAGCCCTCTGGAAGGTACATTGAACAGTCGTGGGTCTCAGGCTGGCGCATGCCATACAATGGTCTGGAAGTCCACCAAGAAGTTCTCTCAGAAAATGAAAACCTAGAAGTTGGCCCTGCAGCCTTTTCAAATAAAAAGAAGAAATATATTTGAAAACAATGATGAGCGGGCCCAAGCATCTGTGCCATAGGTACCCGGGTGCACTGCACAACCTGAGTGACTTTTGAGCATGCTGAGACCCCTAAAACCCACTGGACAATGATGTCTCTAAATATGGCTTAAGTTTAAGTCATTGTCAAGGTCTATGTGTCATTGCTAGTGATTGCTTGGTGATGACTGTAATGGCGCAGGTGCTTGGGCCTGGTCTTCATTTGTCTAGTGTGCATAGGATGTGTACTGTATGTGTAGGATAAGTAGTTTGTGTGTGTCAGTGTTTGTTTATAGTGTATGTGCGCATGTGTGTGAGAATATATGTGTGTGTATTATGTGTAGTGTGTGTAGTATGTGTATGTGTGTGTCGTGTGTGTCTGTGTCATCTGTCACACCTACAGCAGGTGTGTGTGTGTGTGTGTGAGTGTGAGTGTGGGGTGTGTTTAGGATATGTAAGTAAAGTTTGTGTATTGTGTGAGTGTCTTTAGGCAATTACAGTGTAATTTGTGGAGTTCATGTCTGTGCAGTGTATGTGTGTGTGTTTTTGTGTATATGTGGTGTTTTTTATTTTAAGATGTATGTGTCCTGTGTGAGTGTGTGTGTTTGGAGACATTTTTGTCTGGTGTGTTCAGAGAAGGCCAAATGGCTGTATGATATGCTAGGTGGTGAGCGTTCCATAGTAGGCCTCGGTACATTTGTGGAAATGGGTCGGTTACTTGTGCCATCTTGTCAAGCAGATAGAATCATAGGGTCTGAGCTATCTCATCCACCAACAACCCCCTTCCCCAGTGTCTGACAAACAGCTGGACTTATAGGAGGTATTCTCAAAGAGGAAGGGACAAAAACTGCACTCCTCCTCCCACAAAGAACCTAGGAGTGCATGATCAATTTGCTCCCTGCAGCCAGTTTGGCTACCATGTACCCACGTTCCCAGAGCAAGCCCTCAAGACCCAGAGCCTCACCTAGAACAGTGGGTCTAGAAGTTTCACCAAGAACCTGCTGCTAAAGGTTGATGTCAAGAACGTACATCGATACGTCGGGCCATCGGGCAATTTTGGTTGCTTAACGCCACTCAGTCCCCAGTTAATTAAGATAAACACCGCTTGCTCATGCCAGTACTGTGCCGCATACATGGTCAGTCAAGGAACACTTATGCGTCCAAGGCAGACAGATAGTATTCCCCGGTCTGGTTGTCCACCGAGGAGCTCTCTGAAGATGAAGGCCAAGAAGTTCGCCATGCGGCTTTTTCAAATAAAAAGAATAAATATAATTACAAGCAATGCAACCACGGGGGCGCAATCCAGTGTTTTCTTGTGCCAGTCCCAAGTCTGGATAAATGCAGAGGGCATCCGACGTAAAACATTTGCCAAATCAATGATGCGAATAACAAATATCATTTCCATACCGGATCGGTCGCGGCCCGGGTTAACAACGAGCGACATCAGTGCTGTTGACCTACAGGCTGCTGGTGGAAATTAGGATTAACTACTGTTGATCGAAAAAGGATGAGGAGGAAGGCGTGTTTGAAAGCAGAGAGAGAAAAGGAAGGGTATGCGTTTAGGAGTGATAGTAGGGACTTTGAATGTTTGGACTATGACAGGGAAGGAAGAGAGTTGGTTGACATGGTAATCATTATCTATAATAATTATAATAATACTACTTTAGAAAGCGTAGTGGCAGCTTGGTTAAGGGTGAGCATTTGTGAACAGCAATATGGTTTCATACCTAGAAAGAGTCCAACAGTTGTAGTATTTGCTTTGAGGATGCTGATGGAGAAGTACATAGAAGGTAATATAAAGTTGCATTGTATCTGTGTGTGTGTGTGTGTGTGTGTGTGTGTGTGTGTGTGTGTGTGTGTATGCGTGTAGGTGTGTGTGTGTGTGCTTGTTTGTATGTATGTTTGAGGTTGCGACATGTGTGAGTGTAATATGTATAATATGTGTGTAGCAAAAAAGAAATTTTAATAAGAGTGAGGTGAGGTGGGCATTACAGAGGATGAAGAGTGCAAACGGTGTTCATCCTGTGCTGTAGGTGTGACAGAAGAGTTCAAGGTGGAGGTGGGTCTGCATCAAAGATCAGCTCTAATCCACCTTTTGTTTGCTCTGGTAATGGACAGGATGACAGATGAGATTAAACAGGACTGTGGACTATGATGTTTGCAGATGACATTGTGCTTTGTAGCAAGAGCAGGGAACAGGTGGAGGAAAATTTACGACCTCTTAAACAAATGTGACATAAGTTTAATGGCTGGATGTGTCTTTCTTGTTAGCTGTCACCCAATGTAAAATGGGTTTCATGGCAACTGAAATGCTTGAGCAGGTCATTGTTTTTGTAGGATTCTAGAATGTGTGTAGACATGTGTGTAGACATGCGTAAGATGTGTTTGAGACATGTGTGTTTGTCTGTGGTTCTGATTTGTCGTGTTTATTTATGATTTGTACTGTGTGTGTGCTATGTGTGATTGGGATGTGAGTATGTTTTTGTAGTGAGCGTCTGTGTTTACATATGTCTAGCAAGCATGTGTAATGGTTGTGTGTATGTGTAAGTCTAGGATGTAAGTGTGTAGTATGTTTGAATATAGTGTTTATAGATTGTAGTGTGTGTGTGTGTGTGTGTGTGTGTGTGTGTGCTTGTGTGTGTGTGTGTGTGTGTGTGTGTGTGTGTGTGTGTGTGTGTGTGTGTGTGTGTGTGTGTGTGTGTGTGTGTGTGTGTGTGTGTGTGTGTTGTGGTGTGTGTGTGTGTGTGTGTGTGTGTGTGTGTGTGTGTGTGTGTGTGTGTGTGTGTGTGTGTGTGTGTGTGTGTGTGTGTGTGTGTGTGTGTGTGTGTGTGTGTGTGTGTGTGTGTGTGTGTGTGTGTGTGTGTGTGTGTGTCAATATGTGTTTGGATTCCTGGAACTGTCCGACTCAAATAATCGCTTCTTTCTGATGCAAACTTTGCTAGGAATCACCATTGTGGCACAGAAATTAAAAACACACAGAGACCTGCTGTATGATGTGCTAAGTGGTGAGCGTTCCATAATAGGCAGCAATACATTTGTGGAAATGCTTGGGATACACGTGGCATTTTGTCGAGCAGATAGAGTCATAGCACCTACGCTATCTAAAACATCCACAACCTCCTTCCCCAGTCTTTCACAAACAGGTGGACTTAAAGTAGGTATTCTCAAAGAGGAAGGGCCAAAAACTTGGATCAATCTGCTCCAAAAGTTGACTACCCATGCTTCCGGAGGAAGCCCCCAATACCATGAGCCTCACCCAGAACAGTGTTCCCCAACAGGAGTTCCCCAAAAATACTTCCGGTTAGGCGTTAGATGGGGTAAAGCGTGTTTACGGAATAATAATATAAGGATCATAGGAATTTCAGAAGACAAACCCTGTACCACCCTAGATGTCTCAGAATTGCTCAAAAAAGTCCTTAATACGGACAGGGACGTTATGGTTGACAGATGACATCGCACGCTGCAGACCAAGCCCAAGCCGGGAGAGCGTCCACGAGCGGTTGTGGCGAGGTTGCATTACCACTCAGACTGTACTGCGGCTCTGCAGCGTGCGCGGGAAGTGAGGCAGTTTAAATTTGATGATATGAAAATTAGCATCTTTCCGGATCTCACTGTAAAAACTGTTCGTGCTCGATCTGCCTTCAATGATGTCCATCAGCAGCTGCGGAAGATTCCGGGGGTGAAATTTGGATCTCTTCATCCAGTCAAGCTGCGTGTTACTTACGATGGAGTGGAGAAACAGTTTAACTCACCAGACTTGGCTAAAGAATATGTCAGTAGTTTATCATCTCAACGAACAGAACCAAATATTTCATGAGTATCTGAGCATGTGAGTGGGGTGAAGTAGTTTCTCGATACTACTGTGCTGTAGGATTACTATTATTATTTTTATTATTATTATTATTATTATTATTATTATTATTATTATTATTATTATTATTAAGTTATTATTAAGTTATTATGGTCCAGACTCTGTTTAAAGGGGTTTCCAGGGTTTTCCAGAAGATATTATGAAGAGTCTGGTCATAGTCTTTGTCAGAGTTTCTTGATTGAAGTATATGTGTATGTATGGTGTTGGTGGCTAAGTTGGAGTAAAATGGGCTTAATGTTGCAATGATTGAGATATTGTGCATTTCTGTTATTAGTAATTAGTGGGACAATCTGCAGGGTTCCATCTTTTTTCTTTGGTTTCTAATCGTGAGAGTGAGGAGTATGGGTTGGCTCCAACTGGAGTCTGCACATAGTTTCACATCAACTAGTGATGTGAATATTGGTTGTGCTTATGGGTGGGATTGTTTGCGTGGGGTGGGTGTTTGGTTTTTTGCTTGTTTTTTGTTTGCCTGTTTTTTGTGTCTTTGGTTTTTGTTTTGTTTCACAGATTTCGCAGAAATATGTCTTTGATTTTGTTTTTCAGTAGATTAGTGGAGTAGATGACAAATATTTCTGGTTCTTTGTCCAATCCAGCCTATTCGACAATTAACACAATTAACATGGAATGTTAAAGGCATTGGAAATCCAATTAAAAGGTCAAAGATCTTTTCTCATTTGAAGAGGCTAAGTGCTGATATAGTATTTTTGCAGGAGACACACTTAAGAAGTCAGGATCAGATTAAACTGAAATGCCCCTGGGTCAGCGAAGTTTTTCACTCAAATTTCAATTCCAGAGCTAGAGGGGTTGCAATACTAATTAACATGAGGGTTCAGTTTATTTGTGATAAGGTAATAGCTAACAAAAATGGAAGATACTTGATCGTTGTTGGCTTGCTGTTACGGAAACCTGTACTTCTTGTTAAGGCCTGTGTCATTGATGTCAAGGTCAGTTGCAGAGTTTATGTCTAGCAATGGATGTGTTGACCCTTGGAGTTTCTATAATACCTCAAGCTAAGACATTTTCCTTTTTCTCCCAAGTGCATCAGTCATATTCCCGCATTGATTATTCTTTTATAGATAGCTTATTACTTTCTAAAGTAACATCAGTTTCATACCACGCTATTGTTATTTCTGATCATGCTCTCTTCAGCGTTGATATGCAGTTGTCTGTACAACCTCCATATTCTTCATCGTGGAGGTTTAAATTCTCTGCTTTTGTCTGATGAAAAATTTATAGATTTTATTGCAACATCAATTGATGACTTTATGGCTACAAACCAGGACGGCACAGTTTCTTATTCCTTACTGTGGGAGAAACTTAAGGCATATCTCCGAGGGCAGATTATTTCTTATTCTGCAAATGTAAATAGATGTCGCACTGCAAGAGTACGTGAGTTTACTTCTGCTATTCAGTAATGTCAATCATCTCAGTGTACTTTAAGTCACATGTTTTTCACTTGTTCTAAACTGCAAAATTACTGGGTTAACTATTTTACAGTGATGTCCAAGGTGCTCAGGGTTGATATTGATCTTTGCCCTGCTATTGCAATTTTTGGGGTTCAACGGGTCTGGTCTCAGTTCAGTTCCAAACAACTGGACATTTTGGCATTGACCTCTTTAATAGCTAGGGGCCGTATTCTGATTCACTGGAAATCTACCAAAACTCCTAGTGCATGTCAATGGCTTATCTGAGTGAATGTGTATGCGTGTGTGTGTGTGTGTGTGTGTGTGTGTGTGTGTGTGTGTGTGTGTGTGTGTGTGTGTGTGTGTGTGTGTGTGTGTGTGTGTGTGTGTGTGTGTGTGTCTGTGTGTCTGTGTGTGTGTGTGTGTGTGGGTGTGTGTGTCTGTTTGTGTGTGTGTGTGTGTGTGTGTGTGTGTGTGTGTGTGTGTGTGTGTGTGTGTGTGTGTGTGTGTGTGTGTGTGTGTGTGTGTGTGTGTGTGTGTGTGTGTGTGTGTGTGTGGTTGTGTGTGTGTGTGTGTGTGTGTGTGTGTGTGTGTGTGTGTGTGTGTGTGTGTGTGTGTGTGTGTGTGTGTGTGTGTGTGTGTGTGTGTGTGTGTGTGTGTGTGTGTGTGTGTGTGTGTGTGTTTGTGTGTGTGTGTGTGTGTGTGTGTGTGTACTCAGCATGAAAGTCAGAATGCATGACCGTGTTGGGAATGATCATTCCTTTTACTTTTATACTTCTCATGATGAGATAAAGCGTTTACAGTGTTCTTAGCGCTGTACGAGCTCAGGAAAGCGGTTTTCTCACACAACTAAGACATGGACATGAAAAACACACAAAACGTATTAATATGCACTTTTTTATGATCAAAAAAGACTAACAAAAAAGTCCTACTCAACATTTATGCTATGTTGGAAATGATCATTCCTTTCACTTTCATGCATCTCAGGAAGACAGACAGCGGTTGCCGTGTTCTTAGCGCTGTACGAGCTCTGGAAAGCGGTTTTCTCACACAACTAAGGCATGATCATGTAAAACACACAAAATGAGTTTATATGCACTTTCAAAGCTCAAACTGTAAACAAGACTAACAAAAAAGTAGTTATTCAATATCTGTGCAATAATGTCTGAACGTGTTGGAAATGATCATCCCTTTCACTTTTATGCGTATCATGATGAGATAAAGCGTTTGCCGTGTCCTTAGCGCTGTACGAGCTCAGGAAAGCGGTTTTCTAACATAATTAAGGCATGGTCATTTAAAACACACAAAACCTATTAATATGCATTGTTTATGATCAAAATGGGAAAAAGACTAACAAAAAAGTAGTTATTCAACATTTATGCCCGAATGCATGAAAGTGTTGGAAATGATGATTCCTTGCACTTTTATGCTCCGCCTGATGAGATAAAGCGTTTGCCGTGTTCTTAGCGCTGTCCGACCTCAGGAAAGCGGTTTTTTCACACAACTAAGGCATGGACATGTAAAAGACACAAAACCTATTAATATGCACTTTTTATGATCAAAATGTGAAGAAGACTAACAAAAAAGATGTTATTCAACATTTATGCCCTAATGCATGAAAGTGTTGGAAATTATCATTCCTTTGACTTTTATGCGTCTCATGATGGGAGAAAGCGTTTGCCGTGTTCTTAACGCTCTACGAGCTCAGGAAAGCGGTTTTCTCACACAACTAAGGCATAGTGATGTAAAACACACAAAATGAGTTTATATACACTTTTTTATTATCAAAAAGTGAAAAGGACTAACAAAAAGTAGTTATTCAACATTTATGCCCGAATGCATGAAAGTGTTGGAAATGATGATTCCTTGCACTTTTATGCTCCGCCTGATGAGATAAAGCGTTTGCCGTGTTCTTAGCGCTGTCCGACCTCAGGAAAGCGGTTTTTTCACACAACTAAGGCATGGTCATGTAAAAGACACAAAACCTATTAATATGCACTTTTTATGATCAAAATGTGAAGAAGACTAACAAAAAAGATGTTATTCAACATTTATGCCCTAATGCATGAAAGTGTTGGAAATTATCATTCCTTTGACTTTTATGCGTCTCATGATGGGAGAAAGCGTTTGCCGTGTTCTTAACGCTCTACGAGCTCAGGAAAGCGGTTTTCTCACACAACTAAGGCATGGTCATGTAAAACACACAAAATGAGTTTATATACACTTTTTTATTATCAAAAAGTGAAAAGGACTAACAAAAAGTAGTTATTCAACATTTATGCCCGAATGCATGAAAGTGTTGGAAATGATGATTCCTTGCACTTTTAGCTTCGCCTGATGAGATAAAGCGTTTGCCGTGTCCTTAGCGCTGTCCGACCTCAGGAAAGCGGTTTTCTCACACAACTAAGGCATGGACATGTGAAACACACAAAATGAATTCATATGCACTTTTAAAGCTGAAAATGTGAAAAAGACTGACAAAAAAGTAGTTATTCAACATTTATGCCCGAATGCATGAAAGTGTTGGAAATGATGATTCCTTGCACTTTTATGCTCCGTCTGATGAGATAAAGCGTTTGCCGTGTTCTTAGCGCTGTCCGACCTCAGGAAAGCGGTTTTTTCACACAACTAAGGCATGGTCATGTAAAAGACCCAAAACCTATTAATATGCACTTTTTATGATCAAAATGTGAAAAATACTAATAAAAAAGATGTTACTCAACATTTATGCCCTAATGCATGAAAGTGTTGGAAATTATCATTCCTTTCACTTTTATGCGTCTCATGATGGGAGAAAGCGTTTGCCGTGTTCTTAACGCTGTACGAGCTCAGGAAAGCGGTTTTCTCACACAACTAAGGCATGGTCATGTAAAACACACAAAATGAGTTTATATACACTTTTTTGATGATCAAAATGTGAAATAGACTAACAAAAAGTAGTTATTCAACATTTATGCCCGAATGCATGAAAGTGTTGGAAATGATGATTCCTTTCACTTTTATGCTTCGCCTGATGAGATAAAGCGTTTGCCGTGTTCTTAGCGCTGTCCGACCTCAGGAAAGCGGTTTTTTCACACAACTAAGGCATGGTCATGTGAAACACACAAAATGAGTTCGAATGCACATTCAAAGCTGAAAATGTGAAAAAGACCAACAAAAAAGTAGACATGCAACATTCATGCCAGAATCCATGAAAGTGTTGGAAATGATCATCCCTTTCACTTTTATGCTTCTAATGCTGAGAGAAAGCGTTTGCCGTGTTCTTAGCGCTGTCCTTGCCCAGGAAAGCGATTGTCTCTCTCAACTCATTAGTGGTCATATATTCTGTTTTCTTACTCAAACGTAAAAAAAAATTACAAAAAAGTTCTTATTCAACGTGTATGCCAGAATTCGTGAATGTTTTGGAATTTATTTATTTCACTTTTCCAATATTCACAAATGTCATTTTCACTTGTATGTGAAAGCTGATTCACACCCTTATATTTTTTACATACAGTTAAAAAGGAAGCAATGTTAAAATGAATGACGAAGGTGCTAAATTCATAGTTTCAAATTTTATTTGTCAAATACACAATCCTACACAAATTGATATTCAGAGAAATGCTTTGACAACCGTGCATGAACCAAGCATAAAAAAGAAAAAAAAGAGTATTCAAACAAAGAATATGACTATACTAATAATTTAATAGAATATGAATAGGAAAACGTGAAAGAAGAAAAGAAGAAAAATACATCAATACAGAAAACAGCCTTTTGTTTATAGTTTATAGAATAAAATGATGTATAATAAAATTTATGAATAAAATGTAACATACGTTACTTGTGCAAATGTGCAAACAAGAGTACCAAAATCACAACGTGACAACATGACACATTTCATTACTTCTTGCTGATGACGTAATGAGTTGAGGACTCATTTCTCATCAGGACACATTCCTTTGAAGTAGCAGCAAAGATATAACGAGATATATAAAGATATAAAAAGTAATGGATATTGTGCAAAAGAGCAATTGCAGGTTGGGGTGAACCATTTAAACATGGATGTTGATCAGTGTGTATGATCAGTTATTTCAGTTTATCTGGTCGGTCAGTATGGACAATTTGTTAGATGCTTGTTGATCAGTGTGTTTGTGCGTGGGTTATTTATCCATTCAGTCTCAATGTTCTCAGTTATCTACTCAGATAGTAGACTGTGTATGTGTGTGTGTGTGTCTTTGTGTGTGTGTGTTTTTGTGTTTGTTTATCAGTCCAATCCCTTTTTTGTTGAGGAGATGGATGTCTTGTGACAAGACGCTGTTGCACAGTCAGGATGTGATTGACCGAATGCTTTGCTATCTTTTTTATGGCAGGAGAGTGAAGAGTGAGTGTCATCTGTATGTCCAATAAGCCACAAGGTTGGTGGCTTTGCAGATGCAGCATGTGGTTTAAATGTCTTCGCTAGACGGAAAAGAGACCCCGGTGAGCTCCTTTGCTGTTCTCACTATCCGCTGTAAGGTCTTGCGGTCCGAGAGGAACACCATACACTGATGCAGCTCCTCAGGATTCTCTCGATAATCCTTCTATAGAAAGTGGTAAGGGTTGGTGGTGGAAACTGGGCCATCCTCAGCCTTCTCTGGAAGAGATGTTTGTAATGGTCTCGTGTACAAGGAGCTGGTATTGAGGGACTGAGTAAGGTTCTCCTCCAGATGGCCAACCAGGAATTTGGTGCTGTTGACGATCTCCACACAGGAGCAGTTGATATTCATCAGAGAGTGGCCGCTCTGTCTCCTCCTGAAGTCAACAACCATGTTTTTTATTTTAGCAACGTTCAGAAACAGGTTGTTATGCTGCCTACACCAGACCGTTAGCCTCTGCAATTCGAGGAATGGAATGGAGCCGTCACAGGCGAGTGACGGTGAGTTTCTCTTGGTGATGTCCTTTTGGTGGTGATGGTTTGTATGCCCTGCCACATGACTGAATGAGCATTCTCTGGGCCTGCGCATGCTTCGACTCTCTATGACCTGGGACAGTTTGGCCCTTGCTGTTCTGAAGGTGAAGTCTAGGGTCTTCACAAGTGCACAAGTAAATCCAGCAAAGTTTCTAGTTGGTCGTGAGATGATGTTCTTGGAGACAGCGACATCATCGGTGTACTGGTTGAAGTAGCTGGTCACTGATGAAGTGTACTCCCCGAAGTCAATGAAGTTGCCATAAGTTGCAGCCTTCCAAACAGTGTTCTCAAAACAACAGTGCAGGCTTCTGGTGGCCAGGTTTTCACCTGCTTCAGAACCAGGTGTCCCTGAATCATCAACTGTAAACACTGGTCGGTTGATCAAGAACACAAACCTGTAACTAGGAATTTCACATCTAGGCAGAGATGATAGGTGTCACAGATTTACCATGCTTGGCTACAGTAGGTAATTCCTGGAACTCCGAATATGGCCGGCTCAACTTATCGCTGCTGTTTGCTGCGAACTTTGCGAAGAGCCACAAAGAATGAAAATCACCAAGGAATGAAAAGCACACAGACAAGGCTGAAGGTCAGTATGATGAGTGTGAATGCAGAATGGTGAGCATTCCGCAGTAGGCCGCAGTACGTTTGTTGAAATTAATTCTTTACTCATGACACTTTGTCAAGCAGTTAGGGTCATAGGGTCTGAGCTATTTGAACCACCCACAACCACATTTCCCAGTTTTTCACAAACATGTGGATTAATTCTCAGGTATTCTCAAAAAGGAAGGGCTAAAAACTTCCACCCTCAGCCCCACTAAGAACCTAGGATGATCAATCTACTCTGCGTAGGCCCCAATTTGGCCACCGTCTACCCATGTTCTCAGAGCAAGAGCCCAAGGCCCAGAGCCTCACCCACGACATTGGGTCTGAAAGTTCTCCCAAGAACCTCCTGCTGAATATGAATGCCAAGAAGTACATCGGGCCATATAAGATACAACTAGCATTCATTTCAGTTGCTTACCACCGGTCATTCTCTGGTCGATGAAGATAAACCCCACCTCAAGCTTGTTCAACCCAGTCCTGTGCAGCCCTCTGGAAGGTACATTGAACAGTCGTGGGTCTCAGGCTGGCGCATGCCATACAATGGTCTGGAAGTCCACCAAGAAGTTCTCTCAGAAAATGAAAACCTAGAAGTTGGCCCTGCAGCCTTTTCAAATAAAAAGAAGAAATATATTTGAAAACAATGATGAGCGGGCCCAAGCATCTGTGCCATAGGTACCCGGGCGCACTGCACAACCTGAGTGACTTTTGAGCATGCTGAGACCCCTAAAACCCACTGGACAATGATGTCTCTAAATATGGCTTAAGTTTAAGTCATTGTCAAGGTCTATGTGTCATTGCTAGTGATTGCTTGGTGATGACTGTAATGGCGCAGGTGCTTGGGCCTGGTCTTCATTTGTCTAGTGTGCATAGGATGTGTACTGTATGTGTAGGATAAGTAGTTTGTGTGTGTCAGTGTTTGTTTATAGTGTATGTGCGCATGTGTGTGAGAATATATGTGTGTGTATTATGTGTAGTGTGTGTAGTATGTGTATGTGTGTGTCGTGTGTGTCTGTGTCATCTGTCACACCTACAGCAGGTGTGTGTGTGTGTGTGTGTGTGTGAGTGTGGGGTGTGTTTAGGATATGTAAGTAAAGTTTGTGTATTGTGTGAGTGTCTTTAGGCAATTACAGTGTAATTTGTGGAGTTCATGTCTGTGCAGTGTATGTGTGTGTGTTTTTGTGTATATGTGGTGTTTTTTATTTTAAGATGTATGTGTCCTGTGTGAGTGTGTGTGTTTGGAGACATTTTTGTCTGGTGTGTTCAGAGAAGGCCAAATGGCTGTATGATATGCTAGGTGGTGAGCGTTCCATAGTAGGCCTCGGTACATTTGTGGAAATGGGTCGGTTACTTGTGCCATCTTGTCAAGCAGATAGAATCATAGGGTCTGAGCTATCTCATCCACCAACAACCCCCTTCCCCAGTGTCTGACAAACAGCTGGACTTATAGGAGGTATTCTCAAAGAGGAAGGGACAAAAACTGCACTCCTCCTCCCACAAAGAACCTAGGAGTGCATGATCAATTTGCTCCCTGCAGCCAGTTTGGCTACCATGTACCCACGTTCCCAGAGCAAGCCCTCAAGACCCAGAGCCTCACCTAGAACAGTGGGTCTAGAAGTTTCACCAAGAACCTGCTGCTAAAGGTTGATGTCAAGAACGTACATCGGTACGTCGGGCCATCGGGCAATTTTGGTTGCTTAACGCCACTCAGTCCCCAGTTAATTAAGATAAACACCGCTTGCTCATGCCAGTACTGTGCCGCATACATGGTCAGTCAAGGAACACTTATGCGTCCAAGGCAGACAGATAGTATTCCCCGGTCTGGTTGTCCACCGAGGAGCTCTCTGAAGATGAAGGCCAAGAAGTTCGCCATGCGGCTTTTTCAAATAAAAAGAATAAATATAATTACAAGCAATGCAACCACGGGGGCGCAATCCAGTGTCTTCTTGTGCCAGTCCCAAGTCTGGATAAATGCAGAGGGCATCCGACGTAAAACATTTGCCAAATCAATGATGCGAATAACAAATATCATTTCCATACCGGATCGGTCGCGGCCCGGGTTAACAACGAGCGACATCAGTGCTGTTGACCTACAGGCTGCTGGTGGAAATTAGGACCAACTACTGTTGATCGAAAAAGGATGAGGAGGAAGGCGTGTTTGAAAGCAGAGAGAGAAAAGGAAGGGTATGCGTTTAGGAGTGATAGTAGGGACTTTGAATGTTTGGACTATGACAGGGAAGGAAGAGAGTTGGTTGACATGGTAATCATTATCTATAATAATTATAATAATACTACTTTAGAAAGCGTAGTGGCAGCTTGGTTAAGGGTGAGCATTTGTGAACAGCAATATGGTTTCATACCTAGAAAGAGTCCAACAGTTGTAGTATTTGCTTTGAGGATGCTGATGGAGAAGTACATAGAAGGTAATATAAAGTTGCATTGTATCTGTGTGTGTGTGTGTGTGTGTGTATGCGTGTGTGTGCGTGTGTGTGTGTGCTTGTTTGTATGTATGTTTGAGGTTGCGACATGTGTGAGTGTAATATGTATAATATGTGTGTAGCAAAAAAGAAATTTTAATAAGAGTGAGGTGAGGTGGGCATTACAGAGGATGAAGAGTGCAAACGGTGTTCGTCCTGTGCTGTAGGTGTGACAGAAGAGTTCAAGGTGGAGGTGGGTCTGCATCAAAGATCAGCTCTAATCCACCTTTTGTTTGCTCTGGTAATGGACAGGATGACAGATGAGATTAAACAGGACTGTGGACTATGATGTTTGCAGATGACATTGTGCTTTGTAGCAAGAGCAGGGAACAGGTGGAGGAAAATTTACGACCTCTTAAACAAATGTGACATAAGTTTAATGGCTGGATGTGTCTTTCTTGTTAGCTGTCACCCAATGTAAAATGGGTTTCATGGCAACTGAAATGCTTGAGCAGGTCATTGTTTTTGTAGGATTCTAGAATGTGTGTAGACATGCGTAAGATGTGTTTGAGACATGTGTGTTTGTCTGTGGTTCTGATTTGTTGTGTTTATTTATGATTTGTACTGTGTGTGTGCTATGTGTGATTGGGATGTGAGTATGTTTTTGTAGTGAGCGTCTGTGTTTACATATGTCTAGCAAGCATGTGTAATGGTTGTGTGTATGTGTAAGTCTAGGATGTAAGTGTGTAGTATGTTTGAATATAGTGTTTATAGATTGTAGTGTGTGTGTGTGTGTGTGTGTGTGTGTGTGTGTGTGTGTGTGTGTGTGTGTGTGTGTGTGCACACACACACACACTGTGTGTGTGTGTGTGTGTACTACAGTACTGTGTGTGTGTGTGTGTGTGTGTGTGTGTGTGTGTGTGTGTGTGTGTGTGTGTGTGTGTGTGTGTGTGTGTGTGTGTGTGTGTGTGTGTGTGTGTGTGTGTGTGTGTGTGTGTGTGTGTGTGTGTGTGTGTGTGTGTGTGTGTGTGTGTGTGTGTGTGTGTGTGTGTGTGTGTGTGTTCAATATGTGTTTGAATTCCTGGAACTGTCCGACTCAAATAATCGCTTCTTTCTGATGCAAACTTTGCTAGGAATCACCATTGTGGCACAGAAATTAAAAACACACAGAGACCTGCTGTATGATGTGCTAAGTGGTGAGCGTTCCATAATAGGCAGCAATACATTTGTGGAAATGCTTGGGATACACGTGGCATTTTGTCGAGCAGATAGAGTCATAGCACCTACGCTATCTAAAACATCCACAACCTCCTTCCCCAGTCTTTCACAAACAGGTGGACTTAAAGTAGGTATTCTCAAAGAGGAAGGGCCAAAAACTTGGATCAATCTGCTCCAAAAGTTGACTACCCATGCTTCCGGAGGAAGCCCCCAATACCATGAGCCTCACCCAGAACAGTGTTCCCCAACAGGAGTTCCCCAAAAATACTTCCGGTTAGGCGTTAGATGGGGTAAAGCGTGTTTACGGAATAATAATATAAGGATCATAGGAATTTCAGAAGACAAACCCTGTACCACCCTAGATGTCTCAGAATTGCTCAAAAAAGTCCTTAATACGGACAGGGACGTTATGGTTGACAGATGACATCGCAACGCTGCAGACCAAGCCCAAGCCGGGAGAGCGTCCACGAGCGGTTGTGGCGAGGTTGCATTACCACTCAGACTGTACTGCGGCTCTGCAGCGTGCGCGGGAAGTGAGGCAGTTTAAATTTGATGATATGAAAATTAGCATCTTTCCGGATCTCACTGTAAAAACTGTTCGTGCTCGATCTGCCTTCAATGATGTCCGTCAGCAGCTGCGGAAGATTCCGGGGGTGAAATTTGGATCTCTTCATCCAGTCAAGCTGCGTGTTACTTACGATGGAGTGGAGAAACAGTTTAACTCACCAGACTTGGCTAAAGAATATGTCAGTAGTTTATCATCTCAACGAACAGAACCAAATATTTCATGAGTATCTGAGCATGTGAGTGGGGTGAAGTAGTTTCTCGATACTACTGTGCTGTAGGATTATTATGATTATGATTATGATTATGATTATTAAGTTACAAGTTATTATTAAGTTATTATGGTCCAGACTCTGTTTAAAGGGTTTTCCAGGGTTTTCCAGAAGATATTATGAAGAGTCTGGTCGTAGTCTTTGTCAGAGTTTCTTGATTGAAGTATATGTGTATGTATGGTGTTGGTGGCTAAGTTGGAGTAAAATGGGCTTAATGTTGCAATGATTGAGATATTGTGCATTTCTGTTATTAGTAATTAGTGGGACAATCTGCAGGGTTCCATCTTTTTTCTTTGGTTTCTAATCGTGAGAGTGAGGAGTATGGGTTGGCTCCAACTGGAGTCTGCACATAGTTTCACATCAACTAGTGATGTGAATATTGGTTGTGCTTATGGGTGGGATTGTTTGCGTGGGGTGGGTGTTTGGTTTTTTGCTTGTTTTTTGTTTGCCTGTTTTTGTGTCTTTGGTTTTTGTTTTGTTTCACAGATTTCGCAGAAATATGTCTTTGATTTTGTTTTTCAGTGGATTAGTGGAGTAGATGGCAAATATTTCTGGTTCTTTGTCCAATCCAGCCTATTCGACAATTAACACAATTAACATGGAATGTTAAAGGCATTGGAAATCCAATTAAAAGGTCAAAGATCTTTTCTCATTTGAAGAGGCTAAGTGCTGATATAGTATTTTTGCAGGAGACACACTTAAGAAGTCAGGATCAGATTAAACTGAAATGCCCCTGGGTCAGCGAAGTTTTTCACTCAAATTTCAATTCCAGAGCTAGAGGGGTTGCAATACTAATTAACATGAGGGTTCAGTTTATTTGTGATAAGGTAATAGCTGACAAAAATGGAAGATACTTGATCGTTGTTGGCTTGCTGTTACGGAAACCTGTACTTCTTGTTAAGGCCTGTGTCATTGATGTCAAGGTCAGTTGCAGAGTTTATGTCGAGCAATGGATGTGTTGACCCTTGGAGATTCTATAATACCTCAAGCTAAGACATTTTCCTTTTTCTCCCAAGTGCATCAGTCATATTCCCGCATTGATTATTCTTTTATAGATAGCTTATTACTTTCTAAAGTAACATCAGTTTCATACCACGCTATTGTTATTTCTGATCATGCTCCCTTCAGCGTTGATATGCAGTTGTCTGTACAACCTCCATATTCTTCATCGTGGAGGTTTAAATTCTCTGCTTTTGTCTGATGAAAAATTTATAGATTTTATTGCAACATCAATTGATCACTTTATGGCTACAAACCAGGACGGCACAGTTTCTTATTCCTTACTGTGGGAGAAACTTAAGGCATATCTCCGAGGGCAGATTATTTCTTATTCTGCAAATTTAAATAGATGTCGCACTGCACGAGTACGTGAGTTTACTTCTGCTATTCAGTAATGTCAATCATCTCAGTGTACTTTAAGTCACATGTTTTTCACCTGTTCTAAACTGCAAAATTACTGGGTTAACTACTTTACAGTGATGTTCTTTGCCCTTCTATTGCAATTTTTGGGGTTCCACGGGTCTGGTCTCAGTTCAGTTCCAAACAACTGGACATTTTGGCATTGACCTCTTTAATAGCTAGGCGCCGTATTCTGATCCACTAGAAATCTGCCAAAACTGCGAGTGCATCTCAATGGCTTATCTGAGTGAGTGTGTGTGTATGTGTGTATGTGTGTGTGTGTGTGTGTGTGTGTGTGTGTGTGTGTGTACTCAGCATGAATGTCAGAATGCATGACCGTGTTGGGAATGATCATTCCTTTTACTTTTATACTTCTCATGATGAGATAAAGCGTTTACAGTGTTCTTAGCGCTGTACGAGCTCAGGAAAGCGGTTTTCTCACACAACTAAGACATGGATATGAAAAACACACAAAACGTATTAATATGTACTTTTTTTATGATCAAATTGTGAAAAAGACTAACAAAAAAGAAGTTATTCAACATTTATGCCCGAATGCATGAAAGTGTTGGAAATAATGATTCCTTGCACTTTTATGCTTCGCCTGATGAAATAAAGCGTTTACCATGTTCTTAGCGCTGTCCAACCTCAGGAAAGCGGTTTTCTAACACAACTAAGGCATGGTCATGTAAAAGACACAAAACCTATTAATATGCATCAAAATGTGAAAAAGACTTACAAAAAAGTAGTTATTCAACATTTATGCCTGAATGCATGAAAGTGTTGGAAATGATCATTCCTTTCACTTTTATGCATCTCAGGAAGACAGACAGCGGTTGCCGTGTTCTTAGCGCTGTACGAGCTCTGGAAAGCGGTTTTCTCACACAACTAAGGCATAATCATGTGTAACACACAAAATGAGTTTTTATGCACTTTCAAAGCTCAAACTGTGAAAAAGACGAACAAAAAAGTAGTTATTCAAAATCTATGCAATAATGTCTGAAAGTGTTGGAAATTATCATTCCTTTCACTTTTATGCGTCTCATGATGAGCTAAAGCCCAGGAAAGCGATTGTCTCTCTCAAATAATGCATGTATTCTGTTTTCTTACTCAAACGTGAAAAAGAATAACAAAAAAGTTCTTATTCAACATGTATGCCAGAATTCATGAATGTTTTAGAATTTATTTATTTCACTTTTCCAATATTCACAAATGTCATTTTCACTTTATGGGAAAGCTGATTCACACCCTTATGTTTTTTACATACAGTTAAAAAGGAAGCAATGTTAAAATGAATGACGAAGTTGCTAAATTCACGATCATGTTAATAAATGTGAATTTTTGTTTCAAATTAATTTCAAATTTTATTTGTCAAATACACAATCATACACATGATATTCAGAGAAATGCTTTGACAACCATGCATGACCCAAGCATAAAACAGAAAAAAAGAGTATTCAAACAAAGAGTTAAATAGAGTATGAATAAGAAAATGTGAAACTAAATAAGAAAGAAGAAAAAATATATAAATACAGAAAACAGCTTTTTGTTTATAGTTTATAGAATAAAATGATGTGGATACGTTCAGTAAGCGGTGAGCAGGGACAGAAGAGAACCAGCAAATACATTGGGAAATGGTGGTGTATTGACGTACACAATGCAGGTCGGAGGCCTGAGTAACTCTGATGGCGGGTCAGCCAAGGAATTATGCGGTGTGAGGTAATGTTTCTGTAGTGGAGAGACATAGCTGACTGGATCCCAACATCCCAGCAATGGGCATGCCCCAATTTCTAGGTGTAGGTTTTTTAACATGCCGGTGAACACAAAAGCATGGGGCTTTAGCTTGTTGTTCACTTTATGTGTTCAAAAGCCAAGCTAACTGAGGCAAGTTCAAGTAAGCTTTCATTTCAACTATATACAGTTTAGTACACAGTGACACGAAACAACGTTCCTCTAGGAGCAAGGTCCTACATAAAACATAGCATCATGAATGAACAAAAACTAACTTGCTAACTAAGCAACCTAATTAGTTGACTAGCTGTGACAAGACAGATTGTCATTTTTAAGTTAACAGAAAACTAAGTCCTATAGAAAAAAAAGAGTCAACATAAATTACTCGTGCAAATGTGCAAACAAGAGTACCAAAATCACATGACACATTTCATTACTTTGTGCTCATGACGTAATGAGTTGAGGACTCATTTCTTATCAGTACACATTCCTTTGAAGTAGCAGCAAAGATATAACGAGATATATAAAGATATACAGTAACAAGTAATGGATATTGTGCAAAAGAGCAATTGCAGGTTGGTGTGAACCATTTAAAGATGGTTGTTGATCAGTTTGTATAATCAGTTATTTCAGTTTATCTGTTCAGTCAACATGGACAATTTGTCAGATGCTTGTTGCTCTGTGCGTGACTGTGCGTGACTGTGCGGGACTGTGCGTGACTGTGCGTGACTGTGCGTGACTGTGCGTGACTGTGCGTGACTGTGCGTGACTGTGCGTGACTGTGCGTGACTGTGCGTGACTGTGCGTGACTCTGCGTGACTGTGCGTGACTGTGCGTGACTGTGCGTGACTGTGCGTGACTGTGCGTGACTGTGCGTGACTGTGCGTGACTGTGCGTGACTGTGCGTGACTGTGCGTCACTGTGCGTGACTGTGCGTGACTGTGCGTCACTGTGCGTGACTGTGCGTGACTGTGCGTGACTGTGCGTGACTGTGCGTGACTGTGCGTGACTGTGCGTGACTGTGCGTGACTGTGCGTGACTGTGCGTGACTGTGCGTGACTGTGCGTGACTGTGCGTGACTGTGCGTGACTGTGCGTGACTGTGCGTGACTGTCAGTCCAGTCCCTTTTTTGTTGAGGAGATGGATGTCTTGTGAAAAGACGCTGTTGCACAGTCAGGATGTGAGTGACCGAATGCTTTGCTATCTTTTTCCAGATGACAGGAGAGTGAAGAGTGAGTGTGATCTGTGTGTCCAATAAGCCACAATGTTGGTGGCTTTGCAGATGCAGCGTGTGGTTTAAATGTCTTCGATAGACAGGAGAGAGACCCCGGTCACCTCCTCTGCTGTTCTCACTATCCGCTGTAAGGTCTTGCGGTCCGAGAGGAACACCAGACACTGATGCAGCTCCTCAGGATTCTCTCGATAGTCCTTCTATAGAAAGTGGTAAGGGTTGGTGGTGGAAACTGGGCCATCCTCAGTCTTCTCAGGAAGAGAAGATGTTTTTAATGGTCTCGTGTACCAGGAGCTGGTATTGAGGGACCGAGTAAGGTTCTCCTCCAGATGGCCAACCAGGAATTTGGTGCTGCTGACGATCTCCACACAGGAGCAGTTGATGTTCATCAGAAAGTGGCCGCTCTGTGTCCTTCTGAAGTCAACAACCATGTTTTTTATTTTAGCAACGTTCAGAAACAGGTTGTTGTGCCTACACCAGCCATCACAGGCAGGTGATGGTGAGTTTCTTTTGGTGATGTTGTCATGGGTCTAGCTGGTTGTAGTGCTAGACCGGCTGGTGGTGTTGCCGTGGGCATGAAGGTAGGCATGAAGGCAGAGGGGTGTAACAGAGAGTCTTTTATTTAAACAAACACAACTCAAAAACAGAACAAAGGAACTAAAACAACAAACTCAAACTAAAACTAGGGCTCAGGAAAAACACAGGAACAGGAAGGGAGCTGACACAGGGAACCAGGACTGGTGGCACAGAGACTGGAGAGACAGGACTGGTGGCACAGAGACTGGAGAGACAGGGCTAGACAGGAGAGACAGGGCTAGACAGGAGAGACAGGGCTAGACAGGAGAGACAG
>QNUK01001915.1:0-23403 GCA_013621035.1 Clarias magur
AACAAACAATACAAGAGTGTCACAAACAAATAAAAGAAGTGTGCTTGTCCTGTCTATCCTCTGCTGAAGAGGAAGAAGTAGCAACCATACACAGTGAAGTGGAGGAAGTAACAAACACACACAGTGTCCTACCCACTTCTCCTCCACCCCCAGAAAACACGGAGGCTACACACACAACAGGACAGGCCTACATACACCCTGAGATCAGTACACCACCCATTCCAAAAAATCTCCCCAGTCAAAAACACAAACACACAAAAAAACTACATCCACTATGACGGATCCATTCACTGTGGGGTCCCCAGCTACATCCTCGGTCAGAGATGGGGATTCAGACAGCGACACTGACAGTGCCTCTGATTTCCCTTCCCCCCAAAAAGAACAACACATGCCTCTCACACACTCCAACCAAAGTGTTAGAGAGGAGCAAAACACCAATTGGGTAGAGGAGGAAGAACAGGGCCTACATAAGAAAAGGCCACATACACATATCAATGTGAATACCAACAGAAAAATGACTAATCGGCTACTTACCTTTCCAAAAACATATAAATCCGTGTCACACAGACGGATAGGAAGACATAAAGCCTACACGGCACCTTAAATAGAATAACAAACCCATACTCACCTGGTCAGACCTCTCCGGGAAACACGTCACACCTGGAACCTGCAGGAGAAAACAAAGAAAAATTTATCAAGAAATTAATTACTAAAAAAACCCCCCCTAAACCTTAAGTAAAGTCAAAATCTGACAGTCAGCAGCATAGATGGCCTGTGCATCTTTGGTTAGCGTGTTACTTCTATCTTCTACCTTTATCCCCTATCTTCCTTCCTAACCCTAACCATAACCCTTTATCTTGTCACCCCTAAAATTTTAACCCCTCTTTTTCTTCAACCCTAAAAGCTTAACCCCTCTTCTTCTTCAACCCTAAGATTTAACCACTCTTCTCCTTACCCTAACTTCTAACCGTTAACCCAAACCCCAAAACCTAACTGGCCCGTGCCTCATGCTGCATTCTGACTGAAATACTATCCATACCCCTTATCGTATACACTAATTTGGGGGTGCATCACTATCTTTCATACAATTTCATAACTATAACACTAATTTTCTGACTGGAAACTTCCTAAGATTCACATGGATTAAAACACCACATGGTCTCTGGAGAAACCCTCTAAAAAATTACTAATTATTATTTTTCATACACGTTGGATAAAAACATCATATATATTCCTAAACAATTTTCTGAAAATTTAAAAATATCTTCATAACCCACAGAATTTATTATAAAAGAAGAAAACTCTAGAAAATTGAAAGAAGAGTCCACAATTCATAATTCAAATTCTTTATTTTATTGTTTAACACAAAATCCACAAAGCAGAACAGTGGTACAGAGAGCTATTTTTCTGATTGGCCAGCTCAAACTTAGTCCCGCCCCTAAGATTTGAAAAGGGACAGCTGAAAGTGCAGCCATTCAGACAGCATTCACACACACAGAGAGAGACACACAGAGACAAAACCTTAAACCCTGTTGCTTTCTAAGCTCTTTTCAGACAATTTCATATAAATATTTTAGAACAAGCCAGCCTGAAGAAGATTCTAAAAGAATCGAAACGTTGCAACGGCTTGTTCAAAGTGCATTTTTCAAAAAAAATTTCAAACAATAACAATTTCTTCACTCAATTAATACTTGACTATTTGACATCCAAAATCAAACAAACATGGTTCTGCTTAACAATGATGGTTGGACAGTGGTGACACACAGACGCAGACGTCCCACTCAGGCCCCTAACAGACCTAGGGCCCATCCAGAACACAGCAGAGCATATCATACACAGCAAGAGACATTCTGCTCATATGCAGATGCTGTGAAATATGGCCGCCACATGAGGGCAGCACCTACCCACTATGAAGACACTTACCAGAACACCTACCAACGGTCTAATAGACCACAATTTTTTGAACCGCAGACCCGTACAGGGCCTGCTTCATTCAGATCTGGCCAAAATGCCTCCACACCATGGCACAAAGCACGATACCAGACACGAGCTTGCCATCCAAACCTGCAAAAAAAGACAAACACAAATACAATTCAGGAGGAGAACACAAAACCCAAACACTCAGAGGAACCCTATTTCATTACTAAAACAGTCATCATGTTCAACATCATTAAAGTGATACATCATGCTAACAATATAAATCAGGGACAGCCTCCTACAATAAACCGAATTCAACAATATCTGACAGAGGTCATCAGACCGTCCATGTCACATTCTGTAGTACGGGCCCTTATAGATGGTAATGCCCGAAACTGGGCCTACACTACCATGCTCATCCTCAAAGAACACTATCACGAGGCACTGATTGAGCAATTGGGCAACCTGGAGGATTACTCTTACACTGACTGGGAGCAATGTTTTGACACTGCCATCCTATGGGCCAAACGTAGATTTGGCAAAAGATTCACACAACAAACAATACAAGAGTGTCACAAACAAATAAAAGAAGTGTGCTTGTCCTGTCTATCCTCTGCTGAAGAGGAAGAAGTAGCAACCATACACAGTGAAGTGGAGGAAGTAACAAACACACACAGTGTCCTCCCCACTTCTCCTCCACCCCCAGAAAACACGGAGGCTACACACACAACAGGACAGGCCTACATACACCCTGAGATCAGTACACCACCCATTCCAAAAAATCTCCCCCAGTCAAAAACACAAACACACAAAAAAACTACATCCACTATGACGGATCCATTCACTGTGGGGTCCCCAGCTACATCCTCGGTCAGAGATGGGGATTCAGACAGCGACACTGACAGTGCCTCTGATTTCCCTTCCACCCAAAAAGAACAACACATGCCTCTCACACACTCCAACCAAAGTGTTAGAGAGGAGCAAAACACCAATTGGGCAGAGGAGGAAGAACAGGGCCTACATAAGAAAAGGCCACATACACATATCAATGTGAATACCAACAGAAAAATGACTAATCGGCTACTTACCTTTCCAAAAACATAGAAATCCGTGTCACACAGACGGATAGGAAGACATAAAGCCTACACGGCACCTTAAATAGAATAACAAACCCATACTCACCTGGTCAGACCTCTCCGGGAAACACGTCATACCTGGAACCTGCAAGAGAAAACAAAGAAAAATTTATCAAGAAATTAATTACTATAAAATCCCCCCCTAAACCTTAAGTAAAGTCAAAATCTGACAGTCAGCAGCATAGATGGCCTGTGCATCTTTGGTTAGCGTGTTACTTCTATCTTCTACCTTTATCCCCTACCTTCCTTCCTAACCCTAACCATAACCCTTTATCTTGTCACCCCTAAAATTTTAACCCCTCTTTTTCTTCAACCCTAAAAACTTAACCCCTCTTCTTCTTCAACCCTAAGACTTAACCACTCTTCTCCTTACCCTAACTTCTAACCGCTAACCCAAACCCCAAAACCTAACTGGCCCGTGCCTCATGCTGCATTCTGACTGAAATACTATCCATAACCCTTATCGTATACACTAATTTGGGGGTGCATCACTATCTTTCATACAATTTCATAACTATAACACTAATTTTCTGACTGGAAACTTCCTAAGAAATATACATGATTATCATACATGGATTCACATGGATTAAAACACCACATAATCTCTGGAGAAACCCTCTAAAAAATTACTAATTATTATTTTTCATACACGTTGGATAAAAACATCATATATATTCCTAAACAATTTTCTGAAAATTTAAAAATATCTTCATAACCCACAGAATTTATTATAAAAGAAGAAAACTCTAGAAAATTGAAAGAAGAGTCCACAATTTATAATTCAAATTCTTTATTTTATTGTTTAACACACAAAATCCACAAAGCAGAACAGTGGTACAGAGAGCTATTTTTCTGATTGGCCAGCTCAAACTTAGTCCCGCCCCTAAGATTTGAAAAGGGACAGCTGAAAGTGCAGCCATTCAGACAGCATTCACACACACACAGAGACACACACAGAGACAAAACCTTAAACCCTGTTGCTTTCTAAGCTCTTTTCAGACAATTTCATATAAATATTTTAGAACAAGCCAGCCTGAAGAAGATTCTAAAAGAATCGAAACGTTGCAACGGCTTGTTCAAAGTGCATTTTTCAAAAAATTTCAAACAATAACAATTTCTTCATTCAATTAATACTTGACTATCTGACATCCAAAATCAAACAAACATGGTTCTGCTTGACAAGGATGGTTGGACAGTGGTGACACACAGACGCAGGCGTCCCACTCAGGCCCCTAACAGACCTAGGGCCCATCCAGAACACAGCAGAGCATATCATACACAGCAAGAGACATTCTGCTCATATGCAGATGCTGTGAAATATGGCCGCCACATGAGGGCAGCACCTACCCACTATGAAGACACTTACCAGAATACTTACCAACGGTCTAATAGACCACAATTTTTTGAACCGCAGACCCGTACAGGGCCTGCTTCATTCAGATCTGGCCAAAATGCCTCCACACCATGGCACAAAGCACGATACCAGACACGAGCTTGCCATCCAAACCTGCAAAAAAAGACAAACACAAATACAACTCAGGAGGAGAACACAAAACCCAAACACTCAGAGGAACCCTATTTCATTATTAAAACAGGCATCATGTTCAACATCATCAAAGTGATACATCATGCCAACAATATAAATCAGGGACAGCCTCCTACAATAAACCGAATTGAACAATATCTGTCAGAGGTTATCAGACCGTCCATGTCACATTCTGTAGTACGGGCCCTTATAGATGGTAATGCCCGAAACTGGGCCTACACTACCATGCTCATCCTCAAACAACACTATCACGAGGCACTGATTGAGCAATTGGGCAACCTGGAGGATTACTCTTACACTGACTGGGAGCAATGTTTCGACACTGCCATCCTATGGGCCAAACGCAGATTTGGCAAAAGATTCACAGAACAAACAATACAAGAGTGTCACAAACAAATAAAAGAAGTGTGCTTGTCCTGTCTATCCTCTGCTGAAGAGGAAGAAGTAGCAACCATACACAGTGAAGTGGAGGAAGTAACAAACACACACAGTGTCCTCCCCACTTCTCCTCCACCCCCAGAAAACACGGAGGCTACACACACAACAGGACAGGCCTACATACACCCTGAGATCAGTACACCACCCATTCCAAAAAATCTCCCCCAGTCAAAAACACAAACACACAAAAAAACTACATCCACTATGACGGATCCATTCACTGTGGGGTCCCCAGCTACATCCTCGGTCAGAGATGGGGATTCAGACAGCGACACTGACAGTGCCTCTGATTTCCCTTCCACCCAAAAAGAACAACACATGCCTCTCACACACTCCAACCAAAGTGTTAGAGAGGAGCAAAACACCAATTGGGTAGAGGAGGAAGAACAGGGCCTACATAAGAAAAGGCCACATACACATATCAATGTGAATACCAACAGAAAAATGACTAATCGGCTACTTACCTTTCCAAAAACATATAAATCCGTGTCACACAGACGGATAGGAAGACATAAAGCCTACACGGCACCTTAAATAGAATAACAAACCCATACTCACCTGGTCAGACCTCTCCGGGAAACACGTCACACCTGGAACCTGCAGGAGAAAACAAAGAAAAATTTATCAAGAAATTAATTACTATAAAATCCCCCCCTAAACCTTAAGTAAAGTCAAAATCTGACAGTCAGCAGCATAGATGGCCTGTGCATCTTTGGTTAGCGTGTTACTTCTATCTTCTACCTTTATCCCCTACCTTCCTTCCTAACCCTAACCATAACCCTTTATCTTGTCACCCCTAAAATTTTAACCCCTCTTTTTCTTCAACCCTAAAAACTTAACCCCTCTTCTTCTTCAACCCTAAGACTTAACCACTCTTCTCCTTACCCTAACTTCTAACCGCTAACCCAAACCCCAAAACCTAACCCTAACCCTAACCCTAACCCTAACCCTAACCCTAACCCTAACCCTAACCCTAGGCCTTAACGTAATCTCAATATTTTTTGTAATTTATTTACTAAATAGGTCAAACATCGCTGATTAGGCAAACGAGGGTGATGGCAACTGTAATTTACCCTGATATAAAATGTTTGGGCTGAAACTTTGGCCTGAGCCCAAATTAGTGACGTTTATTAGATATTTTAATTCAAAACATTAAACCTTTACTTTAACAGCGATCCGCAATCTGATTTTTTTACTTCATGCGTCGTAGGAATATTAGACTTTAGACTAAAGTAAATATAAAATCTAATTCACAATTATTAAATAGGTCAAAGATCACTGTTTTAGATTAATGAGGTGGATTGCAACTGTGCTTCACCCTAATACAAAATGTTTAGGCTGCAAATGTGTCCTTAACATTAAATTAGAAACAATTATTAGACATTTTAGTTAAATTATAAAATTTTGACCCTAGTGGCGTTCAGCCTACAAGATTTTTTTACCTTAGTGGCGCCCCATAACCGATTGTGCCCCAAAGCATCATGGGCAGCCTAAATGTGGAGTATATTTTAACAAATAACTCCTAAACGACAAAAGATAGACTCGTGCCGTTTTTTGCGTCGTGATGTTTGTGACACACTGAATGAAATACAATATAACTTGAAAATCTACCATCAGTGTGAAAATATCCCGAGTAAGGAGCTGGGTTGGCCTTCCACTAAGGCTTAGTTTGGCTGGGGATTTTTTACTGTCATTTTGATAGGAATTTTCCTCAGGAGGCCACCCAGTAGAAGCTTGTTGATCTGATTTGGGGTCATCCGCTGGGATTAGATGGTCTCCACACACTTCCCGGAGCAACACTCTGTCCAAGTGGTTCCAGAAACCTAGCGGTGTTAACAAAGGAACCCTGGCAGAGAAGGTGAGTCATGGTCATCTACCAGTCTTCACTTTATTTAAATATAGTTTCACTTTCTCTCTTTATATATGTATAGTGCGTCTCGTATTATGGTTCAGGTGATATTATAATCTCAGTTTAAATAATGTTCAACTCCAAGATTATTAGTGATGTTATTATCTTAAATAGTACTTTTAAAATAATTACTTACCTAGTTTAATAAATAAATAAATAAATATATTAATAAACATTTTATTCAATTGGCTATGGGACACGGGCCGAGGACTGATCGACCTACGGCTGGCCGCCATGGAGGAGGGTGTCTAGTAATAAAAGGCCGAAACACCCTATGATTCTATGGTTTACTACTGATGACGTGTCTCACAATTTAGGATATCGTTGGATTAAAAAAGGGGAATCTTAATCTTAGCTCACACCCTTAATCCTAAATAGAATTTTGTGCCGTTCCTATCCCTGAACCCTAAACATAACCGTCAGTGTCTTCTACCGCTAGTTTCGAACCATAAGCCTAAACCTCTAACCTGATCATAACCATTAATTAGGAACTGAGTTTTTAGAACTTTATAGCTAAACATAACCAGTAGTCTTGAACTCTAGACCTAAACCTTAACCCTAAACATAACCATTCATTCAAAATCTAAATTCTAGAACCCTAGGTCAGCAGAACCCTTATTATCTATAACCCTAACGTTTTCTGTCCTCTGGCTTTTAACTTTAGCTTTCTGGTCTGCAGGGTACTGAGTCTTCCTCACCTATCCCCCAACCTACCCTACCCCCCTCTTTCCTTGCCTTGGACCCTGTCCCGGGACCGTCTCCCTCTTTGTCTTTAATCCTACCCCTTTTCCACAACCCTTACCTTACTCAGTGCTCATGTATGACCTTCAAGCCAGGGGCGTTCACCTTAACAAACCCTAAGTTTCACTTTAACCACAGGCATCGTACAATGTCGGAAACCTAATTAGAAATAACCTTTAGCGTTTAATTTTAGCTTTTTGGTCTGCAGGGTACCGAGTCTTCCTCACCTATCCCCCAACCTACCCTACCCCCCTCTTTCCTTGCCTTGGACCCTGTCCCGGGACCGTTTTCCTCTTTGTCTTTAATCCTACCCCCTTTCCACTACCCTGACCCTACTCGGTGCCCATGTATGACCCTGAAGCCACGGCCGTTCACGTTAAAGACTCCTAAGTCTCACTTTATTCACAGGCGTCGCATAATGTCGGAAATCTAATTAGAAATGACCCCGAATCGTAACCCCCAGGCCCTGATTTTAATTTCAACCCTACTAAGGGTGTTTGGGCTCATGGAGAGATTTTACAACAGCTTACTCAAAAGCGAAATCTTTACCTTTGAAATTCTAAACAGGCGACATCAGTCGACCGTCATGTTGGGGAGGCTGAAAATGAGGCCTGAGTGGCTGGCCCGTGCACAACGCATGTTCCGGGTCTTTCCCGGTTCTGCGGATTCTTTTACCCTAACCTAACCCAGCCAGTGCCGCCCTCGGTCACCTTGTTGGAAGCCATCTCCATGTCCTGGTGGGCAGAGGTTAAAAGATTATCATAATTGTTAACCTCACTATATAAAAGATAATACCATTTTAATATAGACACCCACCCAGGCACCCTATTAGTTGGGGACAACAGTTTCGCTGCTTATCCACGAGCACGTGCTGTAACGGTTGGACCGAGAGACACGGGTGATCCGTTGTTTAGGGCGGCCGAAAAAAACGGGCTCGGGCGCATTGGCGAGGGAGATATGACGGGACGTTAGACCTCGGGCGTAAGCGCATACGGTGTCAAGGTTCAGTGGGCGTGCGTCTGGAGCATGATTTGGGATTAGCCCAGATCTAGCTTAGTGGGTCGGTGTCACCCTCGGAAGGGAGGAGTAGGCCGAACAAGACCCATGATTTCGTGCCATCCTCGGAGGTTCAGTCCACCCCGAGCTGAAAGGCGATCGGTAGCTTAGGCTCTAGTTGCGTGCCTCTACCTGTCACCCAATGCTGTCCCGTGGCATCCTTTAATTGATCCCCGTCTGCCTTCTGGGACCCCTAAATAGGCGTCTGCTGGTCCAACCTTGTCCCATTCAGAGCGTTAAAGCTCAGGCACAAGTGATTTAACATGCGTCGTAGGTCACTAGGCCTTAACGTAATCTCAATATTTTTTGTAATTTATTTACTAAATAGGTCAAACATCGCTGATTAGGCAAACGAGGGTGATGGCAACTGTAATTTACCCTGATATAAAATGTTTGGGCTGAAACTTTGGCCTGAGCCCAAATTAGTGACGTTTATTAGATATTTTAATTCAAAACATTAAACCTTTACTTTAACAGCGATCCGCAATCTGATTTTTTTACTTCATGCGTCGTAGGAATATTAGACTTTAGACTAAAGTAAATATAAAATCTAATTCACAATTATTAAATAGGTCAAAGATCACTGTTTTAGATTAATGAGGTGGATTGCAACTGTGCTTCACCCTAATACAAAATGTTTAGGCTGCAAATGTGTCCTTAACATTAAATTAGAAACAATTATTAGACATTTTAGTTAAATTATAAAATTTTGACCCTAGTGGCGTTCAGCCTACAAGATTTTTTTACCTTAGTGGCGCCCCATAACCGATTGTGCCCCAAAGCATCATGGGCAGCCTAAATGTGGAGTATATTTTAACAAATAACTCCTAAATGACAAAAGATAGACTCGTGCCGTTTTTTGCGTCGTGATGTTTGTGACACACTGAATGAAATACAATATAACTTGAAAATCTACCATCAGTGTGAAAAATATCCCGAGTAAGGAGCTGGGTTGGCCTTCCACTAAGGCTTAGTTTGGCTGGGGATTTTTTACTGTCATTTTGATAGGAATTTTCCTCAGGAGGCCACCCAGTAGAAGCTTGTTGATCTGATTTGGGGTCATCCGCTGGGATTAGATGGTCTCCACACACTTCCCGGAGCAACACTCTGTCCAAGTGGTTCCAGAAACCTAGCGGTGTTAACAAAGGAACCCTGGCAGAGAAGGTGAGTCATGGTCATCTACCAGTCTTCACTTTATTTAAATATAGTTTCACTTTCTCTCTTTATATATGTATAGTGCGTCTCGTATTATGGTTCAGGTGATATTATAATCTCAGTTTAAATAATGTTCAACTCCAAGATTATTAGTGATGTTATTATCTTAAATAGTACTTTTAAAATAATTACTTACCTAGTTTAATAAATAAATAAATATATTAATAAACATTTTATTCAATTGGCTATGGGACACGGGCCGAGGACTGATCGACCTACGGCTGGCCGCCATGGAGGAGGGTGTCTAGTAATAAAAGGCCGAAACACCCTATGATTCTATGGTTTACTACTGATGACGTGTCTCACAATTTAGGATATCGTTGGATTAAAAAAAAGGGGAATCTTAATCTTAGCTCACACCCTTAATCCTAAATAGAATTTTGTGCCGTTCCTATCCCTGAACCCTAAACATAACCGTCAGTGTCTTCTACCGCTAGTTTCGAACCATAAGCCTAAACCTCTAACCTGATCATAACCATTAATTAGGAACTGAGTTTTTAGAACTTTATAGCTAAACATAACCAGTAGTCTTGAACTCTAGACCTAAACCTTAACCCTAAACATAACCATTCATTCAAAATCTAAATTCTAGAACCCTAGGTCAGCAGAACCCTTATTATCTATAACCCTAACGTTTTCTGTCCTCTGGCTTTTAACTTTAGCTTTCTGGTCTGCAGGGTACTGAGTCTTCCTCACCTATCCCCCAACCTACCCTACCCCCCTCTTTCCTTGCCTTGGACCCTGTCCCGGGACCGTCTCCCTCTTTGTCTTTAATCCTACCCCTTTTCCACAACCCTTACCTTACTCAGTGCTCATGTATGACCTTCAAGCCAGGGGCGTTCACCTTAACAAACCCTAAGTTTCACTTTAACCACAGGCATCGTACAATGTCGGAAACCTAATTAGAAATAACCTTTAGCGTTTAATTTTAGCTTTTTGGTCTGCAGGGTACCGAGTCTTCCTCACCTATCCCCCAACCTACCCTACCCCCCTCTTTCCTTGCCTTGGACCCTGTCCCGGGACCGTTTTCCTCTTTGTCTTTAATCCTACCCCCTTTCCACTACCCTGACCCTACTCGGTGCCCATGTATGACCCTGAAGCCACGGCCGTTCACGTTAAAGACTCCTAAGTCTCACTTTATTCACAGGCGTCGCATAATGTCGGAAATCTAATTAGAAATGACCCCGAATCGTAACCCCCAGGCCCTGATTTTAATTTCAACCCTACTAAGGGTGTTTGGGCTCATGGAGGGATTTTACAACAGCTTACTCAAAAGCGAAATCTTTAGCTTTGAAATTCTAAACAGGCGACATCAGTCGACCGTCATGTTGGGGAGGCTGAAAATGAGGCCTGAGTGGCTGGCCCGTGCACAACGCATGTTCCGGGTCTTTCCCGGTTCTGCGGATTCTTTTACCCTAACCTAACCCAGCCAGTGCCGCCCTCGGTCACCTTGTTGGAAGCCATCTCCATGTCCTGGTGGGCAGAGGTTAAAAGATTATCATAATTGTTAACCTCACTATATAAAAGATAATACCATTTTAATATAGACACCCACCCGGGCACCCTATTAGTTGGGGACAACAGTTTCGCTGCTTATCCACGAGCACGTGCTGTAACGGTTGGACCGAGAGACACGGGTGATCCGTTGTTTAGGGCGGCCGAAAAAAACGGGCTCGGGCGCATTGGCGAGGGAGATATGACGGGACGTTAGACCTCGGGCGTAAGCGCATACGGTGTCAAGGTTCAGTGGGCGTGCGTCTGGAGCATGATTTGGGATTAGCCCAGATCTAGCTTAGTGGGTCGGTGTCACCCTCGGAAGGGAGGAGTAGGCCGAACAAGACCCATGATTTCGTGCCATCCTCGGAGGTTCAGTCCACCCCGAGCTGAAAGGCGATCGGTAGCTTAGGCTCTAGTTGCGTGCCTCTACCTGTCACCCAATGCTGTCCCGTGGCATCCTTTAATTGATCCCCGTCTGCCTTCTGGGACCCCTAAATAGGCGTCTGCTGGTCCAACCTTGTCCCATTCAGAGCGTTAAAGCTCAGGCACAAGTGATTTAACATGCGTCGTAGGTCACTAGGCCTTAACGTAATCTCAATATTTTTTGTAATTTATTTACTAAATAGGTCAAACATCGCTGATTAGGCAAACGAGGGTGATGGCAACTGTAATTTACCCTGATATAAAATGTTTGGGCTGAAACTTTGGCCTGAGCCCAAATTAGTGACGTTTATTAGATATTTTAATTCAAAACATTAAACCTTTACTTTAACAGCGATCCGCAATCTGATTTTTTTACTTCATGCGTCGTAGGAATATTAGACTTTAGACTAAAGTAAATATAAAATCTAATTCACAATTATTAAATAGGTCAAAGATCACTGTTTTAGATTAATGAGGTGGATTGCAACTGTGCTTCACCCTAATACAAAATGTTTAGGCTGCAAATGTGGCCTTAACATTAAATTAGAAACAATTATTAGACATTTTAGTTAAATTATAAAATTTTGACCCTAGTGGCGTTCAGCCTACAAGATTTTTTTACCTTAGTGGCGCCCCATAACCGATTGTGCCCCAAAGCATCATGGGCAGCCTAAATGTGGAGTATATTTTAACAAATAACTCCTAAACGACAAAAGATAGACTCGTGCCGTTTTTTGCGTCGTGATGTTTGTGACACACTGAATGAAATACAATATAACTTGAAAATCTACCATCAGTGTGAAAAATATCCCGAGTAAGGAGCTGGGTTGGCCTTCCACTAAGGCTTAGTTTGGCTGGGGATTTTTTACTGTCATTTTGATAGGAATTTTCCTCAGGAGGCCACCCAGTAGAAGCTTGTTGATCTGATTTGGGGTCATCCGCTGGGATTAGATGGTCTCCACACACTTCCCGGAGCAACACTCTGTCCAAGTGGTTCCAGAAACCTAGCGGTGTTAACAAAGGAACCCTGGCAGAGAAGGTGAGTCATGGTCATCTACCAGTCTTCACTTTATTTAAATATAGTTTCACTTTCTCTCTTTATATATGTATAGTGCGTCTCGTATTATGGTTCAGGTGATATTATAATCTCAGTTTAAATAATGTTCAACTCCAAGATTATTAGTGATGTTATTATCTTAAATAGTACTTTTAAAATAATTACTTACCTAGTTTAATAAATAAATAAATAAATATATTAATAAACATTTTATTCAATTGGCTATGGGACACGGGCCGAGGACTGATCGACCTACGGCTGGCCGCCATGGAGGAGGGTGTCTAGTAATAAAAGGCCGAAACACCCTATGATTCTATGGTTTACTACTGATGACGTGTCTCACAATTTAGGATATCGTTGGATTAAAAAAGGGGAATCTTAATCTTAGCTCACACCCTTAATCCTAAATAGAATTTTGTGCCGTTCCTATCCCTGAACCCTAAACATAACCGTCAGTGTCTTCTACCGCTAGTTTCGAACCATAAGCCTAAACCTCTAACCTGATCATAACCATTAATTAGGAACTGAGTTTTTAGAACTTTATAGCTAAACATAACCAGTAGTCTTGAACTCTAGACCTAAACCTTAACCCTAAACATAACCATTCATTCAAAATCTAAATTCTAGAACCCTAGGTCAGCAGAACCCTTATTATCTATAACCCTAACGTTTTCTGTCCTCTGGCTTTTAACTTTAGCTTTCTGGTCTGCAGGGTACTGAGTCTTCCTCACCTATCCCCCAACCTACCCTACCCCCCTCTTTCCTTGCCTTGGACCCTGTCCCGGGACCGTCTCCCTCTTTGTCTTTAATCCTACCCCTTTTCCACAACCCTTACCTTACTCAGTGCTCATGTATGACCTTCAAGCCAGGGGCGTTCACCTTAACAAACCCTAAGTTTCACTTTAACCACAGGCATCGTACAATGTCGGAAACCTAATTAGAAATAACCTTTAGCGTTTAATTTTAGCTTTTTGGTCTGCAGGGTACCGAGTCTTCCTCACCTATCCCCCAACCTACCCTACCCCCCTCTTTCCTTGCCTTGGACCCTGTCCCGGGACCGTTTTCCTCTTTGTCTTTAATCCTACCCCCTTTCCACTACCCTGACCCTACTCGGTGCCCATGTATGACCCTGAAGCCACGGCCGTTCACGTTAAAGACTCCTAAGTCTCACTTTATTCACAGGCGTCGCATAATGTCGGAAATCTAATTAGAAATGACCCCGAATCGTAACCCCCAGGCCCTGATTTTAATTTCAACCCTACTAAGGGTGTTTGGGCTCATGGAGGGATTTTACAACAGCTTACTCAAAAGCGAAATCTTTAGCTTTGAAATTCTAAACAGGCGACATCAGTCGACCGTCATGTTGGGGAGGCTGAAAATGAGGCCTGAGTGGCTGGCCCGTGCACAACGCATGTTCCGGGTCTTTCCCGGTTCTGCGGATTCTTTTACCCTAACCCTAACCCTAACCCTAACCCTAACCCTAACCCTAACCCTAACCCTAACCCTAACCCTAACCTAACCCTAACCCTAACCCTAACCCTAACCCTAACCCTAACCCTAACCCTAACCCTAACCCTAACCCTAACCCTAACCCTAACCCTAACCCTAACCCTAACCCTAACCCTGACCCTGACCCTAACCCTAACCCTAACCCTAACCAGAACCCTAACCAGAACCCTAACCAGAACCCGAACCCTAACCATAACCCTAATTATAAATTCAACCCTCTTACTCTTAAATTTAACCTACCCTGACCTTGACCAATTCCTAACCCTAACCTTTCCTAACCCTAACCTTTCTTAACCCTAACCCTTATCCCTACTTGCTGTCTCAAGTCCATCCTTTTATATTGCACTCCCTTACTTTACGAAGGGAAAATAAAAAATCTTTTAAAATAAAATATTATATTTTATCTACTTTAACCTTCTCCTCCAGGCCTCTTCAGAAAGTCTCTTTGGAAACACTATGATTCTTCAAATAAAACAGGATTCCAACACGGGGAGTCTTGAGATTGGCGTCCCTTCTTTTAATATTAATTAATGGGGTGTAGATCTTTTTTAACTTCTTTTATAAATTTCTACAGGGGACAGATTTTCTTTTTTTCCTTTTTCATTACTTTCTTTTTTTGAGAGGAGTCTTTCATTACTCTTCCTTTTTTAATTATCTAGTTATTTGATTTTATTTTGTCCTTTTTTTACATTCTTTTATAATTTTACATTTTAAAGTATATTTTATATGGTTGTTTTAAAATAACTCGTTTTATTTTAAAGGATCTCCTATTTAGTTTTTTCATTTGTTCTAATATAAAAACATGGTGTGCCAGTGCTTTAAGGAGCAAACGCTCTATTTTACATGATATTTCCCCTCACCCTCACCCTAACCCTAACCCTTGGAGAAAGTTTTACTCAATATTAGAAATCCTGATCAAGTTGGATTCATGATGAACAGGTCATCAACAGATAACAAGAACAAGATTACTTCATCTGATTCGGCTAAACAGACATAAAACTGATCCAATCGTCACCCTTTCACTTGACACAGAAAAGGCATTTGATCGGGTTCATTGGAAATTTATGTTCACAATTTTGTCAGGTTTTGGTTTTGTTTCATCAAGTGGATTTGAACATTATACAAGACGCCTAGGGCATGTGTGATCACCAATGGCAAAATTTCTCCATCTTTTGACCTCACCAGGGCGTGACAGGCATTTCCGCTGTCACTATTATTGTTCAATATTGCCTTGGTAAAAAGACACAGATAAGTCCTTACCTCTCTTAATGGACTCCTACTCCAAAGTGTTTGGATATAAAATTAACTGGACGAAGTCGGAAGCCATCCCTATATCTGAAATATGCAACACAAATATAGTAGCTAAATTTGATTTTAGGTGGAGCTCAAGAGGGATAAAATATATATCACGATGAGCATGGCATTAGTAGAGACCACTATGCTAAATTTGGGATCACTTCTACAAAACATAAAAAATAACTTATGCGGGAAAATTCAGTTAACTTTATGGGGGTAGGTGGATATAATTAAGATGGTGGTTTTACCCCAGCTTAATTATATGCGTATGATGCTACCATTCACAATACCACAGTTGATCAAATGAATCATTTGATCATTAATGTGATATAATGGTTAAACATGTCCTATGGAATGGGAAATGGCCCAGGATAAAGTTTAACACACTATGAGCATCTCGGGATAAGGGAGGGTTGGGATTATCAGAATCTCGCCTCTATCAGATATCCTTTGAAATGGTCAAATTGGCCAACAACTGGAGCAAAGATGTTCAGTTAGACTGGATTCTATTGAGAAAATATTGTCATGGCCATATAGCCCTAGAGTATTTTTCTCAATGTTTAGATACAACCACAAACACTATCATGAAGCACTCGAGAGGTGTGGGCAAAGATTCACAAGATACATCAATTATCACAATGTAAACAACCATTCTCTTACCTGTGGTATAATTCTGTTGTTTTTATCGGGAAAGCACCCATATATCGGAAAAATGGCATATGAATGGCTTGTATACTGTGTCAGATTTGTTTAAACAGAGTGTATTTACTATATGTCTTATAATAATCTTGTACAAAAGTATAATTTAAATGGAAAGGAACAGATGGGAATCATGTCTTGAACTTCCTAAAACTGCCCCACCCCCAACAAAAAGCCTCTGTATTCTACATGATGACCAACCATGTGCTCATCAGTGACTGAATCAACATACAGAAAATATGGGAAATGGATATGGGGATTGTAATAGGGGATGAAGAGTGGGAAAGAATTTTGTCAAACACAGGTAAATTTGTAAGAGAAGCTAAAGGACAATTTACACAGTATAAAATCACACATAGGTTTTATCTGACACCTCTTAGGGTCAATAGAAAGGGCTTGATACACAATGATGTCTGTTGGAAATGTCAAAAGGACAGAGATACTTTTATTCATTGTATCTGGGAGTGTCCACTTATACAGCCTTTAAAGCGGCAAACCTTAAATATTTTATGTAGATGACTTGAAAATACAATACCATTATCACCAAGGTTTTGTTTGTTGGGAGACTGGGCACTAATGCCAAATGTTACAAAGGGAGTGTTCGCAGTGATCATGGTGGTTGTCTCTGTCATGGCTAGAGTCATCTGGAGACACTGGAAAACACCCAAAACCCCAGAGTTTAAAGAATGGCTCAACATAATGGCTAAGACAGCCTCATACAAAGGTCTGCTTAACAAATTATATAACAAGAACAATGCAGGGGTTCCTGGGGAAACTCCAATCTGGTAAGACTTTTGGAACTTTGTTTCGCTGTCTTTTTACATGACACAATAATCAGAAGTTTAAATTTCCCTGTCCTTACTTAATATTTATGTATTTTTATTTACCACAGCCAGTGTGTATATTCTGACCTAACATACAGTATCTATATATGGAGTTGTAACCTGTGTTTTGTATGATATTCTCATGTACCAAATTAATAAAATAAAAATTTAAAATATAAAAAAAGAAAAAGAGATTCTGTTGACATCTAAAAAAAAGAAGTCAAAGGAAAACACAGAGCCTCTTATTCCTGCTAATCACATAATTAACTTTTAAAGCTCATTTGAATATGAGCAGAGTTTTCATAAAGGAAGCCACTATTTACTGCTCCTGTATAAAATATGTAAACAAACTGGTCTGTCAGGAACAGAAAGGCCAACCTTTTACTGTACATGGCATCAGACTGCATATATTTGTATTTGAGATTAATATGAATAATGAATCAGAAATTCATCTTTCATTTCCTAATATCCAGACCTTGATACAGACTTTATATAGACTTTGATATAAACTTTGATACAGACTTTTGAAACAACTTTGATCAATGTGCATTTTGTTCTACTTGACCCATTTATACAACTGAACAAAAAACACCTTGCTGACATTTCTTTTAGCCCAAGTATTCCCTGTTAAATATAGTTAGTGTTAAATATAGCAACAACAACAAAAAAAACATTGCCCTAAAGTCTACATTTGTTATTAAAAAATATATGGATAAAATAAAAAAGGAGGATTTTTTTAATCTAAGGAAAAAATATAAAATCCATGAAGGCAACTGCAAGAAACTCAGATCACAGTCAATGTGTTAAGTGGCTGTAGGTTCCCCATAACACAAGATGTGTCCATGTTAATATAGAGTCCAGTTCGCTATTGACTCAGGTACAAAACTGTAGAAAATTTCAGTCCTGAACTATTGAGCGACTGCAGTCACGAGTCCTTAGAAAACAGCTGTCTGCATCAGTCAAGGCTAGGACCAATTTCATGGTGAATTGGAACCATCCCCAGTCACCACACGCATCCCAAAGAGACCAAATGGGGCATCCATATGACAAGATCTCCAACCAGAAGCAGGACACCTGGACAATTCAGACAGCAGGCAGAGGGGGTCTGGATCACTGGCAGCTCAGTATGTGTATTTCGATGGACAGAGACAGGGAGAGGGAGAGAAGAGAAGAGAGATAACAGTTAGATATTGTCACAGAAAGTATATTTAGTGCAGAGTGCAAGACAGTACTAACTATAACAGCATAACTAAAAGGGAGAGCCAGAAGGAAACACAGACATGAGGGCTCCCTAGGAAGTAAAGCAACCAGTCACTCCACTGTCAACAAACCTGAGTGATCAATCCATTATATAAACATATTAAGTTTTACTGCTTGGTTTACAAGTTGTGAGCTTGAGTTAAACACAAAAGTCTTAATTCTCGCAAGTGAATTATGTAACCAAACCTGCTGGAGCAGTTTCTGAGTGTAACAGGTTCGACCCAAAGTTGCACGGATGGCACCATGAAACACAGACACGAGGCGGGATCTTAGAGGAAAAGGGTAATTTATTAGGAATAAATAGGGGAAGGAAAGGGTAAAAGGAGGCAGGACGGAAAGAAAGGGAAGGAATGAAGTGTGCACATGCATGGTCCGAGGCAGTGCCCAGCTGGCATGCGGGCACGCGGCTGGCGGCGGTGGGCAAAGTGGCCGAACGGAGCATGCGAGGCAGCGCTCCTGCACACTCCCTCTCGGTTCCTCCCCGCTGTCGATGGCCTGCCTGGCCCCTCCCAGCTCTCTGTGGGCGCGGCCTCAGGTGGGAGTCTTGCTCGGATGTCCTTCAGCTGGGCGGCTTTCCCGGCTGGGATCGGCGACCTTAACGCTGTCCTCTTCACAGCCTTTTCTTCTTCGACGGCGAGGAGGTGAAGGCGGGCTCGATGCGGGAACGTAGGATGCCGTGGGAGCTCGTGCAGCTCTTTCCTACGCTGTCCTCGCACGGAGATCAAAGGGCGGAAATCCAATGTCCTTTTTAAGTCTCTGGGGCACGTTTCCGTTTCCCCACTCCCATGCCACCGGACCAAACTCCGTGCCTTGCTTTTATAATGCGGAGCAAGCCCGAGATCCTATTAATGTTAAATCACTGCCAGCCGGCCCGCATAGGCGGCCCCGTCCCTTTGCACCCCTGTAGAAGGGGTGCCGCCTATGAAGTGAGCGAGGGGCGATAATAGATTTGGGCGCACGCCCATCACAGGCACATGCCGTGACACTAAGGTGCACTGATGTGCGAGTTATACGTGTACATGGACAAAGCCAATGAAATGCAGTTAGCATATACAGTGGAACCTTGGATTACGAGCATCATTCATTCCGGAAGCGGCCTTGTATTTCAAAACACTCGTAAACCAAACCAAGTTTTCCCATAAGAAATAATGTAAACCCTAATTATTGGTTCACAGCACAAAAAATAAATACCTAAAAATAATTAACACAAAATATAAAGTAAAAATAAAACAAATTAACCTGCACTTTACCTTTCAAAAAAAAGTAAAAAGAAATAGATAAATGTTTCCATTTGTAGAGGTGCTGTGTGTGTGTGTGTGTGTGTGTGTGTGTGTGTGTGTGTGTGTGTAAATCTAAAGTAAGGAGCCCCTTCCCTCTCCCCCTAAAACAAATTAACCTGCACCTCACCTTTGAAAAGAATCGGGACAGAGCAGTTTGTGTGTCTGTGTGTGTCTGTGAAGGCAAAAGTAGGAGAGGTCTGTGTGTGTGTGGCACAGTGTCCATTGATGCGCACACACACACAGACACAAAGAGCAGGCTGATACAGAGATAGAAAACCTCTCAAATGAGACTTGCTTTGGCGTTAAATGCACGCTGTACACACACATACAGACACAAAATTAAATTGTGCTTTACGCACACACACATGGTCACAGTGTTATAGTAAACAGTGACCATGACCATCTGAAGAAAGCAAGCTTGCCGCTTGTGCTTTCGCCCTTGCGGGCGCTATGCCGCCATTACTGGGTCACCCACTCTTTGAGAACTCTCGGCGAGACTTTGTGCCAGAACTAGAAATTCCTGCAATGAAGAAACCAAACGCGCAGAACGCGCCATCAGTAACCAGGCAACCAAGCCTCACTGAAGGGCTTTCCCGAAAGACGTAATTTCAACCACAGCGCACCAACCAATCAGCAACACCATGATTTCCTTCGCTGGAGGCGAACCATGGGAACGAATCACCTTGCTCATAATTAGGCAAATACTAGATTTTGTATTATCGTCGGCTGCAGGATGAACAGAATTGGTAAGATACACTAAGTCATACTAAATGCTGGACAGGTAGTTGATAAAGTGTCCGCTATAAATTTTAATTCAGTTTAACAAAATTAACCTGAATCGTTAATGATTCAGACGTATTTTGACTCAGAGCTAAAAACTATATAATGGAGGTAAAGAATACAGCAGTCATTCTTGGTCTACCTTACTGAAAACACTACATATTAATGGTGGAAAATGCATCAGATATTTTGTCCACATTAAATGTCCTAACATTATGTATCAAAATGCTTACATATATTGGTGGAGAATGCATTGGGCATTGTGTCTACATATTAATGGTGAACAATGCCACAGTCATTCGTTGTCATTATCATGTAAACCCTACAGGATATAAGCATAGTAAGTTGGACAATGAAACTGCAACACTGGCCAATTTAGTGTTGGAGGTTTCATGGATAAATTTGACCAGCCTCGTAGCCAATCTTCATTGATTGCACATTCCACCAGTAAGAGCAGAGTGTGAAGGTTTAATTAGCAGAGTAATAGCATAGTTTTGCTTAAAATATTGCAATGCATATACCATTATGTGTGACATAGAGTTCAAAAGAGGACAAATTGTTGGTGCGCGTCTCGCTGGCGCATCTGTGACTAAGACAGCAAGTCTTTGTGATGTATCAAAAGCCCCGGTATCCAGGGTAATGTCAGCATACCACCAAGAAGGTTGAAGCACATTCAACAGGAATAACCGTGGATGCAAGGGGAAGCTGTCTGAAAGGGCTATCTGGGTGCTAACCCAGTGTAACACCCGTACCTCCACGGATCAGGGGAATAAGATCAAGTTCCCCGGATTACTGAGTTGACTCTTTGTCCCCACCTAGTGTGTCTATGTATTCACTACCAGCACTTAAGCACTTAAGCACTAAACACGAACACCTGTGATTCCCTTGTGTGTCTACTATTTATTCCAGTCGAACCCGTAGGGCTTCGTCGGTTCACTGTTGTGCACCTTATGTCTGTCCTCACTTGTCCCTCTCCTTGTTATATGTAAAGACGTTAATGATTCTCTTCTGCCCGTCTCGCTCCCAGGATTGAGCAGTGTCTGCAGGTGTGGGACTCTGGGAGGAAGAAAAAGACCCTCAAGAGTCACAAGGACATTACAAGAGTTTCCTTTATTTTCCGCATATTCTCCAGAAGCCGAAACGGTTCATGTTCGCCCACCTGCAGACCCTGCCTGGGAAGCCTCGCTCGGAATCGCCGTGAGCGTCACGGGACTTTATTTGGTTTTGTTTCTCTTTGTGTTTTTGTTTTGAGAAAAGAGAATATTCAATAAAGACACTGCTTATACAAATGGATTCTGCATCTGCGTCTCACTCGAACCAGGAAGACATGACAGATGAACCGACCATACCAGACGCAGCAGGAACCCCTCTTCCTGAGGACGAAGCCCCCGTCCTCGATTACATCCGAGGCCAACAGAATGAGATTGACGGGTTGGCCAGAGCCGTGAATGACCTGGTGCGCGGGATGGAACAACTTATGCACCGCTTGCCTTCGCTCTGCGCGCCAGGTCCGCGCTCCACACCGCTACCACCTCGCCCGAACCCCCCGGAAAGGTATGACGGGAATCCGGAGGGGTGCAAGCGGTTTCTCCTGGCCTGTGAGCTGTGGCTCCTGGATTTCCCGAACATGACGGATCTACAGAAGATCAGCTTCGTCACACAGCAGCTCACAGGAACCGCGATGGATTGGGCCGCGGCGGTTTGGAGCGCTGGCAGAATCGCGGCATCCAACTACCCGCAATTTCTTTCGGAGTTCCGCACGGTGTTCGACCACCCCGATCAGGGCAGAACGGGGGAACAACAGCTGCTGAGGCTGAGACAAGGGACTGCCACAGTGGCGGATTATGCGATCCGTTTTCGGGTACTGGCCGCGGAGAGTGGCTGGTGTGACCGCAGTCTCCTAGCTAGATTCAGGGATGGACTACAACCCGAGGTCCAGTTGGAATTGGCCTGTCGGGATACGGGCATGTCCCTGGACGAGTGCATCACGCTGGCCATAAAACTAGACCAGCACCTCCGCAGCCAGCGACGACACATCTCCCCGAAAACCCCGCCCAAACGGTCGGAGTTCCGCCATCGTCCCAGCCTCAGCACCCCCGCGACGGAGCCTCGGGAAGGAACTCCGGGAGAACCCATGGACCTCGGCACATCTCGACTCACGGCCCAGGAGAGGAAACGACGCATACAAGAGGGGCTGTGCTTGTACTGTGGGGGGGAAAAACACACCATAAATCACTGCCCCTTACTCCAAAAAGTAATACACATCACACCTCCACGCACACATCACTCCTTCTGTGTTAAAGCACAATTGTCGTATGCTACCCAGTCTATGTGTGTCTTTCCCCTTGTAGATTCTGGGTCGGCTGGAAATTTTATAACATCTTCTCTTCTTTCCTCGCTACAGGCTCCCTTGTCGAAGCTACCAGCCCCTATCGCAATTTAAGCTTTGGATGGTCATAACCTTCGGCATTCTCCTATTAAACAAATCTCTGCGCCCCTCCGATTAACTTTTCCCGGTCATTCCGAGGAACTAAAATTCTTTGTACTCCCTCGGCCAGATCATTCCGTCGTGTTGGGTCTCCCATGGCTCAGCTCTCATAATCCTAATTTTGATTGGGAAAAATCTCGCATCCTATCATGGGCCCCTAGATGTGCTAAGAAATGTATACCGCCTACATTGACGGTCCAAACCACATCCATTGAAAGCCCGCTAGCCCTAGTATCAATAGAAGTACCATCCGAGTATGCACAGTTTCAAGACGTGTTTAGCATTAGGGCAGCCGCACGACTTCCCCCTCATCGGCCGTGGGACTGCGCGAT
>QNUK01001916.1:0-23402 GCA_013621035.1 Clarias magur
TCAGGACAACTTGATTTAGTCCCTGATCTTTTTGTTTTTGCTTTCAGTACAGGTTCCTCTCCAGCACATCACCTGACCTCACGATGGAGATGAGGATGATGATTGTTCACTTGATGCACATGTCAGGCTATCATCGTCAGTTCATCAAAGATTTTATGTGATTTATGTAGATTTTCCTTTTTGTAATATGCTATACTTTATATGAATGTAAGTTGATATTACTTAAACATATGCAAGACATGTCCAGTGAGCAGTTCTCAGGTTGTTACTCATAAAAATGAACAGCAGTAGATGGAAGAGAATGTTTATTTTATGTATATACTGTAGATAATTCTATATTCATTCATATATTATTTGTGTATTTATGTGTTGTTTTTAGTATTTTAGAAAAACATTACTTATATTATTCATATAAGTAGTAATATAAGTAATATTGGAACAGTGGAACAGTGGAACCTTGGATTATGAGCATAATTCGTTCCGGAAGTGTGCTCGTATTCCAAAACACTCGTAAACCAAATCTAATTTTCCCATAAGAAATCATGAAAAATTCAAATTATTCGTTCCACAGCCCAAAAAAATTAATACATAAAAATTATTGCTACAATATATAAAGTAAATATAAAAAAATTAACCTGCACTTTACCTTTAAAAAAAAAAATCCCGACAGATAAGTGTTTCCATTTGTGCGGGCAGGCGCTGTGTGTGTGTGTGTGTGTGTGTGTGTGTGTGTGTGTGTGGAATTAGCCCCTTCCCTCACCTCGTCTTACACAGTAAAACTCCTCCTCCCTCCCTCAACCTCACTTTTTAAGTTTCACAACAAACACATACACAATGCAAACACTGTTTAACGGGGAAAAAAAGAAATCTGTCTAATGACACTCGCGTGAGCGCAGACTAATGGAATCGCTGCTGTAAAGTAAAAAAAAATTAAATAAAAAAATCGGTGTCAAATTACGTGCGAACACACATATGAGACACGATGAAACGGTGAGGGAGACGTTGATTATACCAGTAAGAGATGAGCACTAAGACCCAGGGGAGCAGGGGAGATGATTACCCACAATTCCTCAGGGCAAGAGAGAGAAAAATCATTGGCTCGGTTGTGATCACTTGTCGCTCGGTGTCAAAATAAAAGTCTCATGCGTGATACAAGATACTCGGCGCTCGTAAACTAATACTTGCTCGGTTTCCAATTCAAAATTTATTACAAATCTTTGCTCGGTTTGCGGAACACACGTAAACCAGGTTACTCGCAATCCGAGGTTCCACTGTAGTAAGTAATAATAAATGTTGAGTGTGAGTACTCACGGGACAGAGTAAAGACGACCTCACACACTGTCTCAGAGTCACACTTGGCCATGTAGAGACCTCGCAGGCTGTAATCGGCTCTCAGCACGCCCAGGGTGGAGTCTCCTCTGAGGAACTGATCGAGAGGAAGACTAAACCCGTCTTTACTCCAGCACGAGACTCTGGTACACCTGACCAGGACGTCGTCCTGCTTCTGAAACGTGGTCCAGGTGAGTAGACCAGCGCACGGCTGAGGACAGGGGAGGGACGATGTCCTGGTCAGATTCCCAAACACCTTCAGTCTGTCTGAGGAGTCCACCTGATACAGAGCTGAGAGAAAGAGTGTGATGAGACTGGAGACGTTAACACACTCCCATTACCACACACACACACACACACACACAGCGGTGTCCTCACCCAGCATTAAGATCAGTGCTGTACAGAGACACATCATGGCTGCTGTGGGTCTGTAACAAACACATAATCACAGATTCGTCATTAAAGTTACATTAAAGTTAAACATTACAAAGCAAGTGGAGAGTTTCAGACTTCTTCTTATTGTTGTTTAGAGTAAGGAGACGGTCGGTTATTACACTGTAGAGTTATTAGGTACAGGTTAAAACCACTGACGTGTATACTGTATGTGTACAAATTCAGGAATGACAGGAAGGAGAGGAAATTTCCACAAACCTGTCTACCTCCCGGCACACACGCGCACACATGCACACACACAGCTTTAACTTGCAGCTGCTGTCTGTTCCTGTGTGTGTGTGTGTGTGTGTGTGTGTGTGTGTGTGTGTGTGTGTGTGTGTGTGTGTTTCTGCACACTGTAAGGTTCTGTCCTACACCTGTCACACTGTAGTAATCTCACTGTTCCCTCGTTCTTTCACATCAGTCTGTATAAATAAAGAAGGTTTTGTCTGAGCTCGCTCTTCCTGTTATATCTTTACGTTTTATACATTGGAGGACCAGAAACCAGCCTCAGAAACATTTCTGTCTGTCTGTCTGTCTAGCTAGACTTCGTCAACGAGTCACATAAAACTGTCTGGACTAATGAAGTTAAATATGCGCTCGAGTAGAAGTGACTTATGTTATGAACGGTTATTCAATTCAATTCAATTCAATTTTATTTCTATAGCGCTTTTAACAAGTGTCATTGTCACAAAGCAGCTTCACACAATCAAAAGAATTATATAAGTTTGTACGATATGTGAACATGTATGAATCAAAATGATAAGATTGTCCCCGATGAACGAGCCGAGGGTGACGGTGGCAAGGAAAAACTCGATCTCTACCCTGAGATGGTGACGGGAAGAAACCTTGAGAGGAACCGGACGCAACAGGGAACCCGTCCTCATCTGGGTGATAACGGAGAGCAGGTTATTAACAGTTATGTGTCAGATTACATCACAGCAATCAGCGCTTGTGGTTATATTTATTTTAATTTATTTATTGGCGAATTCGGTGCCTTTTAAACCTCTTGAAATGTTCATTCTAATTGCAAACCACAAATCCTCTCTGTTTTTGTCTCGGCAATCAGATTTAATCAGTGAAACACTGTTGTTTTTTTCCCTGCAGTTGAGATGTTTTTTTTTCTTCTACTATTTGTTTGTTTGTTGGCTTACTCTTTATTTAATTATTTATTTACATATTTTTTATTAAGTCTGTTTAGACTGTATATCTTCTATTTAATTTCTGTCCTGATAACTGTGGATAGTCAATTGTATAATAAATTTTTTTGTACACCTGAATCTTGTGTACTCTTATTATCCTTTTATTCTTCCAACATTGTAAATGTCTTTTGTTATTAATAGAAACAGACAGACATGGATGTGGCCTTCAACCTGAAATAATAATAATAATAAAATAATAATTAATAATAATAATAATAATAATAATAATATTTTTATAATATAATACTTTGGGAACAGGCTACACGCCACAACATAACATGTGCATGCACACACACACACACACACACACACACACTGATACAGCTTACAGCTCGTAGTAACTCCTGAGTGAGAGAGCTTCAGTAGTGATGTTCCGTCTGACACTGGAGCTCCAGTATGTCGAGCAGAGGGGGGCGTTTCCAAATGAAGCCTGGTTTCGAGGCATGTGTCGTTTCCCTGACTGTCACGTGACAATGACAAACTAAGCGTTGTCTTTGCCAGAGTCACGTGACTGATCCATTTGGCGCGTCAACTGGTCTGACCAAAGGCTCGTCCACGTGGAGTCTCAGTACTAGAGTCAGGACACTGTGCACCCCGAGTGAGCGGGACAGGCGTACCCTGAGAGAGACCTCCCCTATTTGGGAAGCGTTTTTAATTGATTTCTCCAAATAAGATAGTTATTTTAATCAATTGTTAGAATTTAGTCAGAGTTTAGTCTCTATTTTTAGAGGGTAGATGTGTATTTTGTTCTTTACTTATTTTTCATTTAAACGTTCAGAGATGATACTTTTGTAAAGTGTAAACTAAACTAACGCGATTGCAGTTGCAGTAAAACAGAATTTAAAATAAATGTCAGTTAAAACTATTTTTAAAAGGAGAAACGGTCTAAACTCATTTATTACACACATTATAGTGTGTGTGTGTGTGTGTGTGTGCGTGTGTGTGTGTGTGTGTGTGTGTGTGTGTATGTACATGTATAAATAACTATACAGTTGTCAATAATGAACGCTATATTACTTGCAGCTATTCACGTGTCCGTGATTCTGTAGCTGTGCTGCTTTGCAATGTGAGCATCTGTTAGTTACACAACATTTGTCCACTAGATGGCAGTACAACGGGCTCTTAAATGAAGCTTCATGAAATTAACCTTCTTGTGAAACCTTCGGCTGGAAGGCCTGGACACCTGAATCAGACTTCATCTCACCATCCCTACCTCCCAGTCTGTCCCCTGCCTCGCTCACACACTAGAGTCGAGGCAATAATGAGGATAACTAGCCCACACGTGAAGACGAACAAAACGCACAAAACAACTGTGGACGGCATTTTCAAATTCAAATTCTAATTTTATTTGTCACATACACAGTCATACACAGTACGTTATGCAGTGAAATGCTTATACGACCGCTCCGTGACCTTAAATATTTTTACAAAAGGAACCTATAAAACAGATTCCATCAAAGTTACAAAAATATATATATATATAAAATCTGAAGTATGATGTAATGTAATATATTACGACTATAGTCTGTGAAAAACTTGAGGTAGTATTTTAATGAGATGAGGGGGGTGTGAAAAGAAGTCCTTGAAGTGTGCAAATGTGCATATGTGCATATATGTGCAATGTGCATTGACATAATTGTCCGTTCTGTGTGTGCAAGAAAATGCAGAGGTGTTTAGTCCATTTAGGCATTTTATAATGCCTTGATCTGCAGAAGCGTTTCGTAATATACAGTAGCAAGAAAATGATATTACAACACAATGTGAGATGTTTACGTACCATGTACGAATGTAAATTAGTACACACACGTCTTTGTTGACAGCTACCTTACCCCATAGTTTGCTCATTAACATATAGAATTTGTATTAATAATGTATTTAAATGATTTGTGTGTTAATTTAAACTGGATTACGTGTATATTGGATGAGCAGATCTGGATGAGCAGATCAATCCAAATATTGACTGTATCGATGGCAGTGTTGGTATTGATATCGATACTATCATGATTGCATACAAAAGACGACTACTATTCCACTACTGTACTTTAATGATGGACAATATCTCTGCCGCTCATCATTTCAGTTCACACTCCACACCGTACTGCTGCTGCCTGCACATCACACATACTTAATACAGTTTATTTATACAGTTCTTACTTTTTTACATTCTTGCATTTATATATATACACAGGCTGGGCCATTTCTATGGATCCACCTTAATAAAATGGGAATGGTTGGTGATATTAACGTCCTGTTTGTGGCACATTAGTATATGTGAGGGGGCAAACTTTTCAAGATGGGTGGTGACCATGGTGGCCATTTGGAAGTCGGCCATCTTGGATCCAACTTTTGTTTTTTTCAATAGGAAGAGGGTCATGTGACACATCAAACTTATTGGGAATTTCACAAGAAAAACAACGGTGTGCTCGGTTTTAACGTAACTTTATTCTTTCATTACATATTTCTACTTTCTACTTTATTGTAGATTTTATTTTATTTTTTATTCTTTCCTATTAGTATTTTGCCTCCTTACTTCCTTTTTAAAGTGACAAACAGTCGTGTAAGCATTTCACTGTGTGTCATACTGTGTACAGTTGTGTAAATAAAAAATAAATGACTTTAATTGAAGCAATACTTTAGTTTATGTTTCTCACCTGTATGTTCATCAAACGCAGGCCTCCCTCACCTTCTCCTGATCTGCTGTGTTTTCATGGTGACTCAGCACTGCTGCAGTGAGTTGAGAGTGAGAGATGGCAAAGAAAGAAGCATTGTATGGAGTAACTTTGCGGTTTTATAAAATGGAAACTTGGCTAACTCTAACACAGCATATAAAAAGTAGAGCTCGAAACGCTCATATCCGTCGACTGTGCTACTAAACCAACATGAGCGAGTGAGCTCCAGAAAGATCAGCAGCTATTTTATTGTTTAATGTCTTTCTTAGGTTGAAATCTAAGTTGTATTTTGTGTAACTAAACCCACATTATTAACCTCAGATTTTGGTCGTAAATCCTCAACAAAGAGGAGTTGAGTCTGTAACCCACATTATGTTGTCCCCAAAGTTGGTGTTTCTATTACACCAACTTTATTTAAATTTATTAAACAGCTTCACTACGGCAAGTAATTAAAGATTGATACAGACCATACAGTGTTCTCAAAATGTATAAATATAATGTATGAAATAAAAATGTATAATGTAAAAATGAAATGAATTTTAAACTATAGCAAATACAACGTGTTGTACAAACAATGAAATAAGGGAACACAGACAAGGCTGATCCTGTGTCTTTTATGCGTGTCTGCCGTGAAGATTGTTTTAAAGAAAATTACAATCTCAGGTCACATGATCTCAGTACCATGGAAGGCAGGTTGGGCCTAATTAGCATACTAAAAGTATCTTTTTCTTTTTTTTTTTTTTGCAGGGGGATTTTTCCCCGATTTTTCTCCCTAATTTAGTCGTGTCCAATTCCTCCCCGTCACTAGGGGGCGCCACATTAAGGCTACTACTACCACTCAGCCGGGAGGACCGAAGACTATCACGCGTCGTGGTGGGCCTGATCTCTGACAACGACGAGACGGCCTACCTGAAGGAGATTGGAAATCTGGAGAACTGGTGCCAGAGGAACAACCTTCTTCTAAATGTCAGTCAGACAAAGGAGCTGATAGTGGACTTCAGCACTAAGCAGGAGAGGAACTACCAGAGCCCCGTCATCAACGAGAGCCCAGTGGAGAGAGTGGACTGCTTCAAGTACCTGGGTGTTCACATCATGGTCCTGTCACATCAACACCGTGGTGAAAAAGGCCCGACAGCGTCTCTACCACCTCAGACGCCTGAGAGACTTTAGACTGCCCTCTAAGGTGCTCAGGAACGTTTACTCCTGCACCATAGAGAGCATCCTGACGGGAAACATCGCATCCAGGTTTGGGAACAGCACCATGCAGGACAGACGAGCCTTACAGAGGGTGGTGCGATCAGCTGAGCGCATCATCCGAACTGAGCTCCCTGACCTGCACTCTGTCTACAGCAAGCGGTGCTGGACCAAGGCCAGGAAGATCATGAAGGACCTCAGCCACCCCAGCAATGGACTGTTCTCTCTGCTGCGGTCTGGGAAGCGCTTCCGCTCCCTCAAGGCCAATACAGAGAGACTGAGAAGGAGCTTCTTCCCGCAGGCGATACGGTCTCTCAATCAAACCAACACACTGGACTAAACACCTTTGCATTTTCTTGCACACACAGAACGGACAATGATGTCAATGCACATTGCACATATATGCACATATGCACATAATGCTCATTAAAATACTTTTTCACAGACTATAGTCGTAATATATTACATCACATCATACTTCAGATTTATATATATATATATATATATATATATATATATATATATATTGTAACTTTGATGGAATCTGTTTTATAGGTTCCTTTTGTAAAAAAAAAAATATTTAAGGTCACGGAGCGGTCGTATAAGCATTTCACTGCATATCGTACTGTGTATGACTGTGTATGTGACAAATAAAATTTGAATTTGAATTTGTGTTTCCTCCGAACCACGTGACGCCAGCCGACCGCATCTTTTCGAACTGCTCGCTCGCGCACCGTTGGGGGCGGAGTCACACACTCGGAGGACCCTTCGTTGCGCGAGCTCACAGACGCCCCTGACTGGCTGTAGAGTCGTGGTTAATGTCGGAGCACTATGTACCTCTCATCCCTCCCCTCTGAGAGAGCTCGGCCAATCGGCTCTCTCTAGACCTCCGGCTGCGAGAGGTTACAGCATCACCCGGGATTCGAACTCGCGATCTCCAGATGATAGGGCGAGTGCTTTAACCACTCGGAGGCCAAAAGTATCATTTTCAAAAAAGGTTCTTATATTTTAGATAATTGTGCAAGCTCACGACAGTAACAGCATCACTTGTCATTTTTTATGCATATTCTTCTTATTTATTGTGTACTTGTACATTCTGAATTAATCTTTAATAGTTCCTTATAACATTCGTTTTCTCACTTGAAAACCACGCACAGCGTTCAAACACTACAGACTAACGTCAAATACAAGAGTTTAACATTTAACTTCAGATTAAATTAAACTCAAAGCTACATTGTTACTGAGCCTCGCGTCTCTCTGTTACATCATCCACTATAATGATTATTTCTAAACAAACTTTCTCAATCCTACCACATGGGATGAAAATGTTTTAATAGCTCAGAGAGAACTGCCTGGAGGATTATAAAGAAACAGCGATGCTTTACCGCCTCCAAAGTCTCAAAACTCAACCACTGTATACAGTGAGCGCGCGGGTTGATTAGGTGCATGCCTTACTATTCCACTATTATACTATATATTCACTACAATATTTCCACTAGTACAGTGGAACCTCGGATTGCTAGTAACACGGTTTGCGAGCGTCCGCAAGACGAGCAAAGATTTTTAATAAATTTTGACTTGAAAAAAATCTTGGTTTACAGTCTTGGTTTACAGTCTTGGTTTACAGGGTATCATCGGGTATCCTGTATCATGCATGCGCTTCTTGTTTTGACGCCGAGTGTCACGTGATCACTGAGTCAATGTTTTTTCTTTCTCTTGCGCTGTGGAATTGTGGGTAATCGTCTCCCCTGCTGGGTCTTTAGTGCTCGTCTCTCACTGGTATAATCAACATCCGTGCATGTACTGTTTACTATAACACTGTGACCACGCATGTGTGCGTTAAAAACTTTGTTTATTTTGTGTTTGTGTGTGTAAAAGTCGTCCTTTAAAGCAAAAGCTTTATCTCTAAGATTCTGGAAAAGATAGTAGCGGAGCAGCTACGGTATGCTCATAACTACATAGAAATAAGTAAAGTAAAGTAAAGCCTTTATATTGTCACATATACATTACAGCACAGTGAAATTCCTTCTTCGCATATTCCAGTGTAACTGGGGTCAGAGCGCAGGGTCAGCCATGGTACAGCGCCCCTGGAGCAGGTAGGGTTAAGGGCCGCACTCAAGGGACCAACAATGGCAACCAGGTTGAGCTGGGAATCGAACCGCCGATCTTCCGATCAGTAACTCAGTGCCTCAGCCCTCTGAGAACTGTATCAGTCAGGATTTATATAACACACAGTTATATGTCTCAGCAAAACCAGATGAGAGAAACCAACTTGCTAACGTTGAGCAATGCGTAAAGGATATAAGAGACTGGATGCTAATTAACTTCCTTCTGCTTAATCCTGATAAGGACCACATGCAGCTAGAAGCAAGATTTTAGATCACCTGTCCAAGTGTCATTAGAGAGCTTGCCCCTTCCCTCCTGTTCTCGTCTTCACACACACACACACACACACACACACACACACACACACACACACACACGCACACAGTCTCTAATGGAAACACTGCTCTGTCGCGATTCTTTTCAAAGGTAAAGTGCAGGTTAATTTGTTTTAGTTTTACTTTATATTTTATATTAATTATTGTTATGTATTATTCTTTTGGGTCGTGGAACGAATAATCTGAGTTTCCATTATTTCCTATGGGGGAAATTCTCCTTGATATACGAGTGTTTTGATATACATGCACACTTCTGGAACCAATTATGTATAATAAATATATAACCTGTATAATAAATCATTTAGCAATAAACGTATGTAATAAATCATTTGAAAGTCAATTTTGGAGTCACATTTTGCGAATCATAACTGAAAGGATTTTTCATATTTTTCACTGTGAGCTCTAAATGAGTAAAATATGAGTGAACTTGAGAATGAAGTCGGTTTGATGTGGGGAGTGAAAAAGTTTCATTTTCATGAAAACTCATGAGAATCATTGAATCTACACACACAGGCTGTGGTTAAAGTTCGAGAATGTCATGTTTAAAATATAAATTGTGAGTCAAATCCTAATTTCTATTTATGAAATAAATTTAAGGCAAAACTAACTGTTTTTTTTTTTCAGGCATTTATTTCGATATGTCCAACTCGGTCACATATTAGATTTTCAGAGATCTTATTAATGTAATATAACCTGATAATATAATGATTTGATGGGTTTATGCAGTTAGAGGTGATGTTCAGAGACATAGAGTGGAGAATAATCTGACTGAGCGCTCACTGGAAATGTAACAGAGACCTTTGTTTTATTAATAATTGATTCTCTCTTGTGTCTCCTCTGATCTCCTCTTTGTGACTAATACTGTATATTTACTTGACACTGGATTATTAATCTGTGGCACGGTAGTTTAGTGGTTAGCGCTGTCGCTCGCGGGTTTGATTCCGGTGTCATGTGCTAAACTTCCCCTCTGCCACGGATTGGCCCACATTACACAATGGAGGAGATCTTCAAAGCAAAGACGCCCCCAAATACAGACTGAATCAAACAATTTTTTCTGCCGCTGAAAATATTTTTAATTAAGCTAAGATGAAGAGAAATAACAGAAATGAACTCCCTCTCTGTGCAATATCTAAGCAGAGTATGACTGATACTAAAATAATCATCATCACTTTAGTGACTTGTGGAGACTCTGAGCTTATTATGTCCTCTATATTCATTATATTTATGTATATATGATCATTATATTAATTTTTATGTGCACCCCATATTCATCCAGGAAGGGGATGGAGGTGTGTGTGTGTGTGTGTGTGTGTGTGTGTGTGTGTGTGTGTGTGTGTGTGTGTGTGTGTGTGTGTGTAGGGGTTCATTGTAAGCAGCTCTGCCCATAAAATGTCTCCGCCTCCAACACGGTGGGCACGTAACCTTTCTACACAACTACCATTATTATTATTATGTGACAGAATTAATTTTTTTATTTTTTACTCAGTCATGTGCAAGCTGGTGAAAATGAAATAAAATTAAATTCATACACACACACACACACACACACACACACACACATGAGCACTTAAGGGATATATACAGTAAAATGTAGTAATTAAACAAATGTCCGTATATGCTGTGAGTATTGAGGGCTACATGCTCTGACACACACACACACACACACACACACACACACACACACAATGCCATCTTTATACCCAAAAGAGTGTTTAGGTTCCTGCTGATGCGAATTGAGAGAGTTTATGGGAATGTTTCGTGTAAAATATCTGTAAGTGTATCTTTATAAGGGGGCTCGGCTAAGCAGAAGTCGTCTGTGCTGGTTTCTCAGAGCTGCTGGTCAGTGAGAGGAATGTGAGTACTGAGACCTCAACATCTCCTAAATCATGGCTGGTTTTGTCCTTTTACTCCACCTGCTGGTTTCTGCTGTGTGGAGATCATTTGTGAAGCTCCTGGTTTTTTCTTCCACTGATAAATGTTCATTAAGGCTGATAGGATGAGCAGAATCACCGCTATCAGTGCAATCATCCACGGTATCATGGATCTCTCCTGTACAATGTCAGGACACTGCTTCTCCTCTGCAAACACACACACACACACACACACACACACACTACACATGAGTTTTACACACATTACCTCCAGTCTGAGTGGGTTTATCTCTGAGCCCCAGCAGCTCTGTGTGTGTTAGTTACGAGCTCTGTGTCGGAATAAAAATGTCATTAACACTCATACACTCGGACGTACCAGACTGAACACTTCTGCGTCTGACATTGTGATGCTGGGACACGGGTGCGGCTCCAGAACCCTGATCTTCTGCTTTAGACCCTAAAAACATCACAACAGCATCACTCTGTAACACTTCCACCAGATTCAGGATATAAACCATGTTTACGTGGTCTATTTATTACAGACATTTCTGTCATTTATTTCTTCATATTAAAGTATGAGGAGGTAAAACCCCAATCCAAAGAGGATCAGCCTGTGACACTGATGGAGAAGTGCTGTGGGTCTTACAGAGTGATGTTGTGATGTAACTCTGACTCACGTGCTGCTTTATTAACTCTGTGTGCTCTACAGAACCGAGTCCAGTGTACTGTAACTTCATACATATATAATAACTCTTAAGCCCCTCGCACCTTTCACGTCGACGTGTATGATGGCCAGAGTCTCGTCATTCACCAGGTCTTGTACTGTGTAGATCCCGCTGTCAGAGGACTCTCCACCTTGGATCTGAAGTGTGTTGAGACAAGACGCTCTCTCTTTATAATCTGGACCGCAGTGCGCCCTGTCCTTGTCCACGGTGCAGATCCGCAGGCTTGATGGCTTTACAGCGTCGCTGGCAGTGAAATCCACCGCCACCATGTCAGTGAGGGGTAAGGGCACGTCTATGGGCTCTCCAGGGGTAACCACACGCCTCATCTCTACAGCTGAGGAGAGGAAATAAAAGGCTTAAAACTTAGAACTGTTTCAGACATGAGTGTGCCAGCATCACTTCTACTCAACGTTTTGATTTCAGTGCATAACACTGGGCTCTCAGTACAGGTATTTTACACACCCGCACCTCAGACTTTTTCTTGGAGTAAGCCCTGCTGTGTCACACTTTCGTTTCTGTTTGGTGAAGATTTGGGTGCTGTTGTAGGTGCGTTACTGTCATTTCTGTGTTTTCCACGTACTCTGTCCATAACGCTAAACTGACTGTTGGGTTACGTGCATAGCCACGCCCATCTCCAGGGAAAAGTGCTAAATTCAGATCTTCACTTCTACTCGATATTTTGTGCAGATTAAACTTCAGGCAAATACTGAAGGACTGTTAGGTTGCATTCAGTGACAATGTGACAAAATCTGACTGGACAGACAGACAGAAATATTTCTGAGACTGCAATATATGAAATGTGAAGATACCAACTCTGACCAACTCGCTCTTGCAATCATAGAATCTTTATTGTATGTATATACTGTAGATAATTCTATATTCACTCACTCATCATCTATACCGCTTAATCCTGTATTCAGAGTCACGGGGGGCGGAGCCTATCCCAGGAGACTTAGGGTACATGGCAGGGTACACCCTGGACAGGGTGCCAATCCATCACAGGGCACAGACACACACACATACACACACTCACTCATTCATTCACACACTACGGGCAATTTGGGAACGCCAATTAGCCTGACCTTCATGTCTTTGGACTGTGGGAGGAAACCCACCTAGCACGGGGAGAACATGCAAACTCCATGCACACAGAGACGGGAATCGAGCCTGGCCGGGGACCGAACCCGGACCCTGGCGGTGCAAGGTGACAGTGCTTAACCACTACACCACCGTGCCGCCGCTAATTCTATATTCATTTATATATTTTTTATGTATTTCTGTGTTGTTGTTTTTTTTATTTTCCCCAAATTTTCTCCCTAATTTAGTCGTGTCCAATTCCTCCCCGTCACTAGGGGGCTCCACATTAAGGCTACTACTACCACTCAGTCGGGAGGGCCGAAGACTATTACGTGTTTCCTCCGAAACCACGTGACGCCAGCCGACCGCATCTTTTCGAACTGCGTGCACCATTGGGGGCGGAGTCACACACTCGGAGGACGGCGCTATCCGCTCCTTCCGCTTGCGTGAGCTCACAGACGCCCCTGACTGGCTGCAGAGCCGTGATTAATGTGGGAGCGCTAAGTACCTCTCATCCCTCCCCTCTGAGGGAGCTCGGCCAATCGGCTGCGAGAGGTTACAGCGTCACCCGGGAATCGAACTCGCGATCTCCGGATGATGTGGCGAGCACTTTACCACTCGGAGGCCCCCTTCTGTGTTGTTTTTTTAGTATTTTAGAAAAACAATAGTGTGAGTACTCACGGGACAGAGTAAAGACGACCTCACACACTGTCTCAGAGTCACACTTGGCCATATAGAGACCTCGCAGGCTGTAATCGGCTCTCAGCACGCCCAGGGTGGAGTCTCCTCTGAGGAACTGATCGAGAGGAAGACTAAACCCGTCTTTACTCCAGCACGAGACTCTGGTACACCTGACCAGGACGTCGTCCTGCTTCTGAAACGTGGTCCAGGTGAGTAGACCAGCGCACGGCTGAGGACAGGGGAGGGACGATGTCCTGGTCAGATTCCCAAACACCTTCAGTCTGTCTGAGGAGTCCACCTGATACAGAGCTGAGAGAAAGAGTGTGATGAGACTGGAGACGTTAACACACTCCCATTACCACACACACACACACACACAGCGGTGTCCTCACCCAGCATTAAGATCAGTGCTGTACAGAGACACATCATGGCTGCTGTGGGTCTGTAACAAACACATAATCACAGATTCGTCATTAAAGTTAAACATTACAGAGCAAGTGGAGAGTGGAGAGACTTCCTCATTGTTGCGAAAAAAGTGGACATGCAGAGATACACACGGCTTAAGGGAGGAGAACAGGGAGGAGACGCGACAGGGCGTCATCAGTATTTTGGGGAAAGTGGTCCCCAAATATCGGGGACAAGCTGAAACTTGTTGTTGACATGCACATCACCTGGACCAGCGCAGGACGGACGGATCTATTCATGACATTAATCTTGGCCTTACTGAAGCTCTGCTCAAAAAAGAGAGGGAGAGAGAGACATCATAAGGCACCTTGGTACGGTACCTCCTTCATCATCTATAGGAAAGAAGATTGACCGTGAGAGCATCGATAGAAGATGTTTCCCCTTGTGTGGTGTTGGATTATAGTTCTATTCTTTTCTGTGTAGATCAATATATAGAGGATTCCAGTGTTGGTTTTGCTGGACATTTAGCCACGACCTCTTGTGAGTATAATATTAATGACCTTTTTGTTCTTTATATATATCACAGTTGACTTTTTGCTTATTTTTCTATCTTTTACTTTTTAATGTCTTCTTTTGTTTTCTTAAGTATTGCATCTTTAAATGTTCAATGTATCTGAGACATTATCATGAGGAAAGCAGTTTTTTTTTTATTTTTTTTTTATTCATGGGTCCAATCAATCTACTGGATGTTCTTTACTTTTGTAAACATCTATAACATCTAACATCAGACGCCGTGGCTAATTCTGCTGGTTAAATTTGTCACTTCTGTTTTCATTATGAACAAAGTGTATGGCTTAAATTCTTACCCATTAGTTATAGATTTTACTAGTAAGATCAAAATTTTACAATCAAAATACTATAGTTCTTATACATAAGCATTATGTAACTTCTGTCCGGAATGAATTTAGCACAATCAAGGACAATTGAGATTTATTTTTTATTTCTTCTATGGCTCTACAATTTGTCATATATCCCATCTATGCACCTTTATCTGATCATAAAGTCAGGGGTCTAGAGGTGGAAGGGGATATTAAAAATTGAACAATCTGCTTTTTTGAAAATGCAACTCTTAATATTACTGTACAGGAAATGACCAAAGAACGGTTTGTGAACGAGACAAAATGTTATGAAAACCAAATGGGAAATTTTTAAGTGTCGGGTTAGAAACTAAACTATAAAATGATCTAAAGAATTAAAATACACCAAGAAATGGAAGGAAGGTAACTTACTGAATAAAGTTTAGACCATTTTACACCTGAGGACAGAGACAGAATTAACTAGTCTACACACTGCACTTTGTTTAAAGATATTTGGAATTGACAAAAGGTGCTTTCATTAAGTCTCGTGGCTTCAGAATGGTGAAATGAATACTAGCAATTTTTTTGCTCTGGAAAAAAGAAACTATAAAAGAAACCTATTGTCATCTCTTCAGGTTAATGGTGCGCTTTGCACACAGACCCAGTAGAAGTCTCATGTCATGTCTCCTCCTTTTATGAGACTCCACAATTCCGATTTGAATCAATATAGTTGCAAGCAGTGATGATTGGGCCCAAGCACCTGCGCCATCGCCACCCAAGAGCACCAGGAAGACAGTGGACACAGTGGGCACGTGCATTAATAGGGGAAATACCAAAAGGACAAAATTGAGAGTTTGGGTCTATTGAAACTGATCACAACAATTCCAAAATGGACACTGACTCTCTCTCTAAGCTATATTGCCTTGTCAGTTATTATTTTATATTTAAATTGTGACATTAAGCCTTATTAAAGAAATTAAATGAAAAGAGCACAGTGGTTGGCTTCATGTAGTGGATTTAGTTTAGCAGGAGTCCGACCAAAACCATGTCGGGTCAAAGAGCTGATACATTTAGAAAATTTGTAGCGAGTTGCTTGAGCATCACACAGTCATGAAAATAAGCAAATGCTCCGGGCCCGGCCACATGGGTATCCATGTTATCAGTGTTGTTCTCGAAACAGAAAGATGAGGTTTGGTCGTACCCTTTTGTTTGCCACTGCTGAGCTGTTTAATAGATCAAAAATCCCTTTGCAATTTTGCATCCTCAATGTCTTGAGATCATATGGGCCTGGTTTGGTGGTGATCGTATAAATTCCCAAAAAGGAGTATTTCGAATTCCATTGGGTGCATTGTGCAAACAATATGAGATGGATATAGATGAGCGGGGCCAAGCACCTGCGCCATTACCACCTGGTGGCAAAAGAAAGACAGCGGACACAGTGGGCACGTGCATTTAAAGGGGAAACACCAAAAGGACCAAAGTGAAAGTTTGAGTCTAATGAAATTGATCATAGCAGCTTTTGATGTTGATCGGATAAAATCCCCTAGGAGGAGTATATTAAATTTCATTGGGTGCATTTTGCAAACAGCTCAAATAACTGGCTTCATGTGGATTAGACCCAATGACATGCAGCGAAAAAATTGCTCAGCTCAAGGTGATCTAAATGTGCGCTCTAACCGGGTTAATGAGTTTTTGAGCATGTTAAAGACCCCCCAAAAGTCCTGGGTAGTTGTGTGTGTGTTTGTGGGAGTATTGTACAGGCCTTACCTGCTTTATGAGTCAATCTGCTAGTACAATGATGAAAAAAAAACGCTGTTCTGTGACACCAATGAGTGTATAATCCAATTTAAAGAAAACAAAGCAACGAGACAAAAGGATTCACAGTCTTAATGGTGACAGGTTGTCTGCATATGGAGCGTTGGCCTCGCGCCTTCCTTTTAAACACGGTCAGTTGATTGCATCACCGGGATTCCCCTCGTGATTTAGAGAAAGTCTCGCGAGAGTAAAAACAGGGAAGCAATATCAAGACAGCATATCAAGAAATGATCAGCAGCTTTATAAAAGCATTTACATGTCTTTTCTGAACGCTTTAAATGATCTGCAATTACATCATTTCCTAGAGGTTTCGTAAACCTAAATTTCGCCTTAAGAACTCGCCTCAGGATCGCATGCTTGTTAGGAACCTCCACTAGAGGTCACTGTTCATGTCTGTCTGTCTGTGTGTAGTTCCTGGTGGTTGACTCAGTTTCCCAGAAGGCACCTCAGTCAGGTGATGAGGCTCACCTGAACTGAGGTGGCTCATTAAAACCTTCTATAAATAGCAGTTTGTTCTGGGAAACTGGGTCGAGCATTGTTTGTGATTGTCTGAGTGTCTGTTGGTGTTTGTTTGTTTGTCTGGATTACCATCATGTGGGCATTCATTTGTTACTTTAAGTTTATATTTGGTTTATGTTTTGTAACCTTTTGTTTTCAGAGGGCTCTAGTTTTGTTTTCTTGATGTTCCTTGTGTCTGTGGATTCATGGAGCTGCTCTGTTCACTGTGTAGTTAGGCTGTGTCTCCTCCTGTGTCCTGTGTAAGTACTGTTTTGCCTTCTGGTCTTTTCCCTTGTATGTGTAGCCACATGAGTGTTTAGCCATTAGCAGGGTTAGCTGCTAGTAGGCCTTGATGGCTAGTAGGGTTAGCCCCTAGTAGGGTTAGCCTCCAGTAGGCTAATCTCTAGTGGGAATGACTGCTAGTGGTTCTGGTCACTAGTAGGTTGGCCGCTAGTTTGGTATAGCCTCATGTGTGCCCTGCCTTTTGTCTTCCGGTCCCCTAGGTCAGTACTAACACCATTAGCCACTAACCCGGTTAGGTCAGCCTCCAGTGTCCCCAGTACAACATGTAGCTACTAACCTCACTAACCCAGCTAGTCTAGTTCCTGTCAGTCTCTCTGCCCCTAGCCCTGTCTAGCCCTGTCTCCTGTCTAGCCCTGTCTCCTGTCTAGCCCTGTCTCTCCAGTCTCTGTGCCTCCAGTCCTGTCTCTCCAGGCTCCAGTCCCTGTCTTTAGTTCCCCTCTGTGTCTTAGTTAGCTCCAGCTCCATGTTTCCTCATCCCTAGTCCCTGTGTCAGCTCCTGGTTCCCTGTTTCAGCTCCTGGTCTCCTGTGTTCAGATCCCTTCCTGTTCCTGTGTTTTTCCTGAGCCCTAGTCTTAGTTTGAGTTTGTTGTTTTAGTTCCTTTGTTCTGTTTTTGAGTTTGTTTAAAATAAAAGACTCTTTCTGTTACACCCCTCTGTGTACATGCCTACCTTCGTGCCCACGGCAACACCATCAGCCGGTCTAGCAACTACAACCAGCTAGACCCCGTGACAGAATGCTCGACCCAACTAAGGCATAGCAGAGGGGTCCCCCCCCGGGGAAAATTTTTTGGGGGGGGGGGCTGGGACCGTAATGCTGGGGCAAGCAGGCTGAGGGTGGTCGGCTTGCCCTACAGCAGAACTATGAAAGGTCCCACAAGCACCGCTTCCAGGGCCTCACGGGGAGGCTCCAAGCTCCGTTCCAGGGCCTCACGGGGAGGCCGCAAAGCTCCGTTCCAGGGCCTCACGGGGAGGCTCCAAGCTGCGTTCCAGGGCCTCACGGGGAGGCTCCAAGCTGCGTTCCAGGGCCTCACGGGGAGGCTCCAAGCTGCGTTCCAGAGCCTCACGTGGAGGCCCCAAAGCACCGCGTCCAAAGCCTCACGGGGAGGCTCCAAGCTGCGTTCCAGGGCCTCACGGGGAGGCTCCAAGCTGCGTTCCAGGGCCTCACGGGGAGGCTCCAAGCTGCGTTCCAGGGCCTCACGGGGAGGCTCCAAGCTGCGTTCCAGGGCCTCACGGGGAGGCTCCAAGCTGCGTTCCAGGGCCTCACGGGGAGGCTCCAAGCTGCGTTCCAGGGCCTCACGGGGAGGCTCCAAGCTGCGTTCCAGGGCCTCACGGGGAGGCTCCAAGCTGCATTCCAGGGCCTCACGGGGAGGCTCCAAGCTCCGTTCCAGGGCCTCACGGGGAGGCCGCAAAACTCCGTTCCAGGGCCTCACGGGGAGGCCGCAAAGCTCCGTTCCCGGGCCTCACGGGGAGGCTCCACCCTTTCGTCTCCGGGCCTCACGGGGAGGCTCCACCCCTTCGTCTCCGGGCCTCACGGGGAGGCTCCGTCATCCAGTGCCTCAGTGGGGGATCCCCCCCCCTTCCCATCCCAGAGCGTCAATGAGGTCCCACATCCACCACCCGGCTTCGGCGTCAAGTCTACCACCCCGAGAACGGGCCATTGCCGCCTCCGCTGCCAAGCATCAAGGGCAGACCTGAGACTGCCTCCGGCGCCTGGCTTTGGCGGCATTCCAGTTCCGCCCGCCTTCCCATCCTGCTCGGGGAACCAGCTCGTCGGCGTCGTAAGTCGGGTGAAATGACTCAAGACAATGGGGACCTCCGGTAACGCTCCGGAGGAGCGTTTTTAAGGGGGGGGGGGTACTGTTAGGAACCTCCACTAGAGGTCACTGTTCATTTCTGTCTGTCTGTGTAGTTCCTGGTGGTTGACTCAGTTTCCCAGAAGGCACCTCAGTCAGGTGATGAGGCTCACCTGAACTGAGGTGGCTCATTAAAACTCTCTATAAATAGCAGTTTGTTCTGGGAAACTGGGTCGAGCATTGTCTGACTGTCTGAGTGTTTGTGATTGTCTGAGTGTCTGTTGGTGTTTGTTTGTTTGTCTGGATTACCATCATGTGGGCATTCCTTTTTGTTACTTTGAGTTTATATTTGGTTTATGTTTTGTAACCTTTGTTTTCAGAGGGCTCTAGTTTTGTTTCCTTGATGTTCCTTGTGTCTGTGGATTCATGGAGCTGCTCTGTTCAGTGTGTAGTTAGGCTGTGTCTCCTCCTGTGTCCTGTGTAAGTACTGTTTTGCCTTCTGGTCTTTTCCCTTGTATGTGTAGCCACATGAGTGCTTAGCCATTAGCAGGGTTAGCTGCTAGTAGGCCTTGATGGCTAGTAGGGTTAGCCCCTAGTAGGGTTAGCCTCCAGTAGGCTAATCTCTAGTGGGAGTGACTGCTAGTGGTTCTGGTCACTAGTAGGTTGGCCGCTAGTTTGGTATAGCCTCATGTGTGCCCTGCCTTTTGTCTTCCGGTCCCCTAGGTCAGTACTAACACCATTAGCCACTAACCCGGTTAGGTCAGCCTCCAGTGTCCCCAGTACAACATGTAGCTACTAACCTCACTAACCCAGCTAGTCTAGTTCCTGTCAGTCTCTGCCCCTAGCCCTGTCTCCTGTTTAGTCTCTGTGCCTCCTGTCTAGTCTCTGTGCCTCCTGTCTAGTCTCTGTGCCTCCTGTCCAGTCTCTGTGCCTCCAGTCCAGTCTCTGTGCCTCCAGTCCCCAGTCCCTGTCTTTAGTTCCCCTCTGTGTCTTAGTTAGCTCCAGCTCCATGTTTCCTCATCCCTTCTCTGTCTATTCCCTGTGTCAGCTCCTGGTTCCCTGTGTTCAGATCCCTTCCTGTTCCTGTGTTTTTCCTGAGCCCTAGTGTTAGTTTGAGTTTGTTGTTTTAGTTCCTTTGTTCTGTTTTTGAGTTGTTTGTTTGTTTAAATAAAATGCCTATCTTCATGCCCACGGCAACACCATCAGCCGGTCTAGCACTACCACCAGCTAGACCCATGACACAAGTATGGATGGGAAAATCAATCACGGTAGAGAAACATGCGTATAGTGTGGTGTGCTTTCAACAGCAGCTTTCTATTATTTACAATTAAAATAATAAAATGCTAAAAAGTCTTAAAATACATAAAAGACCTAAAATATATGTGACTAAATGCAGTACTCTGCACTAAATACGCATTTACCTTATACAGGTGCATCTCCATAAATAAGAGTCATCGAAAGGTTTATTTATTTCCATATTTCCTTAAATGGATTGTGAAACGAAGCCTGTTCAAGAATTTGTGGACAGCAGCTTCAAGAGCCACCACACACAAACGTATCCAGGACACGGGCTACAAGTGTCGCTTTCCTTGTGTCAAGCCACCCTTGAACCAGAGACAACTTCAGAGGTGTCATACCTAGGCTAATGACAAAAAGGACTGGACTGTTGCTCAGTGGGCCAAAGTCCTCTTTTCAAAAGGTCCCAGAGTCTGGAGGAAGAGAGGAAAGGCACAGAATCCAAGCTGCTTGAGGTCCAGTGTAACGTTGGTGTTGGTCCACTGTGTTTAATCAGATCCAAGGTCAGAGCAGCCCATGCTTCCCTCTGCTGACCAGCTTGATGGAGATGCTGATTTCATTTTCCAGCAGGACTTGGCACCTGCCCACACTGCCAGAAGTAGTAATACCTGCTGTAAGCACCATGTAACCCTGTGCTTGATGGACCAGCAAACTCACCCAACCTAAACTCTGTATCTGTGGATCTGTGAGATACCATAATAAGGCAGACACCAGACCCGACAATGCAGAAGAGCTGAAGGCTGCTATCCGAGCAAACTGGGCTTCCATAAGACCTCAGCAGTGTCACAGACTGATCGCCTCCGAAATTTAACTCCAAATTTTACTCACTAATATCATTTCAGAGAAGCAGATCAGAACATTGAGGGTGAGACTGGCTTCCTGTTTTTCGTATTGTTCCCGCGAAAGTTCCTTGTCTGTTTGGAGCAGCGTTTTATATTATAGTTTGTTTAGTTTTTTATAATTATATATTTTTCCCGATATTATGCTTTAATACTACTGGACTTTATCCGATTTTTTGCGCTTTTTGGGAGAACGCGCGTATCATCTGACCAACAACAAGCGAATCCATCACCAAATAATCACAACTCCGGCACAAAGGTACGTTATCATGTCTACCATTCAGCTCGCTCAGTGTGTGGAGTGCAGGATGTTTAGACATTCTTCCTCCGTCATTAGTGATCATTTTATTTGTGATAGGTGTGTGTTAGTTAGCACCCTGACGGAGAAGATAGTAGCATTAGAGGAGCGCATCCAGACTTTAGAGAGGGTTAGAGAGCGCGAGAGCAGCGTTAAACCTGTAGTGGAAAGTCTGGGTGCCACAGGTGGAGATAATCATCCCCCGACTCCGGCAGTAGAGCCCTCACAGCGGGGCGAGTGGGTGACGACTCGGCGGCATACTCGTTCAGCCAAAGCTAACGCTAAGGCTAGCCCACCGGAGAACACCTCTTCTGCGCTTCACGTGTCCAACAGGTTCGCTCTCCTCAGTGATGCACCCGCTGAGAAACCTGAAAGAGCTCTGGTTATAGGAGACTCTATACTGAGACATGTGAAATTAGCTAGGCCTTTAGGGGCGCCAGCGGCAGTGGTCAGGTGTATCCCGGGAGCCAGAGCATCGGACATAGCAGGTAATCTTAGGGCTCTAGGTGAGCATAGGTTCTCCAAGATAGTGGTACATGCTGGAGCTAACGATATACGCCTTCGTCAGTCAGAGGTTAGTAAGAGTAACTTTACAGAGGTGTTTAAAATAGCGAAGATGATGTCCGAAGAAGTAGTTTGCTCTGGTCCCATCCCAATGAGACGTGGCGACATAGCTTACAGCAGGTTATGGTCGCTGAACCGCTGGATGTCCAGGTGGTGCTCCGAAAACAACGTGGGCTTCATTGACAATTGGAAGACTTTTGAGGGCAAAACTGGCCTGTTAGGGCGGGACGGTGTCCATCCCACTCGGGAAGGTGCTGCTCTCATTTCTTGTAGTATAGCACATAGTCTCAGAAGAGGCCGAGTTAATCGGTGACAATCCAGAGCCAAGGCCAGGGAGCAGACAGACAGGCTAAACCAACCGTCTGCTAGCTGCATAGAGTCGTCACTCAGGGTTCATCAGATTGAGACTGTGTCTGTTCCCCGAGATAAACATAAACATACATTTAGAAAGACTCAGAAAGTCTGTTTTAGTAATTTAATTAACATAAACACCACAAACTCAGATCACACTGAATGCGCAGCCGCACCTCTGATCTGAAGCTAGGACTGTTAAATATTAGATCTCTCGCATCTAAAGCAGTTATTGTTAATGAAACTATCACAGATCAGGAGCTTGACATATTATGTTTAACAGAAACCTGGATTAAACAGGACGAGTATGTGGCTCTAAATGAAGCGAGTCCTCCTGGATACAGCTACATACCCCAGCCTCGGTTAACTGGTAGAGGAGGAGGAGTCACAGTTATTTATAACGATAATCTGTCTCTCGTACAAAAACACAGTTTTAAATCTAATGCATTTGAAGTTCTCTATAGTAACATAAAGTCAGCTCAGTCAATCCCGCTAATCATCATTTACAGACTCCCTGGGCCGTACTCGGAGTTTCTCTGCGAATTTGCAGATTTCCTTTCAAACCTTGTTGTTTCTGTAGATAAAGCGTTAATTGCTGGAGACTTTAATATTCATTTTGAGAATCCAGAAGACCCTCTGAGAACAGCATTCTTGTCCATACTGGACTCAGTAGGAGCAAATCAGTGTGTAGTAGGACCCACTCATAAAGCAGGTCACACTTTAGATTTAATATTATCCTTCGGATTAAGTATAGGAAATATA